>QCXZ01000053.1:30070316-30610248 GCA_025024175.1 Rhyzopertha dominica
TTTTGAGCTAAATCTATTTTTTGTCAAAAATCACAAAACATCCAAGGCTAACCCCTTTGTTCTTTTTTGACCTTAAAATTTTTTCGTCTCCGATTCAGCTGAATACAAGTATACTTACTGATTTGGACCTCCTGAATTTCGGAATGGTCTCAGTTGGTCGCTAGCTACAACGGTTCGCTCGGAAAGTGTCCTTATTTAGGCTGCCCGCAGTCCTAGCTCATTTTAGAGCATATTTTTGAAATCTGCAGTTCAAAATACATCTGTACGTCAATTTTGAGCTAAATCTATTTTTTGTCAAAAATCACAAAACATCCAAGGCTAACCCCTTTGTTCTTTTTTGACCTTAAAATTTTTTCGTCTCCGATTCAGCTGAATACAAGTATACTTACTGATTTGGACCTCCTGAATTTCGGAATGGTCTCAGTTGGTCGCTAGCTACAACGGTTCGCTCGGAAAGTGTCCTTATTTAGGCTGCCCGCAGTCCTAGCTCATTTTAGAGCATATTTTTGAAATCTGCAGTTCAAAATACATCTGTACGTCAATTTTGAGCTAAATCTATTTTTTGTCAAAAATCACAAAACATCCAAGGCTAACCCCTTTGTTCTTTTTTGACCTTAAAATTTTTTCGTCTCCGATTCAGCTGAATACAAGTATACTTACTGATTTGGACCTCCTGAATTTCGGAATGGTCTCAGTTGGTCGCTAGCTACAACGGTTCGCTCGGAAATTGTCCTTATTTAGGCTGCCCGCAGTCCTAGCTCATTTTAGAGCATATTTTTGAAATCTGCAGTTCAAAATACATCTGTACGTCAATTTTGAGCTAAATCTATTTTTTTGTCAAAAATCACAAAACATCCAAGGCTAACCCCTTTGTTTCTTTTTTGACCTTAAAATTTTTTCGTCTCCGGATTCAGCCTGAATACAAGTATACTTACTGATTTGGACCTCCTGAATTTCGGAATGGTCTCAGGTTGGTAGCTAGCTAAACGGTTCGCTCGGAAATTGTCCTTATTTAGGCTGCCCGCAGTCCTAGCTCATTTTAGAGCATATTTTTGAAATCTGCAGTTCAAAATACATCTGTACGTCAATTTTGAGCTAAATCTATTTTTTGTCAAAAATCACAAAACATCCAAGGCTAACCCCTTTGTTCTTTTTTGACCTTAAAATTTTTTCGTCTCCGATTCAGCTGAATACAAGTATACTTACTGATTTGGACCTCCTGAATTTCGGAATGGTCTCAGTTGGTCGCTAGCTACAACGGTTCGCGCGGAAAGTGTCCTTATTTAGGCGGCCCGCAGTCCTAGCTCATTTTAGAGCATATTTTTGAAATCTGCAGTTCAAAATACATCTGTACGTCAATTTGAGCTAAATCTATTTTTTGTCAAAAATCACAAAACATCCAAGGCTAACCCCTTTGTTCTTTTTTGACCTTAAAATTTTTTCGTCTCGATTCAGCTGAATACAAGTATACTTACTGATTTGGACCTCCTGAATTTCGGAATGGTCTCAGTTGGTCGCTAGCTTAAACGGTTCGCTCGGAAATTGTCCTTATTTAGGCTGCTCGCAGTCCTAGCTCATTTTAGAGCATATTTTTGAAATCTGCAGTTCAAAATACATCTTGTACGTCAATTTTGAGCTAAATCTATTTTTTGTCAAAAATCACAAAACATCCAAGGCTAACCCCTTTGTTCTTTTTTGACCTTAAAATTTTTTCGTCTCCGATTCAGCTGAATACAAGTATACTTACTGATTTGGACCTCCTGAATTTCGGAATGGCCTCAGTTGGTCGCTAGCTACAACGGTTCGCGCGGAAAGTGTCCTTATTTAGGCGGCCCGCAGTCCTAGCTCATTTTAGAGCATATTTTTTGAAATCTGCAGTTCAAAATACATCTGTACGTCAATTTTGAGCTAAATCTATTTTTTGTCAAAAATCACAAAACATCCAAGGCTAACCCCTTTGTTCTTTTTTGACCTTAAAATTTTTTCGTCTCCGATTCAGCTGAATACAAGTATACTTACTGATTTGGACCTCCTGAATTTCGGAATGGTCTCAGTTGGTCGCTAGCTACAACGGTTCGCTCGGAAATTGTCCTTATTTAGGCTGCCCGCAGTCCTAGCTCATTTTAGAGCATATTTTTGAAATCTGCAGTTCAAAATACATCTGTACGTCAATTTTGAGCTAAATCTATTTTTTGTCAAAAATCACAAAACATCCAAGGCTAACCCCTTTGTTCTTTTTTGACCTTAAAATTTTTTCGTCTCCGATTCAGCTGAATACAAGTATACTTACTGATTTGGACCTCCTGAATTTCGGAATGGTCTCAGTTGGTAGCTAGCTACAACGGTTCGCTCGGAAATTGACCTTATTTAGGCTGCCCGCAGTCCTAGCTCATTTTAGAGCATATTTTTGAAATCTGCAGTTCAAAATACATCTGTACGTCAATTTTGAGCTAAATCTATTTTTTTGTCAAAAATCACAAAACATCCAAGGCTAACCCCTTTGTTCTTTTTTGACCTTAAAATTTTTTCGTCTCCGATTCAGCTGAATACAAGTATACTTACTGATTTGGACCTCCTGAATTTCGGAATGGTCTCAGTTGGTCGCTAGCTACAACGGTTCGCGCGGAAAGTGTCCTTATTTAGGCGGCCCGCAGTCCTAGCTCATTTTAGAGCATATTTTTGAAATCTGCAGTTCAAAATACATCTGTACGTCAATTTTGAGCTAAATCTATTTTTTGTCAAAAATCACAAAACATCCAAGGCTAACCCCTTTGTTCTTTTTTGACCTTAAAATTTTTTCGTCTCCGATTCAGCTGAATACAAGTATACTTACTGATTTGGACCTCCTGAATTTCGGAATGGTCTCAGTTGGTAGCTAGCTACAACGGTTCGCTCGGAAATTGTCCTTATTTAGGCTGCCCGCAGTCCTAGCTCATTTTAGAGCATATTTTTGAAATCTGCAGTTCAAAATACATCTGTACGTCAATTTTGAGCTAAATCTATTTTTTTGTCAAAAATCACAAAACATCCAAGGCTAACCCCTTTGTTCTTTTTTGACCTTAAAATTTTTTCGTCTCCGATTCAGCTGAATACAAGTATACTTACTGATTTGGACCTCCTGAATTTCGGAATGGTCTCAGTTGGTCGCTAGCTACAACGGTTCGCGCGGAAAGTGTCCTTATTTAGGCGGCCCGCAGTCCTAGCTCATTTTAGAGCATATTTTTGAAATCTGCAGTTCAAAATACATCTGTACGTCAATTTTGAGCTAAATCTATTTTTTGTCAAAAATCACAAAACATCCAAGGCTAACCCCTTTGTTCTTTTTTGACCTTAAAATTTTTTTCGTCTCCGATTCAGCTGAATACAAGTATACTTACTCATTTGGACCTCCTGAATTTCGGAATGGTCTCAGTTGGTAGCTAGCTACAACGGTTCGCTCGGAAATTGTCCTTATTTAGGCTGCCCGCAGTCCTAGCTCATTTTAGAGCATATTTTTGAAATCTGCAGTTCAAAAATACATCTGTACGTCAATTTTGAGCTAAATCTATTTTTTTGTCAAAAATCACAAAACATCCAAGGCTAACCCCTTTGTTCTTTTTTGACCTTAAAATTTTTTCGTCTCCGATTCAGCTGAATACAAGTATACTTACTGATTTGGACCTCCTGAATTTCGGAATGGTCTCAGTTGGTCGCTAGCTACAACGGTTCGCGCGGAAAGTGTCCTTATTTAGGCGGCCCGCAGTCCTAGCTCATTTTAGAGCATATTTTTGAAATCTGCAGTTCAAAATACATCTGTACGTCAATTTTGAGCTAAATCTATTTTTTGTCAAAAATCACAAAACATCCAAGGCTAACCCCTTTGTTCTTTTTTGACCTTAAAATTTTTTCGTCTCCGATTCAGCTGAATACAAGTATACTTACTGATTTGGACCTCCTGAATTTCGGAATGGTCTCAGTTGGTCGCTAGCTACAACGGTTCGCTCGGAAAGTGTCCTTATTTAGGCCGCCCGCAGTCCTAGCTCATTTTAGAGTAACCCCTTTGTTCTTTTTTGACCTTAAAATTTTTTCGTCTCCGATTCAGCTGAATACAAGTATACTTACTGATTTGGGCCTCCTGAATTTCGGAATGGTCTCAGTTGGTCGCTAGCTACAACGGTTCGCGCGGAAAGTGTCCTTATTTAGGCGGCCCGCAGTCCTAGCTCATTTTAGAGCATATTTTTGAAATCTGCAGTTCAAAATACATCTGTACGTCAATTTTGAGCTAAATCTATTTTTTGTCAAAAATCACAAAACATCCAAGGCTAACCCCTTTGTTCTTTTTTGACCTTAAAATTTTTTCGTCTCCGCTTCAGCTGAATACAAGTATACTTACTGATTTGGACCTCCTGAATTTCGGAATGGTCTCAGTTGGTCGCTAGCTACAACGGTTCGCTCGGAAAGTGTCCTTAATTAGGCCGCCCGCAGTCCTAGCTCATTTTAGAGCATATTTTTGAAATCTGCAGTTCAAAATACATCTGTACGTCAATTTTGAGCTAAATCTATTTTTTGTCAAAAATCACAAAACATCCAAGGCTAACCCCTTTGTTCTTTTTTGACCTTAAAATTTTTCCGTCTCCGATTCAGCTGAATACAAGTATACTTACTGATTTGGACCTCCTGAATTTCGGAATGGTCTCAGTTGGTAGCTAGCTACAACGGTTCGCTCGGAAATTGTCCTTATTTAGGCCGCCCGCAGTCCTAGCTCATTTTAGAGCATATTTTTGAAATCTGCAGTTCAAAATACATCTGTACGTCAATTTTGAGCTAAATCTATTTTTTGTCAAAAATCACAAAACATCCAAGGCTAACCCCTTTGTTCTTTTTTGACCTTAAAATTTTTTCGTCTCCGATTCAGCTCAATACAAGTATACTTACTGATTTGGACCTCCTGAATTTCGGAATGGTCTCAGTTGGTCGCTAGCTAGAACGGTTCGCTCGGAAATTGTCCTTATTTAGGCCGCCCGCAGTCCTAGCTCATTTTAGAGCATATTTTTGAAATCTGCAGTTCAAAATACATCTGTACGTCAATTTTGAGCTAAATCTATTTTTTGTCAAAAATCACAAAACATCCAAGGCTAACCCCTTTGTTCTTTTTTGACCTTAAAATTTTTTCGTCTCCGATTCAGCTGAATACAAGTATACTTACTGATTTGGACCTCCTGAATTTCGGAATGGTCTCAGTTGGTCGCTAGCTACAACGGTTCGCTCGGAAAGTGTCCTTATTTAGGCTGCCCGCAGTCCTAGCTCATTTTAGAGCATATTTTTGAAATCTGCAGTTCAAAATACATCTGTACGTCAATTTTGAGCTAAATCTATTTTTTTGTCAAAAATCACAAAACATCCAAGGCTAACCCCTTTGTTCTTTTTTGACCTTAAAATTTTTTCGTCTCCGATTCAGCTGAATACAAGTATACTTACTGATTTGGACCTCCTGAATTTCGGAATGGTCTCAGTTGGTAGCTAGCTACAACGGTTCGCTCGGAAATTGTCCTTATTTAGGCTGCCCTCAGTCCTAGCTCATTTTAGAGCATATTTTTGAAATCTGCAGTTCAAAATACATCTGTACGTCAATTTTGAGCTAAATCTATTTTTTTGTCAAAAATCACAAAACATCCAAGGCTAACCCCTTTGTTCTTTTTTGACCTTAAAATTTTTTCGTCTCCGATTCAGCTGAATACAAGTATACTTACTGATTTGGACCTCCTGAATTTCGGAATGGTCTCAGGTGGTAGCTAGCTAAAACGGTTCGCTCGGAAATTGTCCTTATTTAGGCTGCTCGCAGTCCTAGCTCATTTTAGAGCATATTTTTGAAATCTGCAGTTCAAAATACATCTGTACGTCAATTTTGAGCTAAATCTATTTTTTGTCAAAAATCACAAAACATCCAAGGCTAACCCCTTTGTTCTTTTTTGACCTTAAAATTTTTTCGTCTCCGATTCAGCTGAATACAAGTATACTTACTGATTTGGACCTCCTGAATTTCGGAATGGTCTCAGTTGGTCGCTAGCTACAACGGTTCGCGCGGAAAGTGTCCTTATTTAGGCGGCCCGCAGTCCTAGCTCATTTTAGAGCATATTTTTGAAATCTGCAGTTCAAAATACGTCTGTACGTCAATTTTGAGCTAAATCTATTTTTTGTCAAAAATCACAAAACATCCAAGGCTAACCCCTTTGTTCTTTTTTGACCTTAAAATTTTTTCGTCTCCGATTCAGCTGAATACAAGTATACTTACTGATTTGGACCTCCTGAATTTCGGAATGGTCTCAGTTGGTCGCTAGCTACAACGGTTCGCTCGGAAATTGTCCTTATTTAGGCTGCCCGCAGTCCTAGCTCATTTTAGAGCATATTTTTGAAATCTGCAGTTCAAAATACATCTGTACGTCAATTTTGAGCTAAATCTATTTTTTGTCAAAAATCACAAAACATCCAAGGCTAGGCTAACCCCTTTGTTCTTTTTTGACCTTAAAATTTTTTCGTCTCCGATTCAGCTGAATACAAGTATACTTACTGATTTGGACCTCCTGAATTTCGGAATGGTCTCAGTTGGTAGCTAGCTACAACGGTTCGCTCGGAAATTGTCCTTATTTAGGCTGCCCGCAGTCCTAGCTCATTTTAGAGCATATTTTTGAAATCTGCAGTTCAAAATACATCTGTACGTCAATTTTGAGCTATATCTATTTTTTTGTCAAAAATCACAAAACATCCAAGGCTAACCCCTTTGTTCTTTTTTGACCTTAAAATTTTTTCGTCTCCGATTCAGCTGAATACAAGTATACTTACTGATTTGGACCTCCTGAATTTCGGAATGGTCTCAGGTGGTAGCTAGCTAAAACGGTTCGCTCGGAAATTGTCCTTATTTAGGCTGCTCGCAGTCCTAGCTCATTTTAGAGCATATTTTTGAAATCTGCAGTTCAAAATACATCTATACGTCAATTTTGAGCTAAATCTATTTTTTGTCAAAAATCACAAAACATCCAAGGCTAACCCCTTTGTTCTTTTTTGACCTTAAAATTTTTTCGTCTCCGATTCAGCTGAATACAAGTATACTTACTGATTTGGACCTCCTGAATTTCGGAATGGTCTCAGTTGGTCGCTAGCTACAACGGTTCGCGCGGAAAGTGTCCTTATTTAGGCGGCCCGCAGTCCTAGCTCATTTTAGAGCATATTTTTGAAATCTGCAGTTCAAAATACATCTGTACGTCAATTTTGAGCTAAATCTAATTTTTGTCAAAAATCACAAAACATCCAAGGCTAACCCCTTTGTTCTTTTTTGACCTTAAAATTTTTTCGTCTCCGATTCAGCTGAATACAAGTATACTTACTGATTTGGACCTCCTGAATTTCGGAATGGTCTCAGTTGGTCGCTAGCTACAACGGTTCGCTCGGAAAGTGTCCTTATTTAGGCCGCCCGCAGTCCTAGCTCATTTTAGAGCATATTTTTGAAATCTGCAGTTCAAAATACATCTGTACGTCAATTTTGAGCTAAATCTATTTTTTGTCAAAAATCACAAAACATCCAAGGCTAACCCCTTTGTTCTTTTTTGACCTTAAAATTTTTTCGTCTCCGATTCAGCTGAATACAAGTATACTTACTGATTTGGACCTCCTGAATTTCGGAATGGTCTCAGTTGGTAGCTAGCTACAACGGTTCGCTCGGAAATTGTCCTTATTTAGGCCGCCCGCAGTCCTAGCTCATTTTAGAGCATATTTTTGAAATCTGCAGTTCAAAATACATCTGTACGTCAATTTTGAGCTAAATCTATTTTTTGTCAAAAATCACAAAACATCCAAGGCTAACCCCTTTGTTCTTTTTTGACCTTAAAATTTTTTCGTCTCCGATTCAGCTGAATACAAGTATACTTACTGATTTGGACCTCCTGAATTTCGGAATGGTCTCAGTTGGTCGCTAGCTACAACGGTTCGCTCGGAAATTGTCCTTATTTAGGCTGCCCGCAGTCCTAGCTCATTTTAGAGCATATTTTTGAAATCTGCAGTTCAAAATACATCTGTACGTCAATTTTGAGCTAAATCTATTTTTTGTCAAAAATCACAAAACATCCAAGGCTAACCCCTTTGTTCTTTTTTGACCTTAGAATTTTTTATTTAGGCTGCCCACAGTCCTAGCTCATTTTAGCGCATATGATTTCTTAAGGAAATGAGCCGGGGAAGTGTGGGAACAGGAGGGTAAAGAGCGACGGAGACCTGGGCGGTGGAGAAGTCCCATGATTTCTTAAGAAAAACCAGAGAAAACTTCAAACGCAAATATCTCAGAAACGGTAAGTCGTAGAGCGAAACGGACGAAATTTTGCCCCCCCTACGACGATACACTCCCACTAATTATTGCATTTCTATCAACCTATAACATATAGAAGTCATTAGGGGAACTTTTTTTCGGAAGATAATTTTTTACGATTAAAAATTGTCAGTTGCTTCTCATGAGCCGGGGAAGTGTGGGAACATGAGGGTAAAGAGCGACGGAGACCTGGGCGGTGGAGAAGTCCCATGATTTCTTAAGAAAAACCAGAGAAAACTTCAAACGCAAATATCTCAGAAACGGTAAGTCGTAGAGCGAAACGGACGAAATTTTGCCCCCCCTACGACGATACACCCCCACTAATTATTGCTTTTCTATCAACCTATAACATATAGAAGTCATTAGGGGAACTTTTTTTCGGAAGATAATTTTTTAGGAATAAAAATTTTCAATTTCTTCTCATGAGCCAGGGAAATGTGGGAACATGAGGGTAAAGAGCGACGGAAACCTGGGCGGTGGAGAAGTCCCATGATTTCTTAAGAAAAACCAGAGAAAACTTCAAACGCAAATATCTCAGAAACGGTAAGTCGTAGAGCGAAACGGACGAAACTTTGCMCCCCCCCTACGACGATACACCCCCACTAACTATTGCTTTTCTATCAACCTATAACATATAGAAGTCATTAGGGAAACTTTTTTTCGGAAGATAATTTTTTACGATTAAAAATTTTCAATTGCTTCTCATGAGCCGGGGAAGTGTGGGAACATGAGGGTAAAGAGCGACGGAGACCTGGGCGGTGGAGAAGTCCCATGATTTCTTAAGAAAAACCAGAGAAAACTTCAAACGCAAATATCTCAGAAACGGTAAGTCGTAGAGCGAAACGGACGAAATTTTGCACCCCCTACGACGATACAGCCTCACTAAATATAGCTTTCCTTTCAACCTACGGCATATAGAAGTCGATTGGGAGAAGTTTTTTTCGGAAGAAAATTTTTTAACACCACCAAAAATTCTCAACTGCTTCTCATCGGCCGGGGAAGTGTGGGAACGTGAGGGTAAAGAGCGACAGGGACCCCTCTGATAAGATGGTTTTTTTTTTACAGGTTCCTTAGGCTTCCTTAACTCAGCTGTCATTTTGTGCAAGACCTTTGCCAATTCATGAAAGGTTCTTCCCAAAAAGCCAACTATCATCACATGGTGTTTCTGATAGAGTAGTAGCTAAAGAAACATTTAGCCGGAGTTTTTAAGTATGTCTTCTTGCCTGTGATTGCTGCTGATGTACACCGATTACCAATCTCGCTGCATCACCTAAAGAGTACAGTAAACGACTTCTACATTAATCCACAGAAGAGCTGCATAAAATCCGTGTTAAGGCCTGTCCCAGCCTGCAGCAAACATAGTCTGTATAGTTTTCATTGACTGCTGCCTTTACTTCAGTGTTGATCTTCGGTGGMGCTRATAGTAGCAACWTTCAGGCCTTGGATATCTTGCAATAAGGGAATCTCCATCCATTCTTTAAGATGCTGGACCAGATGGGAACCAAGTCCTTATGAATCGCAGGGGATGTTGCTGGCATCCCACCTCCTTCATTGTCCAAAAGACGTGAGGTATCGGCATCCAGCTGAGCCAACTGATCAGTATCTTTTAAGAAAACAAAAATTACTGCATTGCTACTAAAGAGCTATTTGAGAAATAGAGTAAAATTAAGTGCCTGTAAAACAAGAGCCTAACCTCTTACACAGGGGAAATCCCAACTTTAAAGCCACACAGGAAGCCAACATAAGAGAAACAGTCAAAAATTATGGCAAAATGCCTTTAACAAAAATTTTTAAAATTTTTTAGCATATTTTTGACTTTTGTATGACAGCGCATTTCAATCGGCCAATTTTTGCAAATCTGTGTTGCTTTTTATTTATTTTGTAATGTTTCATGTGCAGTGTATGATAATAGATCTACGAAAGTGTATCCGATACGATATTATTTCGATACTAAAGGTACTTCTAAAGTCGATACACTGCATGTATCTAAACATTCTTTTCAATACGTATCGATACTTTTTGCTGTATCGCCCAACACTCTATAGAATCTCACTGATACTCACTTAGCTTATGACGAACGTGCCGAAAGTTATCGTTCCCATGATCTGGAGACTTGGAATAATTTCTTTTCCTTTTATACTTACCCATCTTGCAAAAATACCAATAAATAGTAAAATAAACGAGATGATAACCGCACTTACACTACACACACTAGCGTAGTAGGGCAAGTAAGGGAACCACCGAATATCGTAAGGGAACGAAGTACGAAGCATAGAAAAAGTGTACGAAGTGAAGAATGAAAGTCTGGGCTTTTGAGTAGAGGCTTGTGGTAGATACCTAGCTTACCGACAGCTTTTGTTTCCGTCTTTAAATTAGTGTGACCACTACAACCCTAGAGGGAAAACTACGGTTTTAGTCGCTAGATAGATAAAGTACCGCAATTGGCAATTCATTGTCCATATTTTTGCACTAAAATGGCGGATGAACCCAAAATCATTGAAACCAAATAGGTTTGATCCCGTCTTCTATATATATATATATATATATATATATATATGCATTTAAATTTCCCGCTGCTATTTTGCACTAAAATGGGGGACAATTGCGGTACTTTATCTGTCTAGTGACTATTAGTGATCTCGAGAGAGTATAATTCCAAATTTCTGATGAACTGGGGAAGTGTACGAAAATGAGGGTAAAGAGCACTGAAGGCCTGCGGAGTAGAGAAATTTTACCCCCATAATACACAAACCGCCTAGTTTTGGGAGTACTTACATTTCAATATAAAGACAAGCCATTTCAACTATATTTACTGACTTGGACCTCCTAGCTAGCTACTAGCTCTGAATACATTTCTCTTAATACTAATATTACAACTAAAAAACTTTCATGTGCATGTATACTCACCAGTATGAACCTTGGTAAGTTAGATTTCAAAGGAACACATCTTGCCATCGTCGTAATGTTTTGGATTATTTCCTTTGGAGCCTCACAAATCCCTGCAGCTGAAGAATGGTGGCTTTTTGTTTATGTCTGTAGCTTGTATGGTGATCAAATAGATGGCACTATGCACTTTCGTGCATTTATTTCACTTAACATCATGCCTCTGTTTCGCCGTGTTGCAGCTCATCAGTGTGGTGCAGGTACGGAATAGCAACCAAGATGACCTTGATTACTATGCGAAACCAACCACAGACAGTGGCATTATGTACAAAAGAAAATCATTGATAATTACACACATGAAAGATGACTGACACGGTCGAGGTATGGCAAGAACAGCATGAAAACGTGTCTGGCTGCTGATAAACTCAACTTATTAATTTAACTTGTTTTAGAATTTCACCTTATATAACATGAACTATATCTACAGAAAACACCTTCAAAAATAGATGTGTTAAAGTGTATTACATAATGATCTAAAACACCTGTAACTAAACAACAAACCGGTAGTTGTACAATAATTAAAAAGAACAGTCAAGAGATCGATTAATATATAGTTGACAAATAATCGGCTCTTGAACTACTGGATACTGAGGTGTTGAGGATAGACAAGCTTTGTTATATTTAATTAAATGAATCTGAATAGCAACAATGGTATTTTTAAAAGAAACATACATCACCAAAGGAGTCAAAAAATTCTAGATTTGTAGTTTTTATATGCGCAGTTTCAATATGATTCAAGGATTTTTTTATATGGGGCATTCAATGGTATAAATGTCTTTTATACAATTAAATACTTTAAACTGGAATACCACATATACAACTAATTTTTTTGTTTACGAGTTATATATCCACAGCTATCTTGAGCAAATATGATTTCAATCTGTTCAAATAAATTTGCACCAATTACAAAAAACATAAATATCCCGCTAAACATGCACCAAGAAAAGTTTTTGTGTGTAATTCTACATCTAGAATAAAAACAATTGATGCAAAATAGGAATATTTGTTTTCGGATAGAACAAATATGGAATACAGAGCTGTACAAAATGCTTCTCATCAAATGTATTTATCAAGTACTCAAGTATTTTAAATATAAAATACTTGTTTTTAATTAAACACTAAATACTTTTAAAATATACTTCAAAACTAACAAGTATTTAGTTTTCTATTTCAAATGGATTTACTGAAATCTGCCCTCTATATGAATTCTTATGGTATTGATTAATACTTTCTTGTTCAAATAAAATATTAAATGGAAAAAGTACTTTAAAATAAAAGTTGGTCATTGTTTACAAAGTTTGTAATTTGTTTCTCCTTCAAGGTAAAATCAACTCTTGTAATTAAAATCTTACACACCTTAAGGCGTTGTCATTAGCTAAATTCAACTTGAATAAGAGAAGAGAAACCAATCCTTCATGCATTTCAATACTCTGAGACCTGTACTAATACTGGTTTTCAGTTTTTGAATAAAACATTGGATTAATTTTTAAATTAACATAAATTAATAAGAATATTAATTTATTAGCTACTGAAAAAAAACAAGAATCTAAGTAATTTTTTTTTAAGTAAACCATATAATTTGTGCAGCTTGCTACATATTCAGATACTGAAAACAAGATTTTTAACTTCTGACAGTCTCAACTGTGAAAATAAAAACAAAAACTTCTTACAAGAAATCTTTATTAATTATTAACCATCAAATTATGAAAAGAAACTTAGCCTAACTTCACATTCATATTTGTAAAACACCTACATTTATCAGAAACGAAAAACTTAGCATAAGTTTGAACACAATGTACCATCCACGGTGAAACCTACCAATCCATCATTTTTTTAAATTCCTTTATTACAGTATCGCAACTAAATAAGTTAAACATACCTTATACAAAAGATTACGTGAATGAATACTATAACTTAAGCACGTTCACCGCGGATTCTGCGTGCCAACTGTATGTCCTTAGGCATAATGGTGACACGTTTGGCGTGAATGGCGCACAAGTTGGTGTCTTCAAACAGACCGACGAGGTAAGCCTCGCTGGCTTCCTGTAAACAGAACGAGACATCAAAATGTTTCGCAAGCAGTACTCATCATTAACGTACCTGGAGGGCTCCGATGGCTGCCGACTGGAACCGCAAATCTGTTTTAAAGTCCTGTGCGATTTCTCTGACGAGCCGCTGGAAGGGCAGCTTACGGATCAGCAACTCCGTCGACTTCTGGTACCGACGAATCTCACGCAGGGCGACTGTACCCGGGCGGTAGCGATGGGGCTTCTTCACGCCCCCGGTGGAGGGCGCAGACTTCCTTGCCGCTTTTGTTGCTAATTGTTTGCGGGGTGCTTTTCCTCCGGTTGATTTACGGGCCGTCTGTTTGGTACGTGCCATTGTTTAACGATTTTTGGGCTGAAACAGCGAACACGCCAGTGAAGATGACGCTTGGTGACAAACAAGAACAGCGCGCCAGAACAATTGATCGGCTTGGCCAAAATGGCGGACGAAGAGGTTCTGGGAAAATGCTCGGGCTTTCCAGAAAGATTTGACACGGGAAAAACGCGTTCGTACCGATTTGGACTTGCAAACAAGTTGTTTAACTAATTTAATATCCGTACTAGTTGTATTCCATTCAAATTTCATAAACTTACCAAAAAAATTTAGATGATTTACCACACGCAATTTACGATATACGACCACTCTCGCAGCAAAACACTAAATGAAGCGGACGCTTGTGCAGGCGCTCTCTGATTGGTAGAAATAAGCTGTGATCCTATTGGTCGAGTGGCAGTCGATACGAGAGGCTAGGGCCTCGTGTTTGCAATTGCATGTGCGTGTATTTTGAAAATAATAATGAATTTCGAGAAAACAAAGTTGTACAAACAGCGGGAATTGATTTTTCTCGGTTTTATAATTATTCGTTTCGCGATAATGATTATTAGATCCCACTAAATAAGTGAATCTGGTCAGAAATACGGTTAAATTTGATATTACCGCATAAGGTATCAACATTACGCAGCATTGTATTTTACTAAAAGTACCAATTTGTCGGTACAAAAAAAATGTTGCCAAGTAATATTATTGTTACCTTTATTCAGGGAGTCTATGTAAACGTCACTTGACTTTTGGTTGAGTTTGCTAGCGACTTGAATGCACCTAGCAAATTGTGCACGTTTGACACACTTTCTGGGCACACAAAGCGACAAGCAGAGAATACACGGAAAGGTAGGTTTTTCGCGCGTTAGCTTCGAGCGAGATGTGATGCAATAGTGATTAATGACTCACTTTCCCGCTGTAAGTCACATGACCCGTGAATGGGCAGGGATAGTCACGTTATCAGAAAACACTGAACTTTGGAAAATTTATTAGAGCGAATTGGTTTTAGCTTGTAAAATCGATCAACTACGAATAAAGATGGCCCAAAACGAGGCTTAGCTTGCATGGAATATGACTTCTTTTTTGTTTATATTGCTCCAGCTTTTATACTTTGACTTATCAAAGGCAAAACGAGTACCTACTTACTATTGTTACACAACATAGATAAAAAATGTTTGTTCTTTACTTAAAGAAGTAAATAAATACTCGTAAATTACCATTTAGTGATGGCTTCATCCATGCTTTTGCTCTTTGATAATAAACCTGCCAGAGTTTTCATTTTCTTCAGTATATGTAGATTTTAAAAATTTACACTCAACTCTTACCTTGTCAAGAGCTAACTTTTTCTTGCTAGACCTTTAGATGAAATGCTGTTCCAGTATGCAGTTTGATTTTTTTAGATCTAGCACCTTGGTGTAGAGGAAACTGCACCAAAAGATGTATGTACTGATCTCTCAACTGTTTATTGGCTGATTTTATGCTAAAAGATTATAAAATTTTAATTAAAGATCTATTCTTGTATTTTTAAATACATTTCTTAGTTACATTACCCACTTTGTCTGCCCTATAACTTTCAAAGTAGGTATTAATCCTACAAAAAAAAATGAATGGGGCCTTTTTTGTAAGAAATTTTGTCTATTAATTGTGTATATAGATAAATTTTCCATAGGATTAATTAAACAAATATGAAAAGTAACTTGTACTTACCATAACAAATTGACCAGATTATTACGCACGTGGAGGATATGATTGGGAGTTAGTGGGAATCACCCAACAGTTTTTTATCAATTCTTTTATTCAGGAGCAGATAACTATAAATTATATTAAAAATATTAACCATTGACACAATTTTCACTTACGTTACTTCACAATACACGTTTCTTTTTTTGACAGACATGTCGTGAAAATACTACAATTTTTTGTACTCATACACAACGTTACGATTTATTTCTACGCAGGCTGCGAGAAAATCCGACACCAAATAGAGGAAAGGTTCACCTGTATAGAATTAAATCCGTCTTACGCTAGTTTCAGTCGGTGTCAGTGGAATAATTCTCGCTATGCCTAGGGAAAAATGCAAAGTAGAAAAATTTCACTGGTTTGCGAAACGGAATTCTTTTGATTGAAGAAGCCTAAAAAATATCACAGATGTGCTAAAAAATAAAAAAAAAGAAAAACAGAAAATATAAATTTGAAATTCTAGTTTAATTAATCGTAATATTTTTAAAATACACAAGTATTACATTTACATAAAGTAAATTTTTTAACAACTAGGTATTGAAAATACAGTGAATATCTAAACTTTACGCAATGGACAAATAGGTATTAAGACAATTTTTTAAATATAACGCTACGTCACGATCTTTTGTAAGCCAAAAAAAAATTATTGCGATTACGTGGCTCATTTGGAGTTCCGCAGACAACGGATTTCACTATTTTCTCTACCCGGTGATTTTTTTGACTCACAAAACTGTCTAAACACTAGGAAATGTATAATAACTATAGGCCCACTACTTTAGTAATTTATTTCATTAAGACTACCTACCTAAGGTGTAATAAGTATGATTCCGTTGACACGTCCACGAAATTCTTTGAAAAAATTGAATATCCTAAATAAATATTATACTTCAGTTAGCCTGTCCATCAATTTGGTCATGTAAACCGCGCAAACTTAAAAAGGTATATGTACACAAATAAATATATCAGTCGTAGACGCACCCTTGAACTTCGGCCGCAATGGAAAAAGAAAAACTGAAACATTACTCATTATACCTCTTTCGACGCCGATATGTACGCGGCTGGAATTCAAAAGGAGCGTTCTCCTAGGTAAAAACACGCGGGGCAACGTTCCGGGAATCCCCGGGAACCACGCACTTGGAATGAAGCAGTATGACAGTATGACAGACGAAAAATTACCATTTTGAAGAATACAAACCTAGCAACAACGTTTTTTTAGTGATGTACACGTGGTTCCCCTGCTTTGCAAGCTTGAAAAATTAAAAAAATATTGCTTAACACTTTTGTGCAACTTCTGTTATATCAATTTTAAATTGATGTGTTAATTTACGAAAATTCTTTGGTACAAGCTTAACAATTTGAGTGCAAAATTTTTAAAAGGCTAAGGGTTCACTCGTTGCATTTTGATATTTCAGCACTAAAATAGAAAAAAAATTTTACACATGTTAATAACCAAAAGAAAAAGATAAAAGTTGCGAAAAAGCTCGCAAGTTTTATGAATACAAAATACTGCAAAAACTTACAACCGAAGCGCAACCACTTCTTTCAGAAAGATTTATGAATCCTTATCAAGCCAGCAAACATTCTCAATGTTTATTGGATCAAAAATTTTCGTGGCAAGTTTGATCATCTTAATCCTTAAGAGACATAAGAACTCAATCAGAATTAAATTTGCAACAACTAAAAAAAAAAAATGCTTTCAACAACTAAATTAGAGAAAATTCAAGGTATTTTTATACTTTAGTTACTTATATAACTGCAAAAAATTATGTTCCATAAAAGGTTGGAAAATTTTAATGCAAACAAAATTAATGGATTCGTTTAACCCCAAAAATGTAGACTAAACGAAAACACCTTGACCAAATGATACAGTTACCATTCATGGATACTAGTTAGGTATTTAATTTGATTTAAAGTAAATGTCAACTTTTAGAACTAAAAACTAATGTAAACTTGCATGAAGCAGGTTTAAAGGCGGTGAAAAACCCTCAAAATAGGAAATTAAATATTTCTTCAAATCACTAAAAGAATATATTTTAGGATAAAATGAGAACATTTTGGAGATAGTTGAAGTTAAAAAAAATACTTAAGATGATTTAAAACATCAACATTTGTTAAAGCGACAAAAATCTTTTACCTTGCTTATAAATTACTTTAGTTTTGTTACACTGAATTGACTGAGCTTTTTTAGGACTTTTATAAAAACAGTTCCCAGTTGGAATGCTGTAGTATGTGTAAAATATTCACGAGTTTGTAAGCCATCAAGTTTTTGGTACCTATGTGTAAAAATTGCTAATTTCAAACTTTAAACAACAGAAAAGCAACTGATTCTAAAAAAATTATTTTGGAAAACTCAAGATT
Source organism: Rhyzopertha dominica (assembly GCA_025024175.1). Classification (NCBI taxonomy): domain Eukaryota; kingdom Metazoa; phylum Arthropoda; class Insecta; order Coleoptera; family Bostrichidae; genus Rhyzopertha; species Rhyzopertha dominica. Next base: position 30,088,054 of record QCXZ01000053.1, read on the forward strand.
TGAAAGAATACTGTAATGTAAAAACTTTTACTTTATGTCAAAAGATTTTAAGCAAATTCAAGAACAAGTATGTTTACATCTGTTAAATTCTTGTATTTAACTTAAACAATTACTAGCTTTTTAAAAGTTCCTTTTTAGAAGAAACGATTTTATTGTAAAAATCTTAATGTCAGTATGAACAGGCTTGAAAGCAGCCATCAAAATTGGAAATTACATAAAACTGAATTATAAACAAAAGTAAAGCAAAGTAAGGTACAGGAAGGCGATTTTTAAATCTGAAAATGAAATTTTATATTGAACTGATAAAAAAATGTTTTATAGGTTTAAGGAATTTTTGACATATGGTAACACAAAAATGGAGTGTGCACAATAAAAAAAAGAACTGAAAGCATTTTCTGTGACTTAACCTCTCTTTATAAGGCAAAACTGAGATCCCCTAAATAATTTTAAAGAAAAGCTATTTTTAGAACTTTGTGAATGTTATATAGTTAAATAAAGAGATTTCACTTAGAAGTTCCAGTAAATGATTACCCGGATGTGAGAAGTATACCATCTCTAAGTTTGAGGGATTCTGCGACAGATATGCAAATTTTTACACTCTAAACGCTGCGAAACTAAACAAAAATATCCTTTTCAATACGAAACACTTTAACCTTAAAGCCGTCGAGGAACCACTGGGAATACAAAGCGCGATTCATCGGAACATCTCCCCAGGCAGAAACGCAACTTTTTGTACTTAGAAAAAAAAAAGAAGTCAAATTTGATAATCCTACGTCGTTAAAAAATTTGTTAATCGCATGTCGCGTCGACCGCCCCCAGAAAAAAGAACGCGGTTGACGCGCCACGCGCCCCCTACGCGTCCTAACCTCACATGTTAGTGATGGGCGTCTGACAGTACGGACATTCGTTCTGCGTCAGCGCGCACTGGTTGCACAAGACGAAATGGTTGCAGTGCAACGTGACCGTCCGGTTGCGTTCCTCGCACACCATGCACTTGGACGCCGTCTCCCTGTACAGGACCTTCTCGATCTCCTCGAGGTCCTGCCTGAGCTGGGCGTGCAGGTCCTTCAGCACGCCCAGTGGCAGCTTGCTCAGCTCGGACACCTTCGTAATACTGCGGATATGCGGGCCACCCTGCAACGACTCGCACTGCTGCTTCACCTGGTTCAGCTGGACGAGCGCCTCGTTCAGCTTGCTCTCGTTCAGCTGGGCCTTGCKGTTGGCCTCCTCGGTCTCGCGCTGCCAGGCCTCGCAGGCGGTGCGCGCCTGCACGAGTCTCTCCTCCCAATTCGATATTTGTAACCTGCGCATGGACGTACACGTTCGCAAATCAACAAAGAAAACTACGAAATTAATTTCTCTACTTCGTCAGAATAGAATCTAGACATGTTACTGAGCAAAAGATGCACAATTTAATGTTCTATTAACTATAAAAACTGGATTTTGAGTAACTACAGTCGTTTTTTAATTGCAAGGCTAAATCTGGAAAAGATACATTTTCACATTCAGAGATATTCAACTTTTGAAATTAATTTATTTATTTTGTCAAAACGAAATCTAGCCATGTGATTGATCAAAAGATGCACAATTTAATGCTCTATCAACTATAAAAACTGGATTTTGAGTAACTACAGTAGTTTTTTAATTGCAAGGCTAAATCTGGAAAAGATACATTTTCACATTCAGAGATATTCAACTTTTGAAATTAATTTATTTATTTTGTCAAAACGAATTCTAGCCATGTGATTGATCAAAAGATGCACAATTTAAAGCTCTATCAACTACAAAAACTGGATTTTGAGTACCTACAGTCGTTTTTTAATTGCAAGGCTAAATCTAGAAAAGATACATTTTCACATTCAGAGATATTCAACTTTTGAAATTAATTTATTTATTTTGTCAAAACGAAATTTAACTATGTTACGGACCAAAAGATGCAAAATTGAATGCTCCATCAACTACAAGAACTGGATTTTGAGTCTCTACTGTCGTTTTTTTAACTTCAAGTCTAAATTTGCAGAAGATATATTCTAGAATTTAGGACCTTCAATTTTTTTAATTAATTTTTTCATTTTGTCAAAAAGGAATCGGCATATTACACTGAAAAATATGTAGAATAAATATTCTATCAAATGCCACAACTGAATTTTCAGGATTTGCTGCTGATATTTAATTACAAGGCTAAATCTACAAAAAATTTTTTTTTGAATTTTAACATCTTTAATTTCTGGAATTAATTTTCTCAATTTTCAAAACAGAATGTAGAATTGTGAAGCTATACCCGCAAAAAATATATTTTCTACTTTTACAATATTAAATTTTTTGAATTCATTTTTTTTATGTGTCCGAAATGAATCTAAATACGTCTATCGTCATTTTTAATTGTAATTCTTCAATGTTTATATAGTTTATTATTTTGCAAAAGATGTACAATTATATTTTCCATCAAATGCTCTAATTTTTAGTAAAGATAAATTTTTTATTTTTATTTTATTTTTTACTGTCAGAAAGGAATATAGATTTGTTAGACAACATGGATGCAGAGTTTATTGTTCTATCACTTGCCACAACTGTAGTTATACTGCAAGATTTATGCGTTTATAATATAGAGGACTTTTTAACCATGTCTATTTAAATTGTGAATTGTGCTTGTACTATTGTATTGTATCTGTACTCGTTAGCGATACTGTATTTGACGTGGCTATGTAACGATAAAGCTAAAAAAAAATATATTATTATTATCTTGAGTATTTGCTGTCATTTTCTAATTGTAAAGCTAAATCCATATAAGATTTTACTTGTTATTCCTCCTTTTTAAAGTGTATTAAGCTATAACAGCGAAATTTTATTATATTCCAAACAAATTACAAATTTAACAATTAAGTCTGATGAAGGTTTCAGCATGAAACCGAAAAGTAACTTCTTGTTTTTGTATTCTGGCTGCCAATTACTCGTAAATTCCAGTAAAAATAAATAAAAAGATTTTCAATAAAAATAAACATGGGTTTATTGTTAAAGGTTCAAGATTTACTTGCAAAAGTCATTCCTTCACCCAAGTATTTAAACCATCATAATACTCTTAAAACTCATTTATTTTGGGGACCACAATATCACTGAAGTTTAGTAGCATAAGTACTATGAAACTCACAAAAAATAATTACCAATCCATTTCAATATTTTTTACGAATTTTGGGATTTCCTGAGAACAACTCATTTTTATACTAGACACTCACCTAGAATTATTCAATTCCTCCCTCAACCTGGCGACCTCCAGGTTCCCGCCTATGCTAGGCGATATACTGAAATTATTGTGATTCCTATTGTTGGGAGAGATGTTCTGGAAGTCGAAGAAGTTCTGGTAAGAGTTGATCTTCGACGACGCGCTGCTGCTGAGCTGTATCTGCGAATGATTCAAGAACGAATCGATATTGTCGGGCTGCGAGAACCTAGCGGAAAGAAAACTATTCTGGATCTGCTGCAGGGGGCTGTTATTCGAAGGACTGAAGCCCCCCAGAGCCGCCCTTCCGGCACCTGGGATGTTGACGGGTGTGGAACTGCCCAAGAGGCCCGCCGACGCCAGACCGACAGATATTGAATTTGCGACGGGTGGAGAGGCCCCGTCCAGCTCCCTGTCTAATGCTGTGAGGTTGATGTCGTCTAGCTGGAGCTCGTCTAGTGCGTTCCCTGCAACAAATAATGAAAAATGTTCAAAGAATCTGTTTTTACAACAGAAACATAAAAACTGAAAACCAAGCAACTGTGATGGATTCAAGGTACAAAAGACAATACTACTATTAGATAAAATGTTTCCAGAAAGATCAATGTCACACTAAAACAGTGACAAAAAATTATGAATCTGACGTTTCGATTACACCTGTCAGACATTAAAGTCCTAATTCTCAGTATGAAGTTACAATTCCAAGAATGAAGTCTCAATTCCCAAATTAAAGTCGGAATTCCAAGATTAATTTAGGAATTCCAGTGTCTAGAATGAAGCCAGAATTCAGAGATTAAAGTTGGAAATCTGATAATAAAGTCTCAGAATCCCGAGATTGAAGTCGGAACTATAAAACTGACGTCATGCAAACGTTACCTTAAGCTAAGCTACATCCAGCTCTACCAATTTTTCAAGAATTTTCACATAGAGGATTTACTCATTTTTACAGTTGAAAAAAAAGGTAATTAAATAGTACTATTTTCAAAAGGCCATACTGTTTACTCTTTCTAAGCAAAAACTTCCAAAAATTATTAATAAAGCTAATATGCAGCTTTAACATGACTAGGTTCGAATGAAACCAGTTTTATAATCTCTAAGAAAATGAAAACTAAATTGTAGATATTCTTATTTAAATTATAGTGTTGTGGACAATACAATAACTGTACATAATCAATTAAAAAAATTTGTACTGAGTATATACTCAAAGTAAAAATTCTCAAAAAATTAGTACAAAAAGCAGATACATAGCTTTAACATGTGACAAAGTTTGAATGGAGCAAATTTTATAGTTTTTGAGAAGAGGACAATTAAATTGTAGTGTTGCGGACGATATAATAACTGTAACATCCATGTAAAAAAATTTGTACTGAGTATATACTCAAAGCAAAATATCTCAAAAAAAAATAGTACAAAAAGCTAATACATAGCTTTAACATGTGATAAAGTTTGAATGGAGCAAGTTTTATAGTTTTTGAGAACAGGAAATTTAAATTGTAGTGTTGTGGACGATAGGGTAACTGTAGATAAATATCCACATAAAAAATTTTATACAGAATATACAAGCAAAAATTATCAAAAAATTAGTATAAAAAGCTGATACATATGTTTAACATGTGACAAAGTTTGAATGAAGCAAGTTTTATAGTTTTTGAGAAGAGGACAATTAAATTGTAGTGTTGCGGACGATATAATAACTGTAACATCCATGTAAAAAAATTTGTACTGAGTATATACTCAAAGCAAAATATCTCAAAAAAAATAGTACAAAAAGCTAATACATAGCTTTAACATGTGATAAAGTTTGAATGGAGCAAGTTTTATAGTTTTTGAGAACAGGAAATTTAAATTGTAGTGTTGTGGACGATAGGGTAACTGTAGATACATATCCATATAAAAAATTTTATACAGAATATACAAGCAAAAATTATCAAAAAATTAGTATAAAAAGCTGATACATATGTTTAACATGTGACAAAGTTTGAATGAAGCAAGTTTTATAGTTTTTGAGAACAGGAAATTTAAATTGTAGTGTTGTGGACGATAGGGTAACTGTAGATACATATCCATATAAAAAATTTTATACAGAATATACAAGCAAAAATTATCAAAAAATTAGTATAAAAAGCTGATACATATGTTTAACATGTGACAAAGTTTGAATGAAGCAAGTTTTATAGTTTTTGAGAAGAGGACATTTAAATTGTAGTGTTGTGGACGATAGGGTAACTGTAGATACATATCCATATAAAAAATTTTATACAGAATATACACACAAAAATTATCAAAAAATTAGTATAAAAAGCTGATACATAGCTTTAACATGTGATAAAGTTTGAATGGAGCAAGTTTTATAGTTTTTGAGAACAGGAAATTTAAATTGTAGTGTTGTGGACGATAGGGTAACTGTAGATACATATCCATATAAAAAATTTTATACAGAATATACAAGCAAAAATTATCAAAAAATTAGTATAAAAAGCTGATACATATGTTTAACATGTGACAAAGTTTGAATGAAGCAAGTTTTATAGTTTTTGAGAAGAGGACATTTAAATTGTAGTGTTGTGGACGATAGGGTAACTGTAGATACATATCCATATAAAAAATTTTATACAGAATATACACACAAAAATTATCAAAAAATTAGTATAAAAAGCTGATACATAGCTTTAACATGTGACAAAGTTTGAATGGAGCAAGTTTTTTAGTTCTTGAGAACAGGACATTTAAACTGTAGTGTTGTGGACGATAGGGTAACTGTACATACATATCCATACAAAAAATTTTATACAGAATATACAAGCAAAAATTATCAAAAAATTAGTATAAAAAGCTGATACATAGCTTTAACATGTGACAAAGTTTGAATGAAGCAAGTTTTATAGTTTTTGAGAAGAGGACAATTAAATTGTAGTGTTGTGGACGATACAATAACTGTAACATCCATTTAAAAAAATTTGTACGGAGTATATACTCGAAGCAAAAATTTTCAAAAAATTAGTATAAAAGGCTTTAACAATATGACAAAGTTTGAACGGATCAAATTTTATAGTTTTTAAGAAAAAATAATTAAATGCTAGCATTGCGGACAACATGACAGTACACACATATCATCCAAATTTTTTTTGGTATACCCTTTAGGGAACAATTATCATGAAATTAATAATAAAAACTAATATGCAGCTTCAACGTATGACAAAGTTTGAACAGTCAGTTTTATAGTTTTGGAGAAAACTGTAATTAAATTCTAATATTGCAGATGACACGATTTTTAAAAGTATTTCTTGTAAGGAAAATTCCTCTMGATTACGCAAACCTCAGCTTCTCGCTTTTCAAGCAAAAAATATATGCGGCTTACCTACTACACTTTCCACAGTATCATTCCCTGTGCTAAAGAACGACGAGGGCGCCCCAATTCCTGAATAAGCTAAGCATAAAKTCTGTTTTCTCTGTTCTCTCTCTATAGCATCTGAAAAAAGATCGACTGAAATGGAAATACTTCGAGGCAAATTCTTCATCATCGCACCTAATGTTGGATCGTTGTCAATCGCCAATAATTGTTTTGTAAGTTCCCTAGTTGCGATTGTTGTTTGCGGCCTAGGAAACGGTATTGGTTTATGCGTTAATTGTGACCCTGGCGCCTTGCTATGTGAACTATTTGAACCTACGGATGAAGTCGAAGCTGATTCTGACACTTCGCTACTTCCATTCTGAAAATTTCAATGTCAGATCGAATTTATGTGGCAGAAAAGAGACTTACAGAACTATCACTGCTTTTCTCTTTATTTTTGTCTAAAACATGTGTTTGGGGGAGTGCGTTTGATAAAATTTCTGCGAAATTCGTTCCCGTATCTAAGCTACCGGCGCCCTCTCTTGAAACACCCATTTCTTCTACAAAATTATGATTGATTAAACACTTTTTCTCACTTTTAACACAGATACTTACGTTCTACGTGAGCAAAAGCACAAAAAACGCCCCTGGGACAATATCCTGCCTGCTGTACGTCGTTACACTTCGTACTTTTGTATATTTCTGGGTGAAACTGTTGTTCCGTCCTAGTATGACAATATCCACATAAATCTCCTGAATCACAGTTGGCGGGCTCTCCCCACTCCTCCCCATGTTTGACATTTGGACAAGGTGTTGATCTAAAAACAAACAAAACACTTGTCACTGCTAAACTAACCCAGCTAACGAAATAACTCACCTATATTTAAATTTCCGAGGGCTACGTCTTTTGTCTTTGCTATTATGATATTGGGGGCACGCATACCCTTGTCTACATAACCTAGGCGGCCTTTTGCAAGGCTCCGTTTTATAATTCGACAAAACGTAATTTGTATCTTGCCATTTAGGGTCTTCGTTCATCAAATTCCGTTCTTTGTCTAAGGCATTCGGACCATTTGCTGAACTCCCGTCGGCCTCAGCCGCTTCTAAAGCTTGTATCTCTTTTATATCATAAACTGGCGGCCTGTGATCATGACTGCCATGTGCGAACGCACAATGTAAGCCATTCTTCACGCAATACCCCCTTGCATCAGTATCGTGCACACACATACATGTTTTGTAATATCTCAGGTGATACCGTCTCTCCGTATCACCTGCTGTCCTATGTAAAAACGGGCATCTGGAAAAGAACGACAGTCATTTGTTTACATTAGCAGCTTTTGTCAAAGAAGTAGGGTTAGGCGTCGCAAATGTCGACCAACTGTCACATGCTATTTATATTTACATAACAAGAATAACGTAATATCCGTCGGGGGACGTGACATTTACGGCTGTTTCGGCAAAATCTGCCCAAAAAAGCCGCGATTTCGTTGTTTACATCGTAATGCGCGTTTAAAATGTCACACCCACGACGCCTAAAAAATGACAGCCGAGTTAACCAAAAAAGGTGTACTCACTCGTCCCCATCGGGGCAAATACCAGTCGTTTCGTCGTATTTCGTGCAATAATTGTCCGGGCTGTAATTAAAAGTACCATCCCTACGTCTGATCGGCCTTCGCCGCCGCTGGTTCATGAAATGCCAGTGAAAACAGGTGAATGGACGATGCTGTGTACATTTGTGTTGCAAGAAGAGCGGGCATTGCTCGACGCGAAACTCCTTCAAATATCTGGAAAACGGTTCGCAATTGAGGTTAAAAGGCACACCAAAACGAAACGAATTTAGTCCGCATTACGTCACAACAGGTTACACGCACTAAAAATACACTTACGAGTAATGATTTGGTTTTTCTGTCTGAGCTGTCAACAAAGGTTTAGACTCTGACGGCATTTTGTAATCACTGACGCGCACGACAACTGCGCAGGGCACGCTGGTCCGCCGCCAATTGACGGGCGGCGTGCGGTCACGTGCGCCCAGAACATGGAAGAGTCCCTCGCGTTTCAAGGACGTTTGTGTTTTGGTTTAAATAACGTTGCACCTGCAATTCTTACCTGAATTTTTAAAAGGCCGAATTTGGCCCGCACGTAGCGCGCCGCCAAGCGGAAAACCAGCGACGAAAAAACGTTACAGTTGCGCAATTCGCTTCGCAACAATTGTGGTAGGTCCGGGAGAATAATTTCCATTTCAGTCTTAAAGCCTTTTGTATTTTATACATGAAATGAAGCAGTGTGCACTTTACAAATGCGTAATTACATTAAATAAATTATGGCTCTCATTTACACAAGTTCGAATCATATATTTACAAAAATAATCGAATGTACACAATAAACATTGGGTTATTGCATCGACATGTATTAGTAATAAGTGCAAAAACACAGCATACACATTATTAATCGGAAGCTGCAATTCACAACACGTTACTGCGGTGGTATGTTTAAAAGGAATGTCCTCCGCTGTGGTACTCACCTTTTGTAAAAATTAATTTCATCAAACCACCTTCAGACCCTTTTCATCACGTAATAAATGCTAATTTTAAATTACGTACTATAAATGCTTCGTAATGGACAATTCTTCTATGCTTAACATGGCAAACTATTTTGTCAACCCGCTAGGACACTGAAAAATGCATATTTATTGCTATTTTTTTTTACATATGTGGCATTTCATGTTGAGTGGAAACTGCCGAAAAATTAACATTTCGAATTAGTTTTTGTTTGGGTATGTCCTATATTTATAAGGCCTAAACATTGACATGGTTGGCTAGCAACAAACTCTTCTAATTCTTCCAAAAAAAACCTTGACATTGTTGGAGAAATGAAGGTCACACAGAATTTCTAAATATAATAATATACATGATAGGTATGATTTTAATATAAATAATAGTATGACTTAATTGGATATGTCTCACATATATAGTTTCTGGGTAAAAAATTATTCAGATCAATGTGTGCAAGATAAAATTATTTTGTATGTCAGCATTGCAGTTTTTGTGAAAAAAAAATATAAATTGCATCATTTCAAATGAAAGAATTTTGATGTACATCAACATTAAAAAATTGGTGTCTGTTATACCCTCAAAGATAACATCCTCAAAAATTTAGTATAAAAAGCTAATATACAGCTTCAACATTTGACAAAGTTTGATTGCAATCATTTTTATACATTTGAGGAAAAATACAATTAAATTGTAGTAGTGTGGATGATACAAATCCATTTTCAAAAATTTATACTGATACTCCCTCCAAACACAAATCCTCAAAAAATTGTATAAAAAAAACTAATATGCAGCTTCAACATTTGACAAAGTTTGATTCGAATCATTTTTATACATTTGAGGAAAAATACAATTAAATTGTAGTAGTGTGGATGATACAAATCCATTTTCAAAAATTTATACTGATACTCCCTCCAAACACAACTCCTCAAAAAACTGTATATAAAAAGCTAATATGCAGCTTCATCATATGATAAAAATTGATTTTAGTCACTTTTATAGTTTTTGGGAAAATGACAATGAAATTGTACTATTTGTGCACTCGGCAGCTATTTACATTTAAATTGGTATACTCAGATGTAAAATTAAAAATGAACAAGATCTAAATTGCAATTTATAAAATTTTAATTTATAATCAAAGAAGTCAAAGAAGAATCATTATAAGACTTCGAGTTGCTAGGAAACAATCCTTCATTATGTATCTTCGTTTATACCTTATAGCAGCGCAAACAAAAACTAATTCTAACTATGAATTTTTTTTCTTGGTGTCCACTTCAAGTGAAATCCTCAAATTTTGCAGTCGAAACGGAAATATTAATTCGAGAAACGTAAATTTCCTTCTGCCAACTAAGAATCACAGGAACTGTTTAAAGCTATCGAACCCATCGCTTTAACACTACGACGATTACAAAAAAAAAAGATCGTTTATTCTAACCTACGAATGCACATTCAGCTGTGAACAAAAAAAAAATCGCCCTCGCCAAAAAATAATCACAGAACGCCGAAAAACACATCGTTTTATCAGACGGTTGTACCATAAGTGCTAAAAACTACCCTCGAACTATCGCTGTCCAGAGTGACGTCTTCGGGACTGGCCAGGTCGACCCTGACGCTGCCCGAATTCTTGCGGTTCCGTTGGCCCCAGTTGCYCAAGGTCCACTGGTGCGCTCCACTCACAGAGTCCCTTTCCAGACCCGTCTGTCGGCTGTCGAGTGTTTCGGAACTGGAACTCGCAGTCTCGAACGATTCGTACCCCCCACCTCTACATCTGCCCAGACCTTCATTGAAAACAGTTACTTTTTTACACATGAAGTATGAGAAGAATAATGGTAAATGTTGATTGACAAATGACGGCTGCCCAATGAGTTATATTAAGTGGAAGCTGATGCTTCATAAAGATAATGAAAATACCAGAGATTTCATTAAATTGTAATAATAATTTAGAAAACTCCAAAAATTGTGAAAAAATTAAACATTTAGTTAAATTATGGTAGTTTGAAATGTCAAAAGTTCAGTTATGCAGGTAACTTAGTTTTTGACAAAAAAAATCAAACTTGATAGCATCGTGTGAAATTAAACAATAGCAGGATACAAAAAGTCGTAATAATTCTTAGACCATCAAAAAAGTTAGTAAAAAATTGGAACATATACCTAGTAGAAGTAAATATCCCTTACCAAAATTTTATTTATGTATGGTGACTCTATTTCAAGTAAAACAACTCCGACGGAATCATATCACTATTAAGGTTTAGTAATTTTTTGTATTAAAAAATAATAATAATCACAGTTAAAATTGCCAATACCTTTAAAAAAATTATAATGAAAACTACAATTGCACTGTTATGTAACAATGGAATAAATATAAATATAAATTTCGTTACATATTAACTGTTGTATTTCCAGTAAAAAAGAAAAAATTCTTGTTAACTTCACAATTAAAAATAACCAGTAGTTATAACTGACAAGTGCTAGATAATAAAATATTAGTACTGTCAATGGTTACAGTTAACTGGCAACCATAAATCAGAATGAAATTTCGAGGACTAAAGAACACAATTTTGTTAGTTTTCACCATAAGTTAAGCAGTTAACCGAAAGAACAGTTAATTGGCAGATTTGTAAACAGGTTGACCAGAAGATCGGTTTACCATTTAACCATAACAATGGTTGTCAATCGCTGTCAAAATAACAAAACACTTGGCAAGAGAAAGTTTAGAAAACAGAACTCATTGAAAAAGAACAATTAGCAACTAACTAGAGCTGTCAATGGTTACAGCTAACTGGTTACATCTGTATTAACCATAACACCCAGCCATGTTATATCCGGTTAAAGACTAATGGTTTACGAAACTATATAAATTTAACCGTTCATGAAAACGGTAAAAAATTTGTTTATGAGGACTGTGTATGTCTGTAATTCATTATTAAAATTCCCGTGTTTCAAAAACGTTTATTTTGTTAGTAATAATCATAAGTGTACACCCCTTAAGCAGTAGCTAGAAGCCTGGCAAACAGATTACTCAGAAAATTGATGAACCAGTTAAATTTTCCGTAACCATCAAACTGAACATACTGAGTTTAAAAAAATAGAACTCAATGATGTAACTGTTAAACGAAAGGAAATGAAAAAGTACAATAAACATTGACTATTGTTGTCAATGTTTATGGTTAACAGGTTTTGCTATGTTAGTATTAAGTGTATTGGTAACTGTTTAGAGATTAACCGGTAATAAAAGAAAATTGCTTATTTACTGTGAATGTTTACATTTTGTAATTCGAAATTCAACATTTTGTCTTGACTATATAAGAAGAAGAAGAATAGTAAACACGCAGAATGGTTAATCGGATATCATTATTATGAAAATGGTTTTGTTGTAAGACACTCAACAAGTGGCAGTTTAGTAAATGGAAATGGCGACTGACTAAAAAAAATCAATGAAAAATCAACAGGTTATTAAAAAACTTGTGTAAAAATAAGAGAGAGATTTAGGAAACTGTTTAGAAGTTATTTAACTGGTTACAAAAACGGATGAAAAGAATAAGTTATGAAAAAATTTGATTATGGGCACTGTGAATGTTATTAGAAATTCCTGTGCAAAAAACGCCATTTTATGTATTTTGACCATAAGTTTGCACAAGTGGTTAACTGGTTAACTGGAAAATTGGTAAACCGGTTAACCAGATAATTCCTGAAATGGTTAATCATATCCGGTTTTATTATTTTTAAATTTGTTATAACCATCAAACCTGACATACTGATTGCACAGCTTAAAATTTAAAACTGTGTAAGTTGACCAGGTACCATTTCTTTTACCTATGGCAACTGTTAAACAAGTTGAGATATTAATTAAACAGCGACAGATGACAGTGCAAGACAGCAAATGGCAGATGAAAAATCGAAAACTTACCACTCTCATCGGGTGGAGCATGGCTCTCTTCGACTCCTCTCAAAATGCTCTGGCATATCTCCGATTCGAGAGGAATGGGCTCATCGGCGTCGCGATTATAAATCGTGACCGCAATATGAGCGGGATGCGGCACGGGAAGAGGAATCATAAGTTTGTCGGGTGAATACGGGCGTAGCTGTCTCTTCCACGGCAACCTCAAAGTAGACTTGGTCGATTCCTTCAAAGTTCCGAGGGCGGTGGTCGATTCCCTAAGCAATAATCAATTTCAGTACAACCTCACAATATTTACTCTCTCAACTCACATTTTCTTCTCCATAATCTTCCCCGTTTGGCTCAGTTTCGATCTCGGATTGAAAGCCGACACTTCCAAGTACGGCGMATGGATGTGGATGTTTCCTCGTGGCGTGTAAACGTTTCCCAGTAAATCCGGACCCCCGGCACCTAAACCAAGTTGAGTTTATTCCGTGTGAGTGAAACTGTCGATTTGTTTTACTTACACAACTGGACGTTGTGGACCATCTCGCTGTATCTGCTCAGATCGGCGTGTGGATGGGGATCCAAGCGAAAACTGGTGTCCGTGTGGTCCAATGGGGTCAAGAAGTCTAAGCTGAAGAGGTCGGAATACAGCAAGCTGGCCAGGCCGGCCCAGTCACCGGGAGGGAGGGTACGACTGTCCCAAAATTGTTCTTCGGTACAACCGAGTTTCGGAAAGATGTGGATGGGATAGAAACGTTCCAACATCAGGGCTCCCTGTTGTATGGCAATCTAAGAGCAATAATTTTGATGTATTGGACTACAGTTTTCTAGGGCACCTGCTGATTTTACAGACAGGCTTTACTATTGATTTTTCAAGCAAATATGGAAAGATACCTTATGTAAAGAAATTAGGAGATAACTTCAATATACACATTAACATCAATAAAACTGTTTTTCATCATCACAAAATTGAATTTATATCTAGGTATGTTGCTACATTACGATAAAACCAATTTATAAATGACATTCTGCTTCTACTTCCGTCTTTTACTTTAGTAACAGATCTTTTCTTTTTCCCATTTATCAGGTTATGAATCTAGTTGTCAATCCGTTTAAAAATTAACAGTTCATGAAACAGTGCACAGCGATCTTCGTTAACAGTATTATTTAAAACCTTAGAATTAATTTATGATCACTGTAAATATCTTGTATTTTGTAATATGTCCCTATGTCCATAAAACGGTCGTTTTTTGTCTCTAAGCATGAGATTGTATAAGTTAACCAGTTAATTGAAACAGGTTGGCAAGTTAATTTAACTAGTTAGTTCAATCACCTTTATGAAAACCATCTTTTTTTTTTAACCGCTAAACCATACACAGTGCTCACTGACATCACATAAACTAATACACTATCACCCTTTTATTCAGATTACAGCCATTTAACTGAAAATAATTTATTCCTTTACACAAAAAATATGTTGTTTATGCAAAACCAGCTATTTTAGAAATGAACAAAATAGGTGAACAAATAAAAGTGTGAACTTCTGTAATTTTAAGATTTTTTTAAATTGTTAAATCACACGCCACCTAGATTTTATGTTTGAATGCAATACAAAACAAAATTATTTAATTTTATCAAAAATATCATTTTCTTTTGTCTTTGCAAATACCACAATAGCTGACAACGTTTGTAAACATGTATGTCCCTCCCAATACCGTCACTGTTGTAAATATGAAAGCAAATCTTATGGTTTTTAATTCAGTATAATCTATTACAATGTAATTCCAAAAGATCTTTAAAATGAAAAAGGTTTTTTTAAACACGAAAACGATGGTTCGTACTTGTTAAATTGGTTCGCTAAAACCGGATTCGTTATAGGCAGATATTACTGTATCTAGCCTCTCAATGTAGGTATGTACTAACTGAGTCAAACATGTAACTGACAAACTGTTCATTAGTTTTAATACCAATAGTATATCACTTCTTTAACATAACAACAATAATGGTTATTATTACAAATATGTTATGGGATCGATGTACCCTAATTGGGTACTTGCCATGTATTTATATTTTATTAAATTGCATATTAACAGGTAGCATCTAATCCACAAAACAGCTGTGACAGCTTATAAATTCGAAAAAATGGCTCGCAAGGTGTATTTTTAACATTAAAAATGTGAATATTTAAAGGGACCGCCAAAACGCGAACAGATTGACCGTGACGTCAGGTGTCTTGTAAATGGCCGCTTGTTTACATCTGGGGTCAGCGCGTCACGCGTCAGCCTCAGTCCGTCAATTTATCAGTTTGTTGTTTGCGTTCATTTTGTGACAAGCGAATTAAAATACGCCAAGAAAAAGTGAAATACTTATGAATTATAACTTCTGAAGGCATGTTCATTGTTATGGAATTTGTGTACAGCGACAGCGCCGTAAAAGCAACAGCATAAGTGAACTTTCTATCAAATTAACATAGCATTGATAATTTGATCAAAAGTGAGTTGTTGGAAACATACTATTTGTAAACTTAAAAATGTAAAAATCAAAAATATACCCTAAACTTGACATTTATTTTAGAGGTCAGAATAAATATAAATTGCCATTTATTTTCGGGGCTGTTGCGGCTCGTTTCCGGTTTGGCTAATAGTCGAATATATGGGAAACAAACGTTTTTCTTTATTATAACATTTCCCTCTATCAACTTAAAACGCATATAATTTTCCATATCCTCTTTAAGCTATAACAAAATGGAAACTAAATGGTAAACACCTATAACCCCAAAAAGAATAATAAGACTTACATTAAGAATTAATATGATCTTCACAACAGAAAAACAAACTTTGCGATTTCGGCATATCACGTCTAGGGGCCTTAAACAACTTATTCATATGTTGATAATCTCGAGGAACGGTTATAAAAATTTTTTTAGCTGTACTGACAAGTACCACAACACTTGTTTTGTTTTCCATACATAAATAGATGCTTGTAAAACTACACAAATCACTTTTTGGTGAGACCTCTTAGACCGTCCTTTCAATAAACACCACATAAAAGCTTTTCCAATACTAGAATGATACTACACCATTAAACAGCACGCTCCTCGGTAATGTTTACATGACACTTGACGTCACGAGTTGAATAACCTTGGATAGAAGCGTTTTGGCGGTGACTACTAAGATTCGAATTTCAGACCTGAAATTCTCTACCAACAAATATTTTTTTTATTTTTTTTAACATGGCGTATGGTATATATGCACTTCAAGATTCATTTTACGTAATTTTCAGAAAAAGTGATAATACCCAATTAGTAAAGTGCACTATTTCCTCTCAAACTACCTTTCTATGCATCGCTTGGGACATTTGAACTATGTGTAGGAGAAATCATGCGACTACGCAACTTACAAAGAATACTACGCATAGTAAATCAGATTTTTCGTCTTTTCCGCAGCCTACAATTACTTACATATATGATGTAAAATATAATAATTTATCAGTTTAAATTTTCAAGTGACATATTCACAATAATTATCAGAATAATTAATTTTAGTCATTTTATATTCCCATTTATTATAAGAAAGGTGCCATGAAAACAATTGGACTTCTTGATTCCAATCCATATGGTGTTGCAAAATAAGAATATTACCAAATTTACATACTGTGAAAGACAGTCCAGTCATCAGTAGAAACAATCATGTATTTACTCACCTTCAATTCGTTCGTAGTGAGCTTAATCTTGCTCTTAACAGTAACACTCAATCCCGTTTGCAAATCCCTCCTCCTCCTCTCCAACTTCTCATGCAAGACGCTCATCAAATCCTGCGCCTCTTTCTCCAAAGTCTTGTACTGTCCGTTTTTGGCCAGCTGAGTCGAGAAGCTCCCGAAACAAGCGTCCACGAATTGAGCAAAGTCCTTCTGAGGCTGCAAGATCGTGTTCTCCACCACATTCTGGAAGGCAGACAGCTCGTCCCACTCCATTTTGGCCTCGAAGGCAGCCAGGGCCTGCTCCGGACTTATCTGAAAGTAATAGTCGGACGCGAGGCCCGGGCCCGCCACCCTCTTCACCACGAAGCTGTCGCTGGCCGGGACTCTCCCGCGTTTCTTGATTATGAGGTGGAACGTGGCCGTGTCCCAGAGCAGACGCAGCCAGTAGCGAATCACGCCTCCTGGATTGATAAGGAGATAAGAGATATTCACATTTGGATTGTTCGATTATGAATGAATGATTGGCAAGTAGAAGTAGTTCAAATTTGCTTTGGAAACTTGGAAATCTTCCTTTCAGATACCAAAAATGTCTCCAAATGTTATTGCTTCTCAACTTGCCAATATGTCAAACAGCGAAGATCTACTCCACCTTCAGAAACTATCTTGAAGCAGCATTTTAATGTGGCAGAATTTTCTCCCATGAAGGTTCGAAAACTGCTGGTTTTGATGGAATATATCCAGAATTCATGAAAAATCTGGGGAGGTTGGCATTGAATTGGTTATTATCATTTTTCACTGACATTCTTATTTCAGGTTCCATCTGAATTTCAAAGGGCAAAAATCATGGAGTACATGCTTCAAGCTTCTGGAGAGATTTGATTTATAATCGAATGTCACCAGTCATTCAAGGTATCCTTCCTACTGAACAAGCTGGCTTTCGTTCAAATAGAAGCTGCTGTGATCAAGTTGTTGCTCTAACAACACGCATTGAAGCAAGATTCCAGCGCCACTTAAACACTAATGTTGCTTTTGTTTGGAGGAACGGACTAATTCATAAAAAAGCTCTATGCCAAACTTGAATACATGAATAATGATGACAATCTAAGTAAAAAATATTATATGAACATATATATGACCTTTTTCTTTTAGTTTAGAAGTTATAAGCATTTACATTATTAATGTTAAAAATTTCATGTAATTGGAAATTCCCCAGTTACCTTTGAATTATTATTTGGGAATTTACCTAAGTTGGCTTTGAATGATTACTTAATAATTGTCAAATCCATATTTATTTGTCAAAATTATAAAGGTTTTTCTGTGATAGCAATTATATATGAATTTTCGACTGCAGATTACAGACATTATTTACACTTATGGATTCAATAATGGTAATACTCGACATGCAGCACGGGAATATGGAGGTACATTTCCAAATCGACACCAACCTGCTAGGTCAGGTTTTAGTGCATCATTTCGCCGACTTAGGGAAACAGGTCATCCCGCACCGAGACATGTTCGTTCCCATGAAATAAATGTACAAAATGAAAAAAATATTGTAGACGCTATTTTAGAGAACACTTCACTTAGTACGCGTCGGCTAGCAAATCAATTTATACAAAATTTTGTGTGGCGAACCTTAAATAAAGAGGTCTTACATCATATCATCGTCAAAGTGTATAAGCACTATATCCTGAAGATAACCAGCAGCGATTAAAATTTTGCCAATGGATTCTTCAGCAAAATCTATGTAACCCTAATTTTATTTCACTTGTTCTTTGGTCAGATCAATCATGCTTTACAGGGATAGCATAAAAACTTCCATAATGAACATGTATGGTCTTTGCAAAATCCCTATGCCATTAGACCCAGGCGATTTCAAATTAGTATAAATGTTTGCTGCCTATATAGATCATAAAGATCGCTTAAATGGAAAGTTGTACAGACAACTTTTAGAGCATACTGTTTGTGATCTAATAGACGAAGTACCACTTAATGTGATCACTAATATGTGGTACCAGCATGATGGCACACCACCACATAGAGGCAGAGAAGTAACTACCTGGTTAAATAATAATTTTCCAAATCATTGGACTGGTAATGGAGGTCCAGTAGCTTGCCCACCATGCTTGCCGGATTTGAACCCCTAAGATTTTTATATGTGGGGTCATATGAAGCAGCTGGTTTATCAGGTGGAGATCCAAACGATCTGAAGCTTGTTTTCTAGCGGAAGGTGGATATTTTAAGCAGAGTTTATAATTTATATTTAGATTTTTATTAAAAATGTTTTAGGCAAATTAAATAAATGTAAATAATTAAAATGCGTATAACTTCTAAACTAAAAGTAAAAGGACATATGTTCATAAACCATGTGTTACTTCGAATATCATCATTATTCATATGTTCAAGTTTGGCATAGAGCTTATAGATCACCCTGTATAATATAGCTAAGTGATGTCCCAATGATAGACTTTTACAATTTGACAGAACTTGTTTTTTTACCATCTCTAGTCAGCGCCAGCTTGATATGTGAAGGAATTATGACATGACCCTCGGGACTTTACCGGAGTACCGCAATTGTAGCCATATTCACTCCAAAAACAGCGGGAAATTTGAATATGACAGAACCACGATATTTGGATATTATTCAAAATTTAAAAGATTGAATCATCATCTGTATATTCATTTCCAAACCTGAATTTCTATCATAACCTCACCAAACCCTACTGCTATTTTGTGTCACAGGTCGCCATTTTCACTCCTAAATGTCAATATATCAATCGAATGCGGTACTTTACATATCTAGACGGACTTTTCCGATAATTCTGTGAATATAAAATACTAGTACCTACGTTACTGTACGTGACAAACCTGTTACACTGCAATAATAATAATAATAATAACCAGAAAAGGTAATTACCTGCAAGAATAACAACAGCAACGGCAGGACAGACTATTGCAGCCACCACCAAAGCTCCCAAGGGCTGCAGACACCCCTGAACGCCAATGTTCCAAACGACCGCCTCCGCCAACACGAAAAACCTATTCCTCCTCGGCTCAGGACTGTCCAGGTCGTACACTAGCGCGTTCGTCACCTGGACGGCCATCGTCAACACCGGCATCCAAAAAACCGCCGTCAGGGACACGAACAAACTCGTCAAAATGACCGCGACACAAACGACCGGGAACAACAACACCAAAAACAACGTCCCGAACATCCCCTTCACGAAATAGTTCCACATCCTGTTGAGGTGTCTCGTGAAGCCCTTCCCGATGAAGCCGGTGTCCGGCTCCGTCTCGAAGTGCGTTCTCGACTTCGATATGTGCCTCCACAGCGAGATGAGACGGGAGCACAGCGTCGGCGTGMGGCTGCTTTTCCTCGGGAACAGGGTCCCGTTGACCTGCGACAGTTCCAGGTCGGGCATGAAGGGCTCGACGCAGAGGAGGGCGCGCAGACCCACGGGGCTGCACCACGGCAGCACGATGCCGAAGAAGAACATGGCGTTCCATGTCCAGCACCACGTGCGGTGGAAGTAGTTGAAGACGCGCCACAGCGGCCAGCGCGTCGTCGTCATGTGGACGATTTCTTTCTCGACTAGGAAAACCTGTTGGGAGTGGCAGAAATTTTCATTTAATTAATTATAAAAAACAGCAGCACGCATTTTAGGTTTATTTGTTCAAAAAAATGCTGATTTCTAACTCAACTTCATTTATTTAAACACCAATAGTGAAATACAATAGATAAAAACACCACTAGTTCAATTCACCTCTATTATAAAACCACTAATTCGATTAATCACAATTATAACACTTCTCGTCATTTACCAACACTTAAAAGACTTGGTGCGCCTTGTTCGCTTGTCCCTCGCCGATTTTCAAACAGACTTTTTCTGCCACGCGCAAGCTCGCGCTTTATCTGGGCAATTCTAGAAAATTACTGGACCCTATCCATGCTCGACACTTTCACACCATCTATTTTTACTAGGATCATTACCGAACTGAAAAAAACTGTCCTATTAAGAATGTAGCAGGTCTGCATGTATGTAGCTCTGGCCCATGGATGAACGTTTTCTAAGACAAATAATAATTTCACAGCAACTTTCGCGTCAATTCTTTCCTATCCACTTGCAAAAGCGTTTTCGCCACTAAGTAGCTCAAAAATAGGTTCACAGAATCACACACAAATTTTTCCGAACTGTAATTTGCCACATACTGAAAATTGTCTTTCTTTTACAATGCACATGTTAAGATCTCCACCTCTTTAAATTGGAACACTCTTCAACAGCGTTGAACACCAAGAAGAATCAAACTATTCGTTCCGAAGATACAATCGAAAAAAATACATCCCGCTTAATGTGTATCTCGGGAACCGCGAATAGGGTATCCATTACACAAACTTCGTTCCGTAAGTACGTTGCAGTCAGTAAAATCTCATTGTGGAAGAACAGAAACTATCGAATTTTTAATAAAATTATTTTTATTGCCCCGGAAATTGATTTCATTCTAATTTTGTAAATGAAGTAACCGAACGGCAAAAGGAAATTCGTCCTTATTTGATCGTTATGTGCGCAATGACAAGGCGAATCCAACGACCCCTTGCTGATTATTATAGGACTACTCGTTCCGCAGATATTGCTAAAAATGTTCGTCGCTCGCGGATATATCTCCGGAACCGCAAGTCCGGCCACCTTCGTACGGGGGTTGTATCTCAAAAACGGTTAGTCAAAAATATTATGAAACTGAGAAAGACACCTGTTGTGTTCTTTAAGACGAAATATATTAAATACTTACTGGTTGACTAGGATCAGATCTAGGCGTTGTGATACTTGTAGCCTGCTTGCTCAATACCGTAGGTACGACTTCCGACTGGCCTTGAAAGATTCTGCGAACTATCCAGTTAGAAGGCAACCATATTTGTGTGGGCCACAGGAAGTTCCTTGTAGGGGTCTTGACATTCTTGAGCTCCCTCAGTAAAGCCGGTTCTCTCTTAAAAGGCATAAAACACACACGTCATATATCTCAGGACAAGAAGGTAGCTCCGAAAATACCTCCTTCATGAAAGCCAAATCCCTGTTCAAGAAATAAACCGTCTGTTGGAGCTTTTCAGCACTGCAAAGCGCCAACGCTGCCTCGTGCGCACTCCACTGGTTCTCCACGCTGAATTTCTGCTCTGCCATTCTCAATTTTCCTCTCAACCACGGGTCTATTCTGGAAAGCACCGGATGATACCTGTGGAGTCTAGATTTTATCTCTTCGAGCGATTTAGAGAGCCTTCTTTGGACGCTTTCGACAGCCCTGCAATTGGTGAATGTAGAAGATGATTTAAATTTGTTTTGGATGATTACTTGTGCATAAGGACGACGCTTTGAGCTTGTTGGACCAACAACTGCGCTATGCCTTCACCAAGCGCCAAGATGTCGTGGTGGGAGAGTATACCATTGTAGACGCGTTCGAGGTATTCTTTCATGACTGCTTCATTGACTTCCTGTGAAAAATCGGAAAATCTCTCACACTCACACGTATAATTTTCCTCTCACCCTCTCTATCTCCTCATCCGACAGCTTTTGGGCTCTCAATTCGGCAATCAAGCGTTCTCTGAAGTGGAGGAACCAACCCCTGGTTTCCCTTTCCAATATACCCACGAGAATCGGTAGAGCTTTCCTCATAATACCTCTATCCCACAATCTCAAATCCAATTCGAAACCCGATGGCGTTCGGTATCTATAGGGAACCGTTACCGGTACATGCGAACATTCTCGAGTAACCTCGAATTTTTCCGTCGCTGCCCTCCTCAACTGCTTGCGGATGTAGGAACAGAGAAGCTCAAGAGATTCTTCATTCTCAGGCTACGAGACAGTGGACATAAAAACTAGGTACCGCAACACGGAAGTGAAAACTTACCCGACACACCAGTTCGGCGACCAGGTACTTGCATCTTTCCTCCTTGATCTTGGCGTCGAGATTGTGGGCTTGTAGGCTTGGAACGCCGACAATTATGTCTAGAATCCTCAAGAAGCCGGAAAGAAGCGCTTTGAAGGCTTGAGAGACACTGAAGAAGTGAGAGAAGATGCGATTTTTGGCAGTAACGAAGAGGAATCGGAGAGCTAAAGCCATGTCGTTGAGGAGAGAGTCTCGGGTACGTTCCGTTCCTTTTTGGAGAAGTTCTGAGAGCTTCCATCTGTGCTGCTGGCCGGGGAAGTTCAAGGATTCAACCTCGAACTCACTAGAATTGGGTTGTTAAGGGTTTTGTAGGGTTGTGTGGGTTTCTGTAGCCAGTTGGGGTGAAATGTCAGTAGACAGTGGCGGCCACCAAGAAGAGTTGCCTTTGCCAATGTGATATTTCACCCCAAGCGGTCAGGCAAGCTTCAAAAAACCACCTATCAGAAAGGTGCTAAAACGAAGCGCAGTCGTTACTGTAAAAATGCACAAGACACACCAAAGAAACGAAAAAAACAAACGAACACCCCTATAAAACATCACAAACAAGACCTACCCTCTACACCTAATTGATTCAAGCTGTTGGTAGCTCAGCGGTTTCGCCTTTCCATACTTGTCCTTGTGCAGGCTTTTACAGAACAACGTCATTGTTAATACGGGTGTGTCGCTAATTGGGGGGTGTTAGTGCAAAGTGACAACAACACTAAAGTGATTACCAACCCTTTCTCCCGGATGTACTCCAGCTGCTTCCCGGACAGTCTCTTCGGATCTCCCTTGCCATCGACGGCCACTGCGTCCAATTCGTCGAAAGATGGCGCCACGAAGAGATCTTTCACGTGATATTTGAACTTCGGACGCCCCAAGGAGCCCTCCGACGAAATTTGAGAAGTGGACAGCGAATCATACTGGGATACCGGACTGGGCAATACTAAAACTCACATTGCAACACCCGATTTCACGAATTCGATTAGGCTTACTTATCGGAAAGGTCTTCCAGTGGTAGAGAAATTGCTCGGCGACTTGTTTGATATTGTTAACCAACTGTTCGACCTCGGGCGGCGCCCCCACCAGAGCAACATCGAAACTAAGCGGTTCCCTTTCTGGCAGGAGGGCGTCAGGTGTCCCATCGGGAGGTTTTAAAGGGAATAGGGAAGTGGGGCGTGGTGCGCGGGGCTCTTGAAGACCGTGGGAAGATCTGAATTCGATACGGTTTGATACTGGAACGATATAAATCCAAATAAGGTATCGACGAATTGCTAACTACTGACATAAAATTTTCCGAATTTCAGTCGCTACAAACTATGACCTACTGGGTATCAAATAAAGGTCAGGTCAGGTCAGGTCAATGAAATAAAATCTAATTCCGCTGGGATCGATTTTTGTACAGCCGACTTCACCAATAATGAGACGGTCTGTCATTTGCCACAGCTGTCAAAAATTCTAGAATGAACAGTACATGATCAAATGTATTAGTGTCAGCGTAAATAGTATCTTGCCCCTCATGTGTTTCAGAAATCACCACAGTGATCCAAAATCTCTGTTAAATTATGTAGATAATATTATTTGAACCCCCGATAAAAGTAGAGCCGTTGTGTCTAACTCTTGACTACTTCATAGCCGTTGATGTAAATAATCATTACCTTCTATGCGCTGAATTAAAATATTTTGGTTGTGATATTGCAGTAGCGCCTAAAGGTGGCAAAATCAATATCCTGAATTTTAAAAAAATTGTGAGCAGCAACACGAAGATGTATTTTGGGCGCTTTTATAATTTATTTATGAAGAAAATGCGCTATTGTCCGCACTTGTCCGTCTGATGTCTGTCACACTAATAGAGCGAGAACGACTCAACGAATCGGGCTCGATCTCGATATCTTTCATATAGATTATTTACTTAAAATTAAAATATGATGAAAATTTAGTATGCTAAAGGCTCTACTTCTACCGCTAAAAGATGTTACCCGTCGTACCATAGGCGTGTATACTTGTTTGATTATAGCGTTCTTGGGTTCTCCATATGCAGATGGTTCTGAAGTTGAAGGGTTTCAATAGTGCAGTCATCGAAGAAATAAGTTGTAAAAACCTCGGGGTTTAAACGTCTACTTTATAATTTCGGTAATACCATACGTGTATTTATTTTTATTTCAATTGTCAGCAAAATTTGTTGTTTACTTGAAGATGACTCGGTGGTGAAATATTCAACTAAAGACACATTTATGAAGAGTTCGATATACACGGTTTAAAAATCAGTAATGGTGCCTTTAATTTTGCCGATGACTACACAATACCAAGATAAATAGACTGTTATTATAAAAAATAGTTTAAATAATAGGTAAATCTAGAGCTTTAAAAACATAGATACACAAGCCATACACAATAATCACGTGTAGTCAAATCAGGACCCCATGAAGGGTATTACACAGTCTTATAATGTGTAAAGTGTAAACAAATTTAGTTTGCAATTAATAATTCTAAACGAGTATTAAAGAGGACGCTACTTTTAGTGTATGTTCTACCCGTGAAAATATTTTGAATTTGACATGTGCGGCCTTCCTAGCGAGGTACAGCTTCCCAAAGATGGATGGTATAAAAAAATTTAAGCCGAAGATTCTTACAGGTGGTTAACACCTCACTCCCTAAGAGAGGTATGAAAGACCTATTTACAGAGTTCGATCTAAAATCGCTGAACAAGTAGAAAAGTTAGCATTTACCGCTCATCTTCTGTCAAAACACAAGACAACTCCTCTTCATACCTTCACGTGTAGAACACACCCTAGAAGTAGCGGCCTCTATTTTAGTGTCACCCTGTATATTCATCAAAGTTAACTACATGTATGAACGCCATCAATAACATAATTGTATTGGCCTGCTAACCCAATAACGTTGATTATAAATTCAGAATGTTCATGGTAAAATCGCATGGGATAAAATCAAGACAGTCGATAGGGTTCTAAATTACAAGCGCATCCAAATTTCTAGAAGAAAAAACTGCCGAAAAGTGTCACATTTAGTAAAGTTATCATGGAAAAATTTGCCTTTATTTTGAACTAAGCCTTTAGAATATACTGTAAGCTCAAAATCAGCTTTAAATCGGACTGACTCGCGAGGGACCAAGTCAGGACGATCGGCAGGAGATCTACTCCAGTCCACGGTGTCGAGGCTTTAAACGACAAACCGCAGATTTTGTATTTTTTAACGAAAAAACAATTCCTGCTTACAGTGACTGCCAGAATCCACGCGTTCTCTTTCGTGAACGCCAGACTTCGACCTGTGGTGGCCGCCATGTCTTCGTTCCGGCTGACAGTCGTCGATGCTGTTATTAGAATCGGATCTGTTATGTCCGGAACTGGATGACCCGTGGCGGTGATGGCCCGTCGATTCTGATCGCCTGTGACTAGAGGATGACCTTGAACTTTGGCGATTGGTCATGCTTTTGCGCTTGTTCTTCGTGAGGAGGTCATTCGGGGAACTTCCTTCGTTTTATGTTGGCACAGCTGGAAGGAACGTGAAATTTGCGTGAAGAAAGCCACTATCGCTGTGGAATGTTAAAATTTATTTAACTATACAAAACAATAACAAATTTGACATGATTCGATAACATTAGTCAGCGGTTAATCGTAAAGGACTCTGATTACTAATAACTGATAACTTTACAACGCGAAATTATAATATTGATACTGTTAAAGCCACTAAAGAGCCAATAAAATGTTTTATGGCGGTCATAACCGATAGCACATCGATTATCCGGGAGAATAGTTATATTCACACGTTTCTCGATGGTTTAAAGAGCAGAAAGCTGATCACAGTTCGCTAGTCAATAAAATTCATCTGGTCTCATGTATTTTTTTGATGATTGAAAATGTTTTCAAAAATTAGCCATCACGTCAGGTTCTTGAGATATTCTTATAGTTGATTTAAAAAATATACAACGTGATTTCGAAAGTGATGTCTTAAATTAAGCTGCTGCAACATATGGAAACAATATATCGGAACCTCACAAACAATATAAAAACTTAACAATACAACTGCAAAATCTAATAAATTCTGTAACGGATCACTTTTAACATCGATCATCCAGTATAACAGACGCATGCTGGATCTTTTTGAAGGATTTGGCTTAGACTTTTGATACCTGTAGAGATTAAACACACCTAGACGAGTTAATTTTATTACTCCGACTATAATGGATACGAGTTAGCGAAACTTTACGTTTTCAACATAGTTACAAACACGAAAACCTAAAATTTATGCAAGAAACAAGAAATACAGGTTGAATAACAACAAGTTCGTTACTGTAAATTGATACAAAACTGGAACGTGCAGCAACTTAATGAAGTCGTGATGTACAGTGGTAAAGATCGCTTTTGCAGGTTTAAAAAAGGACGAGAGGTATTCTGAAGAGCGAAAATAAATTTAGCGAAGACAAGTGATATTCAAATGTATGCAGATTGCTAGTGTTATCGATCGGAATACTTCACAAGTACGATATTTTGAATGTTGACGACAAATATTGTATGTTCCATTAAACGTAGACTTCATAAAAAACAAATATATTCCGTCATTATTTTATTTCTTAACTAGAAACATTTTCATCAATATCCTCTGACTTAATCCCCTGTTCGATCTATGGGTCAGTGTTTTGAAACAAAACTTACAAATATTGGCAACTTAAAAATGGTGTTAAGCTTAAATTCATAAATGATTTCAAGAAGCGTTTATTATTCATCGTTTAGGTTATTTCCAGTCGAGTTTCCAACCAACAAAAAGAAGACATATGACCTGCTTTGATGAACTGTATGGGTCGGTTCCTATTCCTTTATTAAAGTTGATGTTAGCTAAAATCAAGCCAGTAACCACGACAACACCTTAAACTGGGGTATATGATAGGTTTAGATTTTAAAGATAGAGTTGATTTTATCTTAAAATAGAGAAGAGAAACCGGCCTTTTCAATTTAATAAATTGCTTCTCGAGATTTAAATTTTCCAAATACTTTAAAAATATTTAAAAACCGCTCAGTTTAAGCATAAGATATGTTACATAAAAAGTGCTTGGAAGATTACCATAAATCAGATAACGTAAAAAAATAGATAAACAAAAAATATATTATTTGTTCTTGATATAAGCTTTCAATATAGATCAACCTAATTTTCTTTAATTCAATGTTCTAAAAATATCTGAGGGTTGAATTTTTGACTATGAACTATCCTTGTATACATCTACTCATGCTAAAGTTTTCAAGAAGCAATTTCGGTCTAAATAGGCTCAAATTTGGCCAGCGAATATTGAATTAAGAAACACAATTGGATTGTACTATATTGAAAGGTTATATACCAAGGGCGAATATATCTTTTTTGTAGAGATAAATATAAGCGCTGAGCCTGATATAACTTCAAAAAGTATTTATAACACTCAGCATAATTAATTTAGGGTAGTTTTTTTTTGTTTTCCTAATGAAATAAGAGTTCACTGATAACCACCGTACTCAAAAAAATATACAAGAGTGGTCACCCCCGTTTTTAATCAAATTATCAATTAAATCTATCGGAAAACCTTTGGCGACTATCAAAATAACGGTTCACCCCACGCTTTTCCGGTTGCTTGTCAAAGAAGCGTTCGTCTGTGAATATGAATCGATTTTTATTATTTGTCCAACACACTCGGTCATTGTACTCTCAAACTTTTTTTAGAATGTCAAGCTGATAAATCTAGATATTGTTTTCCGGCGTTTTTTTGTCGCCTTGGAGTAAATTCGTCGTAATTAACTAACAATGTAATTGCACGTTGCGATAAATAAAAATGACTCATCCATAAGAAAAACAAAAAACGGTCCCATAAGATCTTTCCCGGTCGTGACCTATTTTACAATCCGCGCAAGCCAACGTGATTGAAGMATTTAGTCTTCAACTGTTAATAAGCACGTGGGGTCGTTACTATTTTTAACACCCGATTAACAGAATTATCTCCCACGTTCATCGGCTTCCCAGAAAATTAATAATCAAAATTCCTGAGGAATGCTCGAACTTCGGCATAAGGCAAATCGTGCAGCTTGCTTATTAGGGTTGAACACCCCGAAACACACCCCCTCTGTCAACCCGCCCAACAAGGTTAACCTCCCAGAGGTCCGAGATTAACAGAAACAAAAGTAAATCGCCGTAAATTAGTATCACTACAAAGAACTCACCCGTGGGGCAGTTTTTTCTCATTGTAATCCATCTCTGGGGATGTTGACACCAATTTAATCCATGGCCAAGTCGATCTACGGCTACCGTCACCTGGTGCACCTGCAGCACTGTCCAACACCTCTATCGAAGTTGTTTACCCGTTTAAACGACGCAATGCTTATAAACAATTCATAATTTTTGTTAATTCTCGCTGTTTCTTTCTAATGCTAACACCCTTTGGTTGTTCGACTGATGACAAGCGATCGTGGCGCCATCCAGCGTTGGTTTAAGCAACCTAGCTCGGAGGGAGATTTGAACTACCCGCATAAAAATAGGTCTTTATTCGTTTGCGTCAAGGTACAGTTTCGAAATACACAATAAACGATCGTAAAACGAACAGGTTCCTAATATTTTGCTTCCTTCTGCTGAGAGATGTGACCAGTCACTTCCATATGTAATATTCTTGTGTTCGTGATAGCTTGTGACAGTTTTCAAGTTTACAGTGTCTATTACATGTGCTCCACCCAACATACAAGCAGCCAACAACCACCTACACTCAAAGGGATCAAATTTTAACCGCCATAATGTACCTGGCATCTCAATTTCATTGCTAGGAGCCTTCATGTTGCGAATATCCCAGAGTCTTACATAGCAATCGTAACTAAAACAAAAAATGTCATTAGCAGAATAATTCAAGACTCTTACCCCACCTTCCCGAAGCTAAGACAAACTCCTTGTTACAGTTTGAATGTAAGCTAGTGACACCAGCATTATGACTTCTGTTTTTTAAAACAGGAACTTTTCCAACTCTTAAATCGAATTTAAACAACAGACAATCGTCTCCACCTACAAAGAAACAAATGAAGATCAATTCCTTCTTAAAACAAGATAAAGCTACCAGTGAAGATGATGTTTTGGTCCCAATAATAAAAAGCAGAAATCCACGCTTCATAATCATGGGCTCCACAAGTTTCTGACAATATCAATTGATTGTTGATGAATCTAAACACTTGACAATTGCCTTTTGAATCACTACAAACAATTTGTGGTTCATCAGAGCTGTATTTGCCTGTAGACCAGTCCAAAGACAACAATAACAAGTCATTCTCATCTTCAACTGTATATGATGTAATTAACTTTAATTTTTGTTCTATTAGTTCGTAAATTTGAAGCTGTCCCTCTGCTGTTGCAACTCCCAACAGTATACGATCATTGATTTTACAATGACACCACTTTTGGTCTAATACAGCCGCAGTCTCCACCGTTTGTTGCAATTTAAGCCCATCATCTTCCTTGAAGCAAAATAGGAGTATACAACCAACTCGTTTTTTGGTTTCATCCTTGAGTTCGTAATTTCCACAAACGAAGAAGTTCTTGCAAGGATTATGAGGACACCACTCAACGGAATCAGCGCAAAGAGGAGTATCGTATTTAAATATCGTACTTATGTTGTCAGAATTAAATAATTCGTCTCGTGCCATGAGTTTTTAATTACCTGGTGGTATAGGCACCTGTAAATCACCTCACGAGAACTACTTTTGTTTATTAGAACTACCCCGACTCCACCCTCTTGGTACAAACGAACTACTAACTGTCAAATCGTAGCCTAACCCCAAAATTCACCAATTTTCTTCGTTGTTTTCAGCCAAAATGAGTTATAATCCGACTATTTTAAGCTACCATGAGAGCTTGCTTCGTAGATCCGATATCGAATTGCTCAAGGGACCATGCTGGCTCAACGATACGCTAATATCCTTCTATTTCGAGTATTTAGAGACTGATTACTTCAAGAAGAACCCTCTGTTGCTGTTCGTGCCACCGGACGTCACCCAGTGCATCAAGATAACACCCCTAGAAGAATTACACGTATTTTTAGCACCGTTAGGTAGCGAAAAGAAAGACTTTATATTCTTCGCGTTGAACAATCATGAACAAATCGATTCTTCAGGGGGATCCCACTGGAGCCTGTTAGTGTTTTCGTACCCCGAACGAATGGTTTACCATTTCGATTCTTCAGTGGGTTCCAACCAGAGCCAAGCGTTGGAATTGGGCTCGAAGCTTTTGAGTTACTTCCGACTGCCTTCTTACGGACAGTTTAGTGAACCTACGTGTTTGCAGCAGACTAATGGTTACGATTGCGGTATATACGTGTTGTGTCATGCGGAACATGTCGCCTCTTATGCTCTCAGGTATCGGAGGATACAGGGCTGTCCTACGTTGGACAGACAACGTGTCCTGACCAAAAGACAGGACATTCTCAATATTATATACGATCTCAAGAACCGATAGCATCTGTTTCCTCATTATTTATGTCATTAAAGTGCTAATTTTCGAATTTAATTGCAGCTGTATGGAAAAAAAATTATTTGGAGTTTTGTGCTAACAATTTAGGTATAAAAGAGAATAAAAGATCCTTATTTTGTAAGTAAACTTTTTAACTTCCCTGCTAAATTATTGTTATAATTAAAGAGTGGACCTACGATGCAATTGTGCTGCTTGATGTTTGTTTCCCGGAAGTTTAAATTATACATATAGTAATTTTAAGACATTATTCTGGTGTTGTGGCTGTGGCTACATGCTACAGTAACTATACTTGTAATAAGGTCATTGTAAAGTAAACCACAGTTGGGTAAGTATCAAAATTTAGTTGTCCACTGGTTCTGCCTAGAGTTGTGAGAGAAAATATATTCACAGGAAATGGAAATATTGGAAATTTCTCAATTTTACATTTTCAGTATAGGTATGTGACCACTGTGTTAAAGTTAAAACCTTTTTTGCTCAAATTAACTGTCAAGTTTTCAGTTATATGATTTTGTTTCTTTTCTTATGTGTTTTGAAATAGGTAATAAAGCTGTTAAAACAAGTTTCCAATATTTCTAAATTTCATGTCTCCTGAAATTTTACAATTTCTGCCTCAAATGTCTTTATAGAGGGTATTTGACTGGGAAAACAAATCCCTATTAATTATTACTTATCTGCCAGCCAGTATATTTTCAAGTCCTAAAAGAACATTTTTGTTCAAATTGATATAATTGCATTTGATTAAGTTACAAATATAAATAAATATGAATTGTCAGTCCTATCACGTGACGGCAAACGCGTGTGACGTACTATTTGTTACGCTATAGCTATTTCTCCGAGTGCGAAAAATGAGATTAAAATCAATAAAATGCAAAATAATTTTTGAGCTTTTAAATTTTGCTTTACTATACTATTATACATATCTTTATTTTTCTTCATTGGCTCGATAACAAACCATTTTGTTATCTTAACAGAGGACGCCGGTGATCCAGATTAATATTTAGAACAACGCTGGATCACACACGTGT
This sequence comes from Rhyzopertha dominica, assembly GCA_025024175.1. Taxonomy (NCBI): domain Eukaryota; kingdom Metazoa; phylum Arthropoda; class Insecta; order Coleoptera; family Bostrichidae; genus Rhyzopertha; species Rhyzopertha dominica. The sequence continues at coordinate 30,120,158 of QCXZ01000053.1, forward strand.
AGGCTGAAGAGGGAAAAGCTTCCACAATTACAATCCCATTGCAGAAGCTTCACCGTGTCCTCCCTGCTCGTTGTCCACAACAAAATTACAATGATTACACATGAAATTAAATTTTTAAAAAATGGACAGTCAGCAGTCTAAAATACATGGACGTTACTTTACGCCCGTGTATTCTAGAAGTATAGTTCTTAGAGACTATGCAGCATAAAACAAAGAAATGATGCATTTAATTCGTAGAAGAAACTGCAACAGGTAGATTGACCGTAGCAACACAAAATCACAATGTTTAAAATTGATTTACTTGAACACAATCATTATTGAGATCGGAAAATAGAGCAGTAAAGTCCTCGAGCCGAACTGGCTGCAGTTTTCAAACCATCCCCTAATTACGAACGGCGGAAAAAGATAGGGAAACGGGATATCCCAACAATCCTGCCCCTACAGCTAACAAAGCACCCGCAGTATGCAATTGCGCCGGTCAACGAGGTCACGATCTGTAAATATCCCGGATTAACTAGGAATAGGATGGGTGTGTTCGTTAACTTCGGGAATGATCGAACCTCACGGATCCTTCTCGAGAACCGTACTGCTCGGGGCATTATGCATTTAAATTGTTGGTTAGCAAAAAATGCACACCTTGTAACTTGTTGGTGTTTGATTACATTATAATTTGTTGTTGCAATGGTTAATCCATTTAGTTATACTAGATTAAATTTCATAAACACACGGGAAGGTTGATGAAATAATGTGTAAAATGCTCCGCAGTAATAAAATTTGTAACTAAGAATGTACTGCATTGTAGTAATTTAAAAGTGACCATATTATTAAACTTACGGCTGTGAAATCTGGAGTCGAACTTGACACTGCACACACGCACTGTACTTCACTCGTCGAAATCTGCGGCATAACTGACTAATAATGTTGATCCACTAGGTGATGTTGCGTAACTTACGTAAGACCAAATACAATAAACAGATGTATAGGAGTCATTGTACGTTTACGTAATGATTTCAGGGTTAAGGATATCATCCTTGGAAAATAAGATTTTGTACCGTTTTCAAAATTAAAGAGAGCCAGAAATTTCGTGTTTGATGAGCATATCAGAGGTTTAGCTACAATCTATCGTCAAAGTTAGGCTGTTCTGGCCAACTGAAAAGTATAGTCAGAAGAGAAAAAGCAGCAATTTAAATAATTAAATTGTCATCCATAGACAAACGTAATTTTTGTTGGCGTCAAAGGCAAATATTTTTTCAAAATTTTCGGTAGATCTGACAATTCTCAAGGCAAAACTCTTCAGCGCGTCAAATCGGGCGATCACGGAGGGCTTTCCTACGCCTGCGCCATAAAGCTTCTTACATATAACTTACAAATAACTAACAAACTTGAAATCTTAGTCTTTTTGGGACTAAGATTTCAATCTAACTCGAGCCGCGAAAGCTTACGTTTTTACATACCTACAGTAAAGTATTTATGTTCAAATAACTAACAAACTATTCATCGCCACGAAAAAAATTAACTCTAACAAATTGTAAATATAAGATTACTTCAACTTCTTCACCTAACTCTTGATGTAATCCGATCCTTACGCCCCGAGTATTATTAAATGAATGGGGATGTCAGGAATGAAAAAGATCATTCGTTCAACTCCCTCTACATTTCGTAAAAAAATTACGAGTTTGTAACAACGTATAAATGCTTTATTTGACAATAATCATATACAAATAGTATCAACTTCACAATACAGCAACTTCATGGCTTGCTTCAAGAAAACCTCACGCCTGCCAATATTTCGTGTAAATGAATAAGAAAATACAATTTTCGATGTTTAGTGTCTCGTTTGCAGTTTTCAACACATCCAGCAATCGACGGTTTCTCCCCCTCAACCAAATGGACTATAAAAAAAATCACAGCGTCGTCTAAACTTCGATCTTTGGGGGAGCCCAGCCACCAAAAGCCTTCTCCAATTCCCTGGCAACAGCCAGGCAATACCTGTCGTTATTGTCGTTAGAAAACACCTGGACCCCTATCGGCAGTCCATTTTTATTCAGTCCCATGGGAATGTGAGTCGCCGGAAAACTTAACACGTTAATGACGCCCGTATACGAGAAGTTGAACGCCTTGAACAGCGGTTCGTTATGGTAGGGTGCGGGTGTCGGATGGGTGGGGTAAAAGAACACCCCATCGTCACCCAGAATGTCCTTCAACTCTCTACGCAGGTTGTCCCTCTCCTGCACCAAATAAGAATGTTTCTCGCTTCCGTACTTCACTCCCGCCTTTTCCATTATGGCCGTGGCCAACGCGATGAACGTATGATGCGACAGTCGGAGGAACCACTTGACCAACTCCAACGGCAAGTTGATCGAACCGTTCAGGTTCGCCAGCTGTTCTTGGAACGTGGGGCCACTCTCTGCTTTCATGTTCGCCAACCACATAGAAGCGCTTTTCTGGAATCGCTTGATTTCGACCCGTTTCACTTTGATTTTGTGGGCCTTCTCGAAATGGACGACGATCTTTTTGAACAGCTCTCTGATTTCGGTGTTCACCGGCGAGATGAGGTGGCCACCGCCGTCAGACTCTTGGTAGTAAAACTTCAGGGTCTTGAGGTCGACTTTTTCGTCTAGCTTCAGTTTCTCGGCGTTCTTGTCCGCGATTACCTTTAGGATCGGTTGGAGGTCTTCTGCTCTTCTACACAAGGGGCCAATACCTAAAAAGATCAAAGTCTTGCATTTTGAACTGCAGCCTAGAGTTTATGATGCGTGACGAAGCATGCATACCACTGCTACAAATTAACAGATAGTTTAACGGATAGATGGCGTGGGAATGTTGACGTAAATAGAAGATCTAGAACTGCCTGCAAAAAGTCTGTTTTGTAAAGCGGTGAAGTAAATAGATCAAGGGCATTGTAGAAGACTGTGGTGTTTGAATAGTGTATTTCAGTACCTACTGTGTATGAATGAATCAACTAATAAGGATGAACAGAGATCACACCCAGAAGAAATCAGGACCCAAGCAGAAACTAAGAATGCTGCACACCAGCAACTGAAAACTGAGATGAATGGAATTCGTTTTGTCAGCAACTAGAAGCAGTGAGGTTAAACCACTGCAGTCTGATGGAGAGACGCCGTTTCAATACGTTCATATTACAATTACAGCATTGTGTTATCACCACCAGGTGGGGAATCGACATATGTAATGCTTACGGAATCACCAAGATTGATGAAAGAAATGCGCAGCTAGTAAACGCCATCATGGAAAACAATCTTGGGAGCTAGATTGATCGGACCACCCCTTTAGTTGCAAGACCTCTAACAAACACATTCGCGCAAACACTGCTGAGGTAGGAATAACGATAAGGACGTCTGTTAGCAGAAAGGAAGCAAGCGAAGCTAGAGAGTTTTGGCACAGCAACCAATAAATGTTTGCTGAATGGACAAACCCTTGAAAAGAACAGACTTAGTCTAGCACAGAATGAACACCTACTACCAGCAGCGTACACGGCAGCAAGAGAACAGCAAGTGGAGGAAATGGTTGTGTTGGTCTACTACATGCAATAGCTACCATTCGGATGGTGTCTGATTTTATGCAACTGAAGTATCAATAGATGCGCATCTGTCTGTTTTATGGATTTCTGACCACTTATTGAGTACAACAGATGACCTTATGTACATATAAACCCTTAGAAATCAACCAAACGCAGGTTACTCTAGGTTGTTGTAGGTTGTATAGCGTGAATGTTGGCGATTACACCATGACCTTTTTTGATTGTAAAGTAGCGGATTTATTAAGCGTCTGTACGGTTTGGTTAAAAATGAATGAATATATGCAAATTCCGCGCCGTCAAAACACATTCCTGCATACATTTATGATGTAAAAGCGAGACAACTAGCAAACATATAAACTAGCTAAAAAGTACGAACTACTACAAATTTCAAATGAATTCATATTTCCCGCCCATTCACCCACCAATCCTCACCTAAGAAACTGTTTTGCTCCTGCGTAACGGGTATGGGGTACTGTCCTTTGCTCGACACTATATTCTTGGACGGTTTATGTCCGAATACTCCATTGAAAAACGCCGGCATGCGAATGGACCCTCCTATATCAGAACCTATGCCGAAGGCTGATCCAGCCGCCCCCTGGTTGCAACCCTCGCCTCCTGAAGATCCGCCGACTATGTGGTTGGTGTTGTACGGGTTGTTGGTTCGGCCGTGTACAGTGTTAGCGCTCTCCCACCTGCCAAAGAGCGTGAAAGTGTTTGCTTTTTTGCGAATAAAAACGGAAGTATGCGGGTTAAATTTAGAGCGCGAAAGATCGTTATGAATGAGGCTGGTTCTGAGAAATACGGGGTCTGGAGGTCGATTTTCGATTTTTTTAGGCACGCGCCAACATTGCCTGAGATGATATTTAAAAAAATATATCTGAGATCCATTATTTTTAAGTAGTGACGTTTTCTCTCCAACAAAAGGTGAAAGTGTTTGTTTATGAATAACAAAATAGAAGTATGCAGGCTAAATTGGGAAGCGGTACGAAAATAGCTCGAATTTTTGTTAAATATGAAGCTTGTTGTGTCGGCTTTGGAGTCCAATTTTATATTGCGACGAGCTTCAGCAAAATTTGCATTGTGGTTTATAATTCGCGCCAAATTACATTACAATATCAGTGTCGCATTTACAATGCCCGCCAAATTCACCATTTCAAAATGTGTAATTTAAAGGACTCGGAAATCGTTCTAACCTAAAATTCAAATTTGATAGGAGTTCTTACCACATGCACAATTCGGAGATGTTGGTGAGGGCCAATGGAATGGCTCCTGCCTTTCGCAATAAGGCGACGGCGTCAGCATCTTCGGTCGCGATGACGTCACGTCTCCTGTGAAGACCAGATGTTTGTATCATATCTGACAAGAAAGAAATTCAAATTTAATGGGGCCCGTTAGTACCGAATTAACAAATAAATAACAATTAGTTTTTCGTTTACACGTCGATTCCTTTAATTTTGGTAATTTTGTACTTTCGATCCATTGCAAATTACAGCCACCGGCTCCTAAACTCCAGGGATCTACATGACCTCAAAGGAGGAAACTTTCGAATATGATACCAAAATGACAAATAATGCCATTTTGGTTTCATATCGAAAGTGAATAAAATAGATGACACTATCTACATTTGTCCGTTATTAACTATTTACATTGTTTGAGCCTTTACGTATTAAGAGTGGCTTGTATGTGTTGGTTGGCAAGTCGGTAACTTCTGTCTGATGAGCTGAAAAAACAGCGAAACTCATGAGCCACGGGGTCCGATTTGCGAATCAAAACAGACGGCATTATTTGTACAGTCAAGTCCTCATACATGGGACGGTGCCTTTATTTGGGACAAAAATATGTACTATATATTTATCTAACCAAAAACTTGACCGTTTTTCAAAATTTCTCAAATAAAGTGGTCTGTAGACTCAAAAAGAAATTCAACTTTTAACGGAGTAAAATATCAAGTTATCCGCGACCGCGCAGCCTCTGTGTCTGTGTTTGATGGCTTTTCGCATTTGTTTTTGCAGGATTGCATTTCGTACTTAACCAACAATGTAGCCGCTTTTTTTCATACATGTTATCTAATAATTCCACAGCTGTTCCTCAACAGCTGATAACGCTGACAAAGCGTCCTTTGAGATTATCGATAGTACCTTTTACCGCAATGCAATCTTTGGTCGTGAATGGAACGCCTAAAAACGGTTTTTCCTTCTCGAGGACTTCTTCTGGAATGGCACCACTTTTGATGAGGTCGTCTGCCTTCTGAGCATCCTTCCTGGCCTCGTCGTAACGTTTGGCCACAACACAATTCAATATGGGATTTATCTCTTCTATTCTATCGATGAAAGAGTTGACCACTTGAAGACTAGACACCTGGAATGGATCGTACAAACTATTAGAGGTGATAATCATGAACAAACAGACGTTTATGTCCACAAATTATCGCCAGCAAATATTTTATTACTTTACGAATGTTAAAGTAAACATTCATTTTTCCTGCAGTTCTAAAATCGAACGAAGATGACTCACCACGCACAGAAAATGTATGTGTTGCATGTACTTTATATCCTTGAACTGCACGAGCTTTGTTGATTACATCATATCTGGAAATGAGTCTCGACTGTTGCCAGAGAAAATTTTAGAAGAGTAAAATGAATTTTGCTTATATAAACAACCTCCGCTGTATTATTTTATTAATATGCTTCTAAGTAAATCAAAGGTGAAAATTACTGTTTACGTAAGTTTTCAAGTACGCTTCAAGGACTGACCAGAAACTATCGATGCTTGTCTATTATAAAACAAGCATTTTATCAATTTCAAGCCGTAATAATTGATGGAATTTTACAGTATTTTTACTAACTGGTGAAGTGCGGGATAGTGAATTAGAATGATAAATCGTTCTATTATATCTTATCGATAACTGCTTCCAATTCGCCAATCTTGAATTACAAAAGACATTCTTTGGCATTACCTTCAAAATTAGTTTAATTACTACAGATGCTTGCAAGTGGGTGGCACTAAATAGCGCAAAAAAGATCAAATTAACGTAAAGTGGGAGATCACAAAGTCATACTTTAATCAAATTAGATCGTTACTACGTGTATTCGCATCATTCATCTTCGTTTACAATTGGTTAGATTTATTTAACATTATAAGTGCCTTAGAGGGATCCAATGACCTCAGAGTTTTAATTAGTTTGTCATTATGCTAATGACTTCGAGTTAGACGAATTGTAACTGCTCCACTGTTGCCAGTTGCTTCTTAAATATAATTTTCGTTTTTGATCAGATATCTCCCTGCTAGAAGTCCCGATATGCGCCCTTTGTAGTTTTACCCAGACGTCATGTAATGACGTAAAACATGGCACCCTGCGGTGCTTCTGAAAAGGTCTTTCGATGTGGAACCAATCAGATCTCCTCATTCAAATAACGCGCGTTGTAGAGGGCTTTCGTTCCTTATCGAGGCCACGCCTTTTTGATTAATTTTGGCAACTGCGCCAGCACAGAACATGCGCTGCAACAATTATTGCAATATGCCTCCCGCCTGTGTAAACAAAAATTTTACGACGAATGCAAAAGTGGTTTTTGTGGACGTGCAGTTTTTAACGACCCGTCGTTTAAATCGCGTACAATGAGGCAACGGGATTCCATCATAATGAAACTGTTTACATCAAAAGCTAATTAAGCTACAAGTACAAACGTCGAGTTAGAACAATAGGACCGGACCGGAGTGGAAACAAAAAATGCTCGATTTGTTTTGTTTTTAGGAACAGGGTAAAATGAAAAAAATCGTATCGTCGATGTATGCGATTTAATAATTACTTGATATTAGTTAATTTTGCTAGTTCGGTGTTTGTTCTCAGGACTTCATCTAGTCGGTTTGGTGTCCTACGTATATTCAGTTGCTGGTTTACGCCACGAACAGATGATAACATCTGGTTTGAATTAAAAAAAGACTACGAGCGTTTTAGCAATATAATGTGTAGACTGGTCTCATATTTCTCATACAGACATTTTCGAAGATAAGTTAGAGAACCATAAAGATTTGCTTCAATAAGTTAGCAGTAATAAATTAAAAACTAAAAAAATATTTAGCAGTACCAAAAAATTTTAAAAAACTGGCAATCGATTTTTAATCATTGTTTTAGCGTGAGCGTGAGCGTGGACTGTATTTTTTGTGGGAAGGGTCCGTCGTAAAAGTAAGCGAAATTCCAGTCTGTGTATAAACTGTCACACTTTATTGGTTCGAGACCGATTTTACTTGAGTTTTTTTTTAAATAGAACCCCATGAATATTATTTAATAGTGTGTAAAAGCAAATAATTTTTATTATTATAATTGAATCAAAATTCTGGATCGTTTTCAAGATATTAACCAAAAACTTTATTGTTACTTCTAAATAGCAAAGCTCTACGAGTATTATGAAAAAACTTAGTTGGCTATCAAAAAATTAGTTTGTCGCATATTTTAAAAGAACTTTCTCAGGTTTCGTATTTTAAAGCTTAATTATTTGTCAGAAACAATATAAAATAGTTCTAGATTTTAAATTGATATAATTTTAAATTAGAATAAACAATATTATTTCAAAAAATATTCAAAATGTCGTCCTTCTTGTTCAAAGGCATTTATTAATCCTTGTTTGAAAAGAACGATCCACATTACGGAGCATTACGGGTGTAACTGCCGCAGATGCGTCGGTAATCCTTTGTCGCATATTTTCTGCATTTGTTGAAGATTCCCTACACGATATTTACCAAACCACCATAAAAAGTAGTCCATTGTTGTTAGGTCGGGACTTCTTGCAGGGCACTTAACTGGACCACCCCTCCCAACCCATCGATCTTCGTATGTGTTATCTAGCATAGCTCTAACTTGTTGTGAGAAATGTGCAGGAGCTCCATCTTGTTGTATCCAAATGTTTTGTACTTGAATATTTGCTGGCAAATTTCGCAATAATGCCGGTAAATCATTCATAAGAAATTGCAAGTACATTTGGCTATTAAGATGACCACTAAGAAAATAAGGTCTTACGACATATTCATGAGTTATTGATCCCGAAACATTGATTGACCATTGGTGTTGTTAAAATGCATGTCTATGCTGTGCTGTCTACACCTCAACCAACTGCAGATAGTACTATTTCGCTCTCATTACAGCTCATCAGTGCAGTTTAGGTCTAGTGTAGGCAACACGGCATAGAATTGGTTTTGCTTATATATATCATAATTTACTTGACCAGTTATCGTTATCATAAAAACACAAAGTTTGGTCTACATATCGAAAACTGAATACATTATTTCATTTTATTTTAAAAAATCTAAGAAATAATTTTGTTCTACGAAATCATTATCGTTTCCAATGATCCACAAAATTATACCCAAATTGCATGTTCTTTTTCGAATTTCCAAACGTACTTTATCTGGGGCAATGTCTGGACTATACGAAGGGATTTTTTACTGCGGTGTTGCCCTTCAGCAAGAACAGAGAGCATTCAAAGCCACGCACGCAGTAAACTTATGTGAGCCAATTGTATTTTATAATTTTCGTTAATTTCGAACGGCTCGGTCTAACGTCAAGCCTCACTGGTTTCGAAATTGAATAAATACTGAACATTATCAAGGGCGAGCGTTAGTTTACACAGTTCCACGAAAATTACGCGTGTAATTATCGTTACTCAGGTATTAATATACAAACAGCGTAAATATTATCAAACCGGTACCGTAAAAAACGGGTTCGCGATTTTTATTGGAGTTAATAACGATTCCAAGGCCGACCGAGGTCGCTCCAGACACGTTTATTAATTGATAAACTCCAAGTAGTTGCGTCCGGTATTTGCATTGTATTTTTTTCCGTTCTCGCGTAGCTTCCTTTCGCTTTTCAATTTTTTCGCGCGTTTGTTTTTCCCGAGAGAAAGCGGATAAGAGAGAAAGCAAATTTTTGCCTCAGCTATCTCAATTGAACACATCACGACAAAAAATTTACCTTTCTGGTTCGAATTTTGTATGCTATCGTAGTGGCCGAATCCAACAGGATGAGATCTCTTATTGGTGGCATGGATTTTCCCGGCGCTCCATATACAAGACTGAACAACCAATGCACGAAGACTTCTACCAGTCCCTGGGCTATCCTCAGGGCTGCCCTGGTGTACTGCCGCAATAAACCTTTCTCTGCCATGCCGTGATTTTCGAAAGACACCTCTCTACTCCGTTGACTTTTCGTCCTCACTGCAACCGCATTGTCATGTCAAAAAAACACTCGACTGTTGAGTGCCTCCGCTATCTAAAGGATCACGCGCGACTGGTTTGCTTTTGTCGTCGGCGGAACAGTTGAAAAAGTAGTGGTGGAACTTATTGAAGTAGGAGAGAGAAATGAGTGGTTTTCAGGCGAAATAAAAGGATGTTTTGATTTAAATTTAGCGTGCGCTGTGTGGTCGAACACGGAAATATTCAAGACGTACCAATAGCAGCCTTCGAAAGCTTCAACAATCTGGAGACGTGGAACTTTGATATTTTCATCAACGCCATGGCTGCAAAAAATCACTCTGAAAATCCAAAATTTTTCGCTGGTATTGATCTAATTTGGACGTGAGGTTATGAACTACCTCACGTTGTCGGACTTCCTCTCCGAAAGCCTCCGCACATGACTTCCAAGCAAAAACCAAGACCATGTTTGAACTTAGAACCATAAAACGTCACCCCAACATATCATTAAATGACAACAATGACATAACACACTTCTGACGTTTCAAAATTAAGCGCAAACATTAACCCCACGTTCCTGCGACCGCGGACGAACCCCAACAACCGGCAACGCAGCGAGATTTTGACATTCCGCGCCAGTGCCATGATGCGTGCCCCGAGTGCGTGATTTTCGTTTTCTGCCGCGAGTTTCGTCGGCTGCCGGCATTTTTCCGGACGTCGGGTGTCTTTTTCGGAAAAAATGACCGACAAGAAGCCCGTCCAAAAGAACCAGAGGCCCTCGCCTTTCGTGAAACTCGTGGCGCCAGCTAGCAGCGCTGGCGGCAAAGCCACGGTAAAGCCGGTCCTCCAGGAGGTTGGAAAGTTGGCCGCCGGTGTCGCTGCCGTCAGCACCGGTTCGGCAACAGGTGAGGGCGAAGCGCTGTTGGCGAGATTGTGTGTGAGTTTGGCGCCCAACGTGCGGCCGACATAAATAAAGTCGTTCTTTTGCGCTACGTCTATAAGTTCTCAGCTTTTTTTATGTGTCTCAAAGGCATTCACCATTCATCTTTAACGCAAATTCGTTTATATGCGGGGCTTTCCCCTAAAGGAATTACTACATCAAAGTTTCTCGCGAAGTAGGTTAAGTAAATTTCGCAGACGGGAAAGTTTCTCCCTCGGAAAAAAAGATAATTACGGTGTCCCCTGGTCGGTAAAACTCGGCCAGAGTGCTAATTTAACTTCTGAGGAAGTTGTACGAGCGCTGAGGAATTACGATAAGGAGGCAGTAATCTCGGTAACTGCAGAAAAACGAGAGGGGGTGGTTTAGTTAGGAAAGTTTTCGCCGCTTGGATATCGCAGGGCTAATTTAGAAAAGGATCGGTATGCCAAGCTTGTAGTTATACCGGGTTTTGGAAAAAAAGAGTGTAAAGAATTTAAATACAATCGACCAAAATAAACGATTGCGGTTCACGGTCATCAGTTTCACGCATTACCAAACAAAAACTTGTCGTTTCCACTCAAAGGTCAAAACAAGACTGAAATACTCCATACAGTTAGTTGTTTGCTCTTTTAGTTTCAATGGACCCTTAAAGTCCCCTAATTAACATAAAGCGACAGATGCTCGAGCAAGCCACTGGCATCTATCAAGACCGTCTTGAGAAAAGCAATATTTATTTATCTATTTTAATCACTTTCCCTGTTATCGTCATCAGTTTCTTCTTCATCGTTGTCTTACGGTATAATAAAATTGGAAATATCTGTGTCTTCTTGAACCTGTTTCACAGTTTTACCATAAAGGCTGGTCGATTTTTTTCCACTTTTGCTCGTACCAAGTTTTCGACAGCAGAACTGAGATGTGAGCTTTTATTGTTTCTTCTTGTGTCTCTTTTTAGATTGCTCCATATTAATTCTATCGGATTGAACACAATTGAACACACAGTAATAAGGTGTGTCCGTTATTGGATGATTCAGTTCTTTAATAACGTCCAATAACTGTTTTTGTCGCTTTTATCGCTATTTCAATAATGTTATTTCTCAGGTATAAAACAAATTCTTCTTTTTTGAAGCGGCATTAGATTTTTTATTTAATTGTTTCAAAAATGTTTCCCTTCCTTGTACTGCGATTCCTATATAAAAATATTGGAGTAAATCTTCTCATGAAAAACTCCTTAATTGAATGTTTGTTTCGAGGTTCTTCGGAAGTTTTTCGCCCTTCTCGACAAATTCTTTTGACAAATCGATCACTACACCACGAAAATCGTTGCCATCCGTCACCCGTTCGGAATTATGCAAAAAAATAACCGAAATCGATGGCCGTACCGCCTGAAAAGTGCTTGTATTTCACCGCTAGCATCTCCTAATAAGATTCTTATCGCAATATATCACCTGGGCCGGTAATGGCCCGCGAGAGTCGTTATTCCCGTGCTTCCTGTAATCTTTTCGGGAGAGTCGGCCAATTTACCATTGCGAATCCCGCGGGAACCCACCGTGGCACGATTTCGAGAGGCTTTTACGTGCAAGCGGCCTTTGTTGTCCTCTCTTTTTCTTCCTGCGGTGCAGTATTTGCATTCGGGACCGGCGAGGCGACAGATGTTTTGATTTCCCCGTCAGGAGCGGGCGAATGGAAAATGTCGAACCCGAGAGAGCGTAATGGACAAACAGAGCGGAGAAGTTGGACTGGATGAATGTTTTCGTTCGGTAGTTTCGTCAATTGTGAGGAGCCGCCAGTTATCCTGGGGCTTCCCTAGGCACTGTAGCAATTATAATATATCTAATTGAACGGAAGTTCATTAGGACACATCAAAGGCAGAAGGCGGGCCGAAAGAGAGACCGATAATTAAGACATAGGCAGTAAGCCGCCTGTTGAGGGATCCACGCTCGATTTAATCGTGATGGAATGAAGTAGGTGGTGTTAAAACGACGTTTTCTGGAGGTTAAGCGAGCTATTAGGAGGTATCATCACGTTATGTACCACTGATTTAATTAAAACGAAATCAGTTGCAAGATTGGGCAACAGAAACAAAAATTATATTATGATGTGGGGAAGCCAGCGCTTGAGGACTAGGCAACCGCCGAAGGTTCTCGAAGGTGACCGAAGGCTCTAGACCAATCGCTAAGTCGGGAGCCTCCTGCATAAAACGCCACGAAGAGAATGTATATTTAAAATCGACTCCTAGGGCTAGGAGGTAGTCAGGGGTGCAACCAGAGGTACCTGCCTCATCTTTGTAGTTGAGATCCAGCGGGAAATCTGGTACTGTGACCAGTAAATGACAAGAAGAATCAATGTGAATTTGTTTGCCGCTCGCAACTCATTGAAACTTGTACAGACAGATGGGTGGACCAAGTAGGCATAACGGGAGACCAGAAAGTTCCCGGACACATGTTTTACATTTAAATTTTTGCGACGTTTTTGGCATTGTGTGTTATTAAAGTTTAGCTTGTTTTGCAGCCTGTGATATTCTGTACAAGTTTCGCGGATGTATTTTGTTAAATTGTTTTTGGTTTCAAGCTATGAGTCGTAAAGCAAACCGTGCTGCAGTGGTAAAATTGTTCGAATCGGGACCGTCGCCGGCTGACATCGCAAAGCTTCTCCACATAGACAGACCTCGAAGCGGACGAATGGTCACTGCGACGACTCCTCACAACCTCAATAAGCTCCGACATAGAATTTGTCGAAATCCTGCGAAGTCGATCAGAAAGCTGGACAATGAGACGAAGTTGAAGCGCGAATGGGCTCGTTTGATGGTTCGAAATAAGCTAAAGTTTCTCAGCTACAAACTAGGAATAGGCCATTACTTGGACGAGCGAATGCAATACGCTTCTCAAAAAGAAGACCTTTAGGCTGATTTTGTTCTTGATGAAAAAGTGTTCACGATTGAGCCCACCGCCAATCGGCAAAACGATCGTGAACTTCTGCAAAAATCGACAGGTGTTACTCAGAATTTTCTGCTCTTTCAAACTAACAATGAATTTTTAGAAAAGAGCCCGCTTCAGCGACGCCTCTTCCTGTAATCCGTATGGGCGGCAATATCGAAAAATGGGAAGACGCCGTTGGTTTTCGTCGAACGCGGTGTCAACATCAACGCCGCAACCTACTAGCATGTGGTGATCCCCTGAAGCAACCGGCATTTCAAAAATCGCCATTGGACGCTTCAGCAGGACTGGGCGCCGGCTCATTCTGCATGTTTATAAAAACCACGGAATCGACGTTTGAGGCAAGAACTTATGCCCTTCCAACTCGTCCGACCTAAATCCGATTGACTTCGCGATTTAGTCTTTCCTGGAACAAAAAGCCTGCGCTACAAGCTACGCCACGATCGAGTCCCTAAAGCGCGCTCCTCAAAAGGCGTGGGCCGATATTCCCAACAAAACGCTTGCGGCCACCGTCAAAAATTTTTGAAAGCGCCTGCGTGGCAGCGGATGCCGGGCCAAATAAAGAAGTTATCGTTAAAATAGGTTGTTTGGGAACTTTCCGGTCACCCTGTAAGCAAAAATGGCCCTTAACACAAATTATTATAAGTTTAAATTGTAACGTTCCGCATACAGCAGTTCTCAACATGTTTATCAAATTTTTTGTAATTTCTCTTATGGATCCCTTATAAGAAATCCTCTAGAACATACAGATTTTATTTAAAAATATATCGAGATTTTGCCGTTTATAGCAATTTTTACCAATCTAAATGAAAAGTGGGTTATGTAGTCGGATCCAGTCCCATTTATCTTTCAGTACTATACACTTTTCGAATATACTCTTCAAATCATACCTCTATTCAAAAATTTTCAACATTTTCGCATTTTCAAAGCGTTTGGAGCTCGCATTTGGCCTCCATGTCCATCTTTAGTCCCTCTAGGCGCGAAACAATGTTTGTGATTTTTCATATTTCTAATATCTAGCAAACTATAAGTACTAGAAACAAAACTTTATGACATCGATACACTGTTGTTAAGTGTTTGCTTTATACCGGAAGCAGGACAATGTTTCGCAAGTGGCAAGAAGTCAGACGACTTATGATGAAAACATGAATGCCGTTTTTTCGAGAATTGGTTTGAGGAGTCTGTCTTATAAAAAACTTAAAGAGCCATCTAGTATCGTATTGGACAATGCCTCGTATCACAGCCGAAGAAAAAAAATCCCCAGTTCACGGCGAAAAAACGACATAATTAGATGGCTTAATGAACACCATGTTTCTATACCTGCAGATATCTATTTAAAATCTGATTTACTAAATCTGGCCAAACCAAAAATGTTTGCACCACGTTGATGGATTAGCTCATCAATATGGGCATGAAATATTAAGGCTTCCCCTATATAACCGTAATTTCAATCCTATCGAGCTGATATGGGCAAACACAAACTGACTCTTGGGCGAGGGATGTTTAGAATAACCAGAAATATAAAAACAGAAACGCCACTGGATTCTACATACAAAATCCAATAAGTACCCATTTTTGTCCTATTCAACTGGACGAACTGTATGTGTTTAGTTCCAGTTTAGGTTTTGTAGTGCTAAACAAAAAACAAATATCACTTAACCCCGGAGTATCCCTAAACAGACACCTAGCACTCGAAGTTATTAAACTTTCTGCAAAAAATAAAAAAAACCGTTGGAATCTGTAAAAAGAACATTTTTCTCTTTCAAACTGAATATTCGTTATTACAAGAGAGAGAATAATTTTATTCCATTGCCTCTAATTATTTCCCGGTTTACAAACGTCACAACCAAAATAGAGCAAAGGGCGAAGCAATGTTGCCAAATGGAAAACTTAAATTTTCGCCCTTTCTAACTAAACAACAAATTCAAGCATCAAATGAAAACAATTGCATTTCAAGGCTATGTTCAAATAGCTGAAAAGTTTGCCACTACCAATAAACAAATGACTTAAAGTAAGTTTAGACTATTCATATACATAATATGATAATTATCTTAAACTACAATATAACGAACTAACAACTAAGCTGTCTAGAATTCAAAAACTTGCTGAAAACAATATTTAATTGTTCTAAACGAAACGCGACTGGCAACAACGCTGTTAAAATTAAACTCTCAGCCCTTCACCCCGTCACCCATCGTCGTCCTAATTAAATTTGCCATTTTGTTGATTCTGCAGGATTATAAAATCAATCCTATTCGGAGTGAGCTTGGTATTTACATTTTTTAACTGTCAGCGTTCGCGATATAACAGCTTTAAGCTAGATAAACTGTATAGTTACAGATTTGATAAGCTGTTCGCGAAACACAGACTGATTGAAGTACGTTTTCACATTTCTGGTGTCTGGAAAGTACACTAGAAGAGTGCACAGAAGCATTGCCTGCTAAAAGCAAGCAAATGTGAAAATTTATTTCAATCTTGAAAAAGCCTCTAAAGAAACCCCTAAAATGCTAAAATTGGTTTACAGAGAGTGTGCTTAACACTTAAGCCATAAATGATCTGTAGTGATTTCTGAGAAAGGAATGAAGTGGTTTGTACAAGCAAAAGATTAGAGTTTTTTACGCCAAACGGCACTGTTATGAATTTAAATATCCCATGGTAAAAAATTATCTGTTCTTTTCCATGGAAAACAATGCGAAACGAATCCCTACATCACAAAACCCGAATTACTACAAAGCACATAATCAAGTTGGCAAGTATACCGAACTTCCGTAAACTCATACGACGTAATTACATTCCACTACCTTCGTAGGGGCGGAGGTTTACTATAAGCAGACAACACAAAAGCACGCCTGCACGTCACGGTGCATGGAGAGAGACTTCTTCCTGGAGATAMTGGCGAAGTTAGAGGTGCAGCGATCGGAACTAAGCGGCTTGGTTAGACGTCAAAAGGGCGCTTCCGTGTCTTTGCGAGACGTTGCGGCAAGTCAAGATGACGAGGGTAATACAGTTTGCAGACGGTGGTGGGGTTTCCGAATGGAAATTAAAAATCAATGGATAGCATCGTGAGAATTTGACAGTTGTAGGAGTTTAAATAATAAAAACGCACTCTACCGCAAGGAAAGCGTTGGATAGCGAAAATGTCAAAAAGGGCAACGGTGGTCATTCCACACAATACCCAGTACTGTTAATTTCATGCGACTACAGTCGATTTTTATAAAAGCATTGATAGAAAAAAAGCTTTTCATTCAACGATAAGAGATCTCGCATTTGCGCTCTATCCAGAATAGATACACACATGTATGTATCTGTTCTGGATAGAGTATTGAAGAAAAACCGTAGAAAACCCTCAATCGTATCTCGATTACCTTAAGCCCATCTTCAACACCTTCATCAACACGATGGATAGACGCAAAACCACCAGGCCATGCTATACTGATACATGTTTTGACCATTTGTTCAATTGTTTGGAGGGGGTCTCCACATTCACAAGAAGGGTTGAT
This sequence comes from Rhyzopertha dominica, assembly GCA_025024175.1. NCBI lineage: Eukaryota > Metazoa > Arthropoda > Insecta > Coleoptera > Bostrichidae > Rhyzopertha > Rhyzopertha dominica. Next base: position 30,137,234 of record QCXZ01000053.1, read on the forward strand.
AAATGGATCCCATTTATTAAGAAAAAAGTTGCATTTCCCATGACCAGTGTGGAGGTCATTCTCGGGAGGTCAGTTCTTGCCACCATCGGTGGATCGTCTATAAACTGTTGATTAAATATATCATGTTTCTTAAGTTGCCAAATACAACACCATAGATCTTCAATGGTGTAAGGAGCACGAAGGAAATCTGTCCACAGAGGTTTTGTGGAAGTTAGCCAAGTTATAGGTAGCTCTTGCAGATCTCGGTAAATCAGAAAGGCATTAGGAGCTAATATTTTGCCAAGCTTTATACGTAGCAAACTGKCTGCGAATCTCCGGAGGAGCAAWGTTTGAAAGAATCGGAAGCCAAGGTAATGGAATTGACTTAATTGTTCCAGTGATTAGTCGCATTGCAGTATTTAGTTGAGTGTCAATTTTTCCTGTGAGATGACTATTTTTCCAGACAGAACATCAGTACTCAGCAGTGCTATAAAGCAAGGCAGTTGCAGAAGTGCAGAGTACACTTGAGTTTGCACCCCAACTTGTATACCAGCAAGCTTATGAAGGATGTTATTTCTACTCTCTAATTTTTACTGATGTTTTCTAGATGTTTCTTGTACGTTAGAGAAGTATCTAGAGTCACTCCAAGGTATTTTGGCGAGAAGTTATTTTTGGATTAGGGCACAAACGCCAAGCTTTGAAATAGCAATTCATAATCTCGATATCTCTTAAAAGGTTTTGTTCAAGTACAGAAAAATCTTTACTTTGCAAAGCCAATGCCATGTCGTCTGCATACACAAATTTTCTCGATTGAGTTACTGGAAGGTCACTTATATAAAGGTTGAAAAGAATAGGCGACAGAACCGATCCTTGTGGAAGGCCATTATTAAGAATCCTTTAAATGCTTTAAGACAACAATCACCTTTGTTTTCTGAAATGAACTTGGAAGAGTATCTACATGTATCTAAGATATGACTATAGAACAATAACAACAATTTTAAAGCATTCTGCCCCAAGTTTTTCAAGAATTCTGGGTAAATACCATCAAAACCAGCAGCTTTGTGGGCTTTCAGTGCACAAATAGCTTGCCGAAGTTCTTCCAATCAGAATAATTGTGACAACTCTACTGTCAATAAAATCGGTAAATGAAGACGAATGACGACATCGACATATGGTGCGAATAAGTCATAAAACGTACTGATTGGGCTGCGAAATCTTTGAAAATTTATCGATGACGTCAAAACTCATAGGTTTTCATTTCGGAGTCGATATTCCTGACTATTTTATCTGGGCGTGGCAAAATATATCCTGCCCATGGATTTACGAGTTTGTTGTACGGCGAAGAAGTTTGGACGCGCTGCCGTAATTAGACAGTCAACATCCTAATACCTGAGAGACCGTCTGAAATGTCCCCACCCCAAGCCATCAGCATTTCCAGCGCCGTTCATAAATGCAGAAACTCCTGGATCGCGCACATATTTCACAGGAAATTTAGGTCGTCCATTCCAAAATAGGAGCATCAATATTGAATTTCGTGCTGAAGAACACGGACCTGCAGTTAATGTAGCGTGAAGCGGACGGACCGTAAACAACGTGATGCATCGTGTCGGTGAAACAAAAGAGGTCGAATTTATAAGATGTCACGTCATAGGAAGGTATTTCGCGGCAGAAATCCAACACCTAATTAAGAAAAGAACGAGCCGATGCTCTCAAACCGCACCCTTCCCGGATTCTTCAGGATTAGCATAATCCTATTTTCTAATTCGGCTTTACCGGGCTAATTCGCAAAGTGGAAAGGACGGCCGCGCCCTGTGTCGCTTTTAAACTGTCACAGGTACCATAAATATTCAATTAGCGGAGCCTGCTCACAAAAAAGAGGGGCATCCCCGAGTCAACACTTGAACTTCCGTCTTCATCGGAACAAGGACTTGTTCCGTTGGAAAATCTCGCCATCGTTACGATTTATCGGTGCAATTACCGACTCGGAGCATCCCAAGTGGCCTGCGATTTTACGACGATACCGAATTTAATTAATAAGCAGCGCGATTGTTTTCTCTTCGGTACGGCTCGAGTTTATTAAGTATTCCTCTTGAGAACGTTTCTGTTACGGTTTTATTAAATTCCGATAGCTTACCAGATGAAAGCAGATGCTCCCACACTCAACAGAAGGTTACAGAATATGTAAAACCTAAAAAATCGCGTTGCTTTACGAAGTACCGTTTACTCTCCAATGACGTCACACGGGCGGGAAGTGCAATTTAATTCAAATCTGCAAATCCAAAAAGACAATTACACATTCATTCAATAAATGATGAAAAGTTGTGACTGGTAAATCTAGTGGTCAAGTCTTTTTTACAACAAATATGTACCAAAACATATAAAATGACAATGTAAGTATACTGATTTTCACGGAACAAGAAATCCTCTTTCTATTAAAGTAATTTTATCCAACCGGCTTTTTGATCGTTTTGATCCAGTTGGCTCAAACGTCGTAGTTCGTAAAAGCTTCGCTAGATGGCTTATTACCAATCTTAAATGACCGTTAAATGCGGCGTAAAACGAATCTATGTCAAGAAAAAAGAAGATGACATCTTGCTTTAGCTGACTCTTCAAACGAGGTGGTGGTACTTGAATGTACTTTAGGAATAGCGTCCCATTTACCCAGCTTGATAATCTAAAGCAAAAGTCACAATGGAACACAGACAATTTAGGCAGTACACTTATCACTAATACTCGTAAGAGAGAAAAACATTAAATCATTACACGTGGAGATTTCAACATACCCACCCAAAACACAGAAGGAAAACTGGTACCAAAATTCCTAAACATGCTAATAACGTGTGGCTTGGAGCTTAGAAGAAAAAATGTATTAAAAAGGTTACTATCCCACCTGAATGTGGTTCTTCTGCACTTCCTAAACTGTTCGAAATATGAACACGAATATTCTACAGCAACTTACCCAGATTACTTGGTTGTGCATTTAAAAATTATTTTCAAATATACAGTATACCCCGCCGTTGCGGAAAAATATACATTGGAACCACCAAGAGAACTGATGCTACGGAGATAAAAGAGACGAGAGATGGCGTCTGGAATTTGAGAGTGATATAAATATGGTGGACAGCAAATGGAAAGAGAAAGTGGAAGACCAACAAGAATGAACAAAAATAGCCGAAAAAGTCATGAAACTATTACTATAAGATTCATGAGTGCTTCAAAAAATTAACCTCAATTTTTTTTAAAGCCCTGATTATGAATGAAAGTATAGTTGAAAGCTTGGCAAGGAAATACATATACTTCATTTATCCTAAGGTTGAAATGCCCCTAAAATTTTAAAATTTGAATATAACACAGTTTCAAGTCGTTGGCGTAGCTAAATAAGTTTTTAACAGCTTAATATTTCAGGCGGATCGTGAATAAATATTAAAAACAATAGCGGTCCCAAGCTGGAAACCTGAGGTACACCTGATGATGAAACAAAGTAACCTGAACCGTTTTTTAAATAAGATTTCACGTAACTGGCATCGCGAATTTGATCAATTTTATTTCCATCTGATTACAATAATTTAAATATCCGATCAATTTGACTTTTGAAGTTCAATCTTGACTGGGTCCAATCGAGAAACAAATCAAATTAGGGTAACGAATGAAGCGGTGTCGCGTTACTAACGTTATTAACTCGTTGCATTATTAGTTTAAAGGTTTTGTAATAGTCAGTTGTACAAATAATGAAGGTATTTGGTTCATTTCAAACTAAATACGACCAAGGAATACAAATTCGTGCCAGACGATTGTATCTTTTCATTTATTCAGGTTTTTCAATAAGCAACATTTAGAATGCGTGAAACGTGCGTTTGTATTGGTTTTTGTGGGGTTCCCCTGGATGAAAAATGGGATGACTTTCTTCACTGTTATTACGTTTTCGATAAATTTTTGTGTAATGGCGTAAATTCATTAATAACACTATCTCAACAAATTTTTAAGAAGATCCGACACGAGCGATAGCAATTTCTTGAGACAGTTGAGCAGGAATTGAAATTAATGATTCAACCAGACGTTGAGGAACGATCCGCAACATCTTAATTGATGAAACACAGAAGTTTGATCCGAGTAATTTGGCGTAAAACATCCCTTACGCGTACAAAACGCGGACCGCAACTTAATCGTCCTCCATCGATGTTTACCGAAAGAAATTCTCCACGCACCGCGTCGAAGTGTTTGATTGGCTATCGATTTCATCTTGCTGTCACGGCGGAACGTAATTGCTGTCGTGTTGATTTTGCAGTAATTATGAAGTACGGAACACGTGAGGGTAAATTTATTCGAACCGAGCAATTTACCCGATAATTGGTGTAGTTAATGGGGTGCCGTGCGGATTTCTAAAGGACGCGTTTGCTCAAGAATTAGTGGGGTTTATGGCAGTTTTCTTTAACCGACAGCTTACTGGATGAAAAACTCTGAACAATCTCGCTGCGAAGCAAAGGTCGTTTAATGCTCGTACGTTTTTGGGTTCTCGTACAGTATCAATTTCATCAAGATCAAGAAAATGATAAACATTCGAATGAACCCTTTCACATTTTTCTTTTGTCTTTTATATGCATAGACCATTTATACTGGTACATTTGAAAGTCGTAATAATGGTTCAAAGTAGTAATATATCAAATAATTACTGAAAATAACATATAATTCAGAACATTTACGGGTGCAATACACCTAAGTGACCTGCAGTAATGAGACAATCATGGGTAAAGCTATTTTCCAAGTAGCTAGCTGATTTATCAGAAAAATTGCCAGGCTTGTCAAATAGTAAACGCTGCCGTGGACACGTGATCGATTTTTTTTATATTCTTCTGTATAAACGGTGCTACATTAGCCTAAATTCTATACAGTCATAGAGCCGTCCGTGGTGCTTTGGTTTATTGTTTAATGAAGGCCCTTGGACAATGAAGAAATGGATACCGCACGTAATAAGCCAGAATGTTAAAATAACTGGCTGCAATTAGCAGTGGCGTATCTAGTTAGCAAAAATAAGAAAAATTGATCTACGCCAATGGAAGCATGTCCTGAATTAATTCAAATTTTGTTTGCGGAAGCTGAATTTTTCATGTAGAGTCACTGCTTTTGTTTGGAAAAAAATATTTTAATATTGCAGAATGTCGGACAAAAATTACCAAGGTCGGCACGTCTCGTCAGCCATCAATAAAATGGCGGCCGTTTGTATCCGTAACACGTCCGGTATATGCGCCAAATGCTTAGTTACGTATCCCTACTTTTCCTTATTTTTAGTGAAGGCCTTAATGATATGAAGGGGAACTACTACGCCAAGATAACATCTATAATGCCAATGAGAAGTCTATTATGCTAATAATGTGTCTCTTAAGGCAAGAATACATTTGTTAAGCAACAAAGAGACTTCTATAATAGAAAGAGGGTGCTTACTGTACAAAAATAGCATCGACGATGTCAAGAACATATGCTTAGCCTAGATGACATCTATAATGTCTAGAACTGCCTTGTTATGCCTAGATGCATCTATAACATCAGAATCGGCGCCTGACATGTCTAGAAGACATCTATAATGTCAAAAGCTGCGCCTGTTTCGCCTAGATGACATCTATAATGTATAACGCAGTCTATTATGCCTAGAAGAACCTATAATGTCAGGAGCTGCCTACATTATGCCTAAATACATCTATAATGTCAGGATAGGCGTCTAATATGCTTTAAAGGCACCCAATATTTTGATAGCTGCGCCTGCTATACTTAGATGACATTTATAATAGTAACAGCGGCATCTGCTAATCCTAAGACATATATTATGTAAAGAGTTGAGTCTTTTATGCCTACATGACGTCATTTAAAATGTCAAAATGGAATTCGACGCGTAGCTGATGATACTGAGCAAGGAATGTGCGATAATGTCATCGAAAATTTCATCAAAAGAGAATGTTTTATCGGAGTCTTTTGTACGATGTCTTGTGTTTCAAACTTAACCAGAATTTGCGTTCTTGTTATGCAAAAAGGGACTTTCAAACTTACATTTTTTGGTTGGTAAAGCTTCTCTTTAAAGCGAGATCTTTAAAATGTAACTTGTTGCATCTGTGATTCTTTTATAAGTATACGTGAATGTAAGGAAAACACTCACCAGGACCAGCGGATAATTAAAGAGTGCCTAATTATCTAAGACAAGCGTCAATAATAGACAATATTCATAGGCATCATTTGTCTTCTTCGCTTACATTATCGTATGTATGTCTTCGCCCTCCGCCTTGGCTCGCTCGAATTTTTATACTTCAGAACTTCTTGCCCATCTATATGCAGATTTCCCGAACAAACTGAAAAGCGGTCCGTCCGTCCCCGAAGTGACAGAAGAAACTCGACGAGGAAATGAAGTGGCTCATAAAAAATTGAGGCCGTCCGAAGGTTAAACGAGCCAGGGGCTTTCAGGGGAGAGCTTCAGCTACCTGGTGTTGAGAATTAATTAGGGAAAATTGAGCCCGGTGCTTTTCTCGGTTCGTTAAGCGACGGCTTGCACTGGAAAAGTACGTTGTTCGTTACGGTGATTTAGAAATTAAGTTTTTTTAAGAGTGTGACTTGGACATTGAAAAAGGAAACGAGGAGTGCTACAAAAATAGGTAGCATAATTCATTTTCTTTAAAAAAATTATACTCCCAAAATCCGGATCTCATTAACTTACAAACTATCGTGAAAATAAAAAAATACGAAATCTGCCGATTTCCTAAAATGTTATGAAGTACGAGGCATGTTTTTTAAGTAAGTACCGTTTTGGAATTAAAAAAAGACGTGCAAAGATATCGCAATAATTTTATCTTACATGAAAGCCTGTACCTTAATATACTTTTCTACATAATTTCCGTGAATATTGAGGCACTTGTCATAACGTGGCACCAGTTTTTGAATACCCTCCTCATAAAATTCTGCCGCCTGGATTGCACGACGCAGATTGTTCAATGTCTTACAATAAGGCGCTGCATTGATTGTCTCATTACGAGGCAGAAACTCCACTAGCAATACTCCTTTTCTGTCCCAAAAAACTGTGCACATGATTTTCCGGGCAGAAATTGTTTCCTTAAAATCACTTTTTAGGTGATGATGAATGTCGCCATTCCATGGATTGTTGTTTCGATTCTGGTGTGACGTAGGCCACCCATGTTTCGTCACCAGTAACAATCTGGTCTAAAAAATCTTCACCTTCATTGTGGTACCGCTCAAGGAAAGTCAATGCACTGCCTAAACGTTGGGTTTTGTACAAATCCGTCAACATTTTCGGAACCCAACGTGAACACAATTTCCGGTAATTCAAGTTCTCGGTCACAATGCGATACAAAACACTACGAGAATATTGAGGAAAGCAGTCGCACAATGATGAAATTGTAAAGCGTCTGTTTTCTCTCACCTTTTCGTTCACTTTCTGCACCAAATCTTCATTAACGACCGAAGGACGCCCACTCCGTTCTTCATCATGCACATTTGTGCGGCCATCTTTAAATGCTCTCACCCATTTCCTTACCATTCCATCACTCATAATGTTTTGTCCGTAAACTTCACAGATCTCACGATGGATATCGATCGGTTTTAAGCCTTTAGCACTAAGAAATCGTATAACAGCCCGTACTTCACAATCGGCGGGACTCACGATTGTCGGAGGCATCTTAAACACTCAGTAAACAACGTATACAATGAAGAATCAAACTGTAATGGCGTCAGTGCGTAGACAAGAGATGTAGGTAACCAGCGCGCATGCGCGGAACGCCAACCGTAGCGCTGCGGTGGCGGAATCGCAAAACGGTACTTACTTAAAAAAAACATGCCTCGTATGATGGGTTAAAGCAGAGACATCACCTTCGTAATCACATAGTAGAATCATAAAGGGTAGAACGCATACATAATATACTTAGAGACTTAGGGCCGTTTGTAAATATCTAAAACTTCAGATAAATAGGAGAACGACAATTTCATCTTCCGGAAATTAACTTCATTAGTCAGAAACAATGTAAATGCCAGCATATTCCGCTGCTGCCACCAATTTTCCTTACATTACAATTCCACTAATGGGCGACAGCTAAAGGTAAACAAGCAAAGAGGGTGTGTAACCCATACCTTAAATAAACACCATTACAAATTGACTGGCAAAAACAAAGGAGTGTAATGAGTTCAACCACAAAACGAGTTTTATACCGCAAACGGTTCCATTTAATCATTCGATGAACTCTAAAAGTATAATTGCTTCCCGTGAGAGACCACGGGTCTGTCAAGTCAGATAGCCGTCGCCTTGTTTGTTTATCTGTTTGCACAAACAGGATCAAGCAGGCTGATTTATGCCCCGTATTTACTATCCGAGTGATTCATAGTCTGTATTCGCGATCTGGGGCGAAATACACGTCCAAGAAAATTCTAAGCTAAGGTTGTTCCTTTATTTAAGCTGGTATAACATACCACTGTCAGTCATGCTATCGCTTAGGTACTGTGATACTTATGTAACATAATACCCTTTAGAACTTAAGATAGGAACCTCCAAGATTGAAAATAAGTCTCTGGTTCCTATGGTACTGGCTTGATGTGATGTCATTTTTTCCTAATTGTGTACTTTGTACACATGATTTATTTTTTTGACTTGATTTGATCTACCGGCTGTCTTATCTCAAGTTAAGTTACTGTTCTGTCAAAAAGCATTTTTGAATCATTCTTCTCTCTTTTATCTTTCCAGTTACAATTTTCAATAGTAGTTTGTTTTGTATCAGTGAAACTTCCTTGAAATTTTCCGTTGCCATGGTCTGAACTGGTTTTATTTGTTGTTTTACTGAGGTTTCTTCGTCGTATGCGACACACTGCAAAATTATCTCGTCTTCTTCGTATTATGATGTGGGGATACCTCCGCCCGCGGATTAGACAACCCGACCGACGTTCGCGCTGTTGCCTAAGGTCTTGTTCGCGTATGATCTGGAAGGCTTCGTGTTAGATAGGGAGATGGCTTTGAAAACATTCAAGCGTATTCGTAAGTGGGTATATAGGCGCGACGAAAAGAGCGCGGGAGTAGTCTGATTTGAAAAGCGGTGAAGCAAGTGAACTATCAGCGATCAAGGTGACTTAAATGTTAGTGAAGACAGACAGACATGGGAAGTTCTGACATTACCAACAATCAGAAGGTGCAAAATCAAGTGAGTCAACTGGAACCCAATGTATACGCCAATGACGAAGAGCCAAAATATGCTATATCGTTTTATCGAGTGGCTTCTATAACATTTTCCCCTAAGAGTTCAAATAAAGTCATCAATTCTCTAACAAATCGCATACTACGCCGTAAGACTCCGTGCATATCGTTAGGTTTCTAGTTTAACGACACGGTAGKAGTGGGTTTACAGTTCCAGGCTTGTTAGACTATCGAAGGCTYCGACCTAACGCATCGCGTCTTATCCCAACCGCTCGCCGTATGTCGTCTGTGCTGTTGTACATAAACGCAGTATCATCGACGAATTCAATAATTTGCTTGCGGAAGGCGTCGTACTTGGAAACCATTCTTAAATAACCGTCAATGCGTAACAGATACTTAAATAAAGAGAACGAAAAGCAACCAGGAACTTGAGTATGGAGAAAAGTACAACAGAGCAGAGCGTCATCTAATGGATCCACTACAAAATAGAATGAGAGAATCGAAGAACTCGGCCTTTGGAATGGCGCTCCAACGTGCATACCACTACACTACCAAAGCACACGTGATAATCAGCCAAAGCAACACTATTTGTCATTTTTTGAAAAAAAAACAGGTCCAAATCATTGCCAGTGGAAGAAAACCGAGGAAGACGTATTCCAAACAAATGAACTCCACATCCACGCAGCTGCAATCTAGATTATCTTCTTGATCGAGCTAAATCTGTTAAATCATCTTCGTTTTTCTATCTGTCCCACCTCTGCGCATGATGTGCCCGATCCCAGCCTATAAATTTGAGCGCCTGCTAGTCGGAGCTTTAGTACGGCGCGGCGCTTTACGGACAGCATACACGGCAGGCGCGCGTCTGTGCCCCTCGCATGCCGCCAAGAAATCGCGGCAGCAACATCAGCGGTCCAGATGCCGTGCTTGACGTGCTGCTGGAAGAAGACAGGCGCCGTGCAGGAGGATGGGACGGAAGAAGAAGCAGGTGAGATGGAGAAAGATACGATTTGTTGAAAATTGAGGGGATAACAGAGAATGATGATGGCTGGAGGTTGATAGATGATGTTTCAATCATTTTCTTACGAAAACAAATTTTCAATAATTTTTTCTGGTTGATTTGGTTCTAATGAGCGACGTCGTATTCCAAAGGATAGCTTCGGACATTTGGAATTACCGCATGCATAAGCTCACGTACAATGAATTTTTCATTGGCAATCAACGTAATCGCATGTCCAAATCGAGTTTACAATGGCGAATACGTAACTGCGGTCCTTGTCATGCCGTACACACAAGACAGTTCCAAACTCGCGTGTTGTCTTAGGCCCTGGGGTTAGTGAGCTCGACATTACTATTGAATGAGCTGACATTTCCACTGGGGAACATAGAAGGAGGTGGTTTGTGGAAATGCCATGCGAGCGTTGAAATTTTTAGCCCTGAAGTAGAATCGGATGTAAGAGTGTTGAAATTTTGAAAATCGATTAGCCGGTGTCTCAAAAAAAACCAAACAGTTTTTGTTGAAATATTCGTTTCTCACAAAAAGCTAGCAAGACTAACACAGAAAAGTGGGAGTGTGCAAGATAGGATAAACTTTACCCAACGATATACCGTGTTTATGACTAAATGGTATTTAACGTCCGTTAACACACGAAGATTTAAAACCCTAAAAATAAATTGACTGTGTTGTTTAACTAAACAAAAAGAAAGAGCAATGATTCATTGTGAATATTAAAAATACACGAACGAATAAAGCTCAAAAGTCCAGAGAAAACTTTTAGTTATTATCTACAAAGTTTTACCTGTCCTTGTTCCGACGTTAGCAAACTGAAAACGTGAGCAATATTTACAACTTTCCAAGAATTTGTCTTGAATTTGCATAATGTCTGCACCTCATCGGGTCGCATGCACAGTATATCTTTGGGTATACTTTACTTCCTGTTCTGTCAAAAAATATTGCTAGAATCCTTTAAAGATATTTGCATTTAAGGCAGGATTCTCAAAATAATGTCGTTTTATTTATGTCTGCTATATTAAGATTCTTTATGTGGTATACGTTTAATTTCTGGATTTATTTTATGAAGTCCGTTTTTATATTCGACTCCCCATGTCTCACGAAATATTACACGTCTACATTTATAACACTTGAAAATAGCAAAAAAGGAAATCATTTACAAAAAAAAGGACATAACGTTACATTAAACTCCTCAATTGCGAATACGAGGGTCATGTCAAAATTCATTTACACAAAAACTCTGCTCGCAAATACACGTGTTTTTTTAAAGATTGCAATAAAGACGTTCTGTTCACTATAATCCCTATCATTTTTGTCAAGCTGTTTCAGCAGTGGAATGCATATGCTGTTGCAGGGCTTTTATCATTCCAAGTCAGTAAATCAAGACTTCACGAAATTCTCCTTTCCACTCTGGAGAAACAGAAGGAAATCTGGAGGACTCATGTCAGGGCTGCACGGCAGATGTGGGAGAATTTCACAACAGTTCTTTTCGCAAACTCCTTTGACTGACACGGCTTTATGCGATCAAGCGTTATCGTGCAAGAGGATTACGCCGCTGTCTTTCATATCTCGTCTACACTTTTGGAATAATGCATTTAAATTTTCTACAAAGAAGACAAATACAGTTCTCTTTTGGTATTTCTCTATTGCTTGCTTGTCCATGCGGTCTTCTTCCATTATTGTAGCCGCAATAACAGCAAAAATGTTGTCGGTCTTAATACTAATACTAGTTAACGCCCTTGAACGCTTACTCCATCAAGTTACTGTTGAACTATCCGCATACGACTCCTGCAAGCTTCTTGTAACGCACCGTGAATTTCAGCAACCGTTTTTTCGCGCAGTGTTTGAATTTTAATATACGCACATTAATCCGCTACAGTGACGCGTTCCATTGCATCAAACTACCCCGATTTGAATTTTTTTTTATAGATAAACTGAGTGAACTACCCGCACTCTATAGCTAAGTGATTCCATAGCATGTTTTTTCACCAGCGCCAGCTTGATATGTGAAGGAACTGTGACATGATCCTCGTATAATGCCTTGTCATTGTAAAGTAGCGAAAACAACAAAGGCTTTAGAAACCACAAAACTGTTAAGGATCGAATGGAATAACAAATTTAGTTACCCACCATTTTCACTGAGAAAACTCCATTCTATCCGAAAAGCCGTCGGATTGCTTGAAAAAGCAACAATTTGTAAGCTGAAACAGCAAACAGTTCTTTAAACTCGAGAGCACCATGATGAGGTTATAAAAAAGTCCCTTTGATCAAACAGGATATTAGCATACTCATCGAGTCCCTGAGAAATAAAGAGAAATTCGCTTGCCAATAATGAAGCTTGTAGAATAATCGTTCATCGGCGAAAGGCAAGATAAAACAAAGATATTTTCGTGGCCGAGGCAGTAATAAAAATGAAAAACGGCAGTGGCATCTCACAGAAATGCTAGGTCGTTATGATTACGGCCTGAATTTTGCTTGTTTCGATTTCGGCAGCTGCGTAAACAAACCTAGGGTTCGAATTATTTTCGGCAATACTAAATTGAAGGCCGAAGACAGATCTGAAGAGGARTATAAAATTAATGTTAATTACTTCTGTAGAAGTTTACAAATTAAAAAAAAAACCTTTTTCTTTTGATTCCTAGTTATATTTTCAGTTTTCGCAAAGTTTGTCACTCATTCCTCCAAAATTACCCTCCACCCGTTCATTTTAAATATAGTATCAATGTTTCCGTATACGCATTCGATTTCTAAGCTAAACTGGCGGTTAACCACCACGCCATATACTCTCCGATGACGTCATTGCGCGATTTACACGAATTCAGCCGAAGTCGATGTCACCGTACTAAATCACCGCCAAGAATTGCAACTTCCATACAAAAACATCCCGTTCATGCTGGAAAACACTTTAACCCAGGCATATTACGCCCTCCGCACACATATATCAAACTAGGATTACGGACGAGGTCGCACAACCCACTCCGCGTGGGGTTAAATAAATAACAGGCGCCCTCTGTACCAAACGCAGCTACCGGGATAGCAATTTATAGTCCAGGTGTCTCAGGTGGACTATGGCTTTCGACTTCTTCCACAGATAACTTAAATTTGACGTTAAAAGCGTCAAAAAATTACATCCAAAGCTCCTATTATAAGATTGTCATTCCGATTTTTAAATTTCCCGCGCATCTGACGTCATCTAGTGTGATTTCTTATATAACCACGATTTTTAACAAAGCGTAACTTTTCACGAATGCAGAGCAAGATAATACCTCAGTCTCTTTATGTTCCAGCGCGCATTACCTTCTCTAGACGCAGTAGCGGGTTTAGGTTTACAATCGACCAGAGGGTGATTATGTTTGCTAAATTAGCGGGTTGTTTGTGCGGGATGCTATAACCGCAGACCTCCGCAATTGTCACAGGTGGAAAATTCGCGGAACTGAACCCAGAACTTTGAGCAGCAGCTGGTGAAATCTGGTATTCATGACAATTCACAGAAGTATAAACAGAATGAGAACTGTGGAGTATACTAAGCGAAATTGAATTTGTATAGAAAGATTTGAACCAGGTTTATAAATATACTTCGTTTCTGAGTTGTCATAAATCAAAATACGAACGGCTATAATAATTAACCGAAAATATATACGTGTAAAAGATATATTGCAACAACAAGTAAATTCAATGCGCGATTGTTTACTAGAAATATAGATAAAGACAAGACAAACAGATTGGCATCTAAATATATTACAGTACTACAGAAGTCCGTCATTTTAGGGCAAAATAGTGGCGGGAAATTTAAATGTTTATAAAGGAGATGGGAGAGGGAACCAAACTATCAAATCTAACCTAAAGGTTAGAGAACTGTCAGATATCAGGCTCTCATGCAGTTTTGTTTGATTTTTTGTAGGAAACTGCCAACGTGCTTTGCACGTTATTACTACTATTATTATAGGCTTGTTTTTCGATAAAGTAGTTCACACTTTAAATGATGTAGGTACACTTGTTACTTCTAAAGTTTATTATGAATTCGTAACATGTTTAAATGTACTGCTGCTGTAACTTCAAAGGTAGCAATGGAACAAACTAGGTACAAATTAGAAATAAATTTAAACTTGCATGTTGGTGCTGCACCATTTAAAGCAGTTTTCTATGTTATCGACGTTGCATATTCGTGTGTAGTTTATCGTAGTGACACTGCAGGCGCTTTATATAAACCTACCCCCACCCTTAGAGATGCCTATCTATTTGCCTTTGTCTCCGATCTGAAATATATGTATTCGTGTCAAGAAAACGTTCAAAATGTGTCAAAACTGACTGTCTTGTCTGGTCTTGTTATACAAATACGACAGCAAAAAAAGTTACGGAGTTTTTCGGGAGAATGAATCCTACAGACATCGCAACACTGCCACGTAACTCATCAGGATTCAGGAAACGTTCTTCTTGTTACGCACTTTGTCTTTATTCGCGATTACCTACTCCGTCATGTGGGGAGAGCGTCACGTAGTCGTTTTGATGAGCTGTCACTGTCAAGAATGAGTTAATTTTAGACCCCAGGGGTGATGGAAAGTCGTGTTCTTGGTTTGAGGAACCGTGCGAAAAAAAAGAAAACTGTTTCGATGCCGACAAGATAATTTGCAAAACGTCTTCCGCGGCGTGTTTTATCGCCCTTTGTTTTCAACCAACGCTAGACCGCTCAGATTAACGATCTTTTAAGTCGATTTCACGATAAATTAAACATCTAAGAGGCGTGAACAGCTCCTCGGAGGCATCGTGTAAAATTGCGGATTCACGACACAATGCGTCGTTGTCCCGGTTTGGATTTTGTCATTTCGATCTCGCTTATATTTGAGGGGGCCAATACTGCAGGGGTGGAACCATGCTAGGACTGAAAATTGAGCTTATTTCGTTGCAGATTGTCACGGCGTTCTAGCGGGATTGTGTTCCCGGACCGATAATGATTGTGATGAGATTGGGTGGGATTTATTGGAAACTTTGTAGTGGCGCTACATCCAGTATTGGATGCGCAAGATA
Organism: Rhyzopertha dominica; assembly: GCA_025024175.1. NCBI lineage: Eukaryota > Metazoa > Arthropoda > Insecta > Coleoptera > Bostrichidae > Rhyzopertha > Rhyzopertha dominica. The sequence continues at coordinate 30,152,419 of QCXZ01000053.1, forward strand.
TTTGTTTTCAGTCTCATCGTTTTCTCATACAGAAAGCAGGACTTGTACTGTACAAATCTACAGTAATCAAACCTCGTGAGGAGCAAAAATCTATTTTTAAAGAAGCCCTATTAGCTTTAAAATTACTTATCCAAACTTCTAAACAATGACAAAAAAAACATTAAAACATTTGGATAAATTCTGCAATGCGATAATTATATGCAATTGTGGGCTGCTGCCATGTCATCTATTGACAATTAACGTTGTCATCCACCCGTCTCTATGGGTAACCTGTAATCTCAACGGTAGTCCGCCGGCTGTAAACTTTGATCTGTGAGCAGGCATGATAAAAGTGCCACAGTTGTCATGTTATCTAGTCATTCAAGAAATCAAGCTGCTGTGTCATGTAAATTCCCATGAAACTATAAAAAATTTAAATGTTGATCCTACAACGCTACATTTATTAACCAATCTCCTATTAAACCACCCTAAAGCTTCGCATAGTTGCCGACAAAAACCGATGGCAAAATATGCAGGAAAACCCCATCAGGATGAAAATGACATCAGGGGGATCCATTACATCAGGACGTGATAACGCCAGGGAAACTTATAAGGTTTTTGGGCGAATTGGGCCAACCACGGCTGATTAAGATTGATGACGTGGCATTTATCGGCTGCGAGGGACAAGCGACGTAAACAGATTCGAAAACGAGCAAGATGGAAATAGGCAGCCGGTCGGGGGGTAAAAGCGCAGCAATTTCAGATTTCTCAGCAGGCGGCAATAACAAAAGAACGGACGCAGCGTGACGCGAAAATAAAGCGTACGCTAGACAAAACATTCGCGCCACCCCCGCGGCTGTGGAAAAGTGGCTCAGCGGGCTCCAGATTGCAAATCGGGATCGAAACAGGGGTCAGTTTTTTAGCCTTTAATCAAAACATATCGCAGAAATTTGTCACGTATTTTATGGAACTATTATAGGAAATAATCAACAACACAAAATCTCTTTAAGGATTATTACTGTAGTATCCAAAATAGAGATAGGGGGCATGCTAGTCGTTATTGCTAAGTCTTATATTATTTGCTTATGATTCTTGTATCAGATTAAGGCCTCTCTTGCCACTACTCCACTTGAGCTCTTTGTTACGGACTAGGCTTAGAACAGTCAGGCAGCCAGTCAAAACGTATCATGGAAACACAAATCAAGCATGCATTAGCGAGAGAGAACGGAAACCTGAATCATACGGTTAACGGGGACTGCTACATCTAGGCCCCAATCTTTCGATCGGGCATTCCATACATTAGCCGAATGAATCTACTAGACTAGTGATGAAATAATGATATCCTGAGGATTCTGTCACGGCACTGGTCTCGGATGTTTAAAGTTCCAAGTCTTTAGTTTGTTTCGGAAGTTATTTTAATATCGATTGCAACGGATTGTACGGAACAGAAATTCTTTTTTCTTTAATGTTAAATTTGGAGTTACCCACGGGTCTGGCTTGGGAATGTTACTGTTTACCATATATGTTAATGGTACCCTATTCAATGTTATGTCCTGGTTTACTCTATGCTGCTTGCCTTTATTCAGTCAGTTTGTAAATAAAAATTGGAGTCTAACAAATAAATTGCCAATAAACGAATCTGGTATTTGGTGGTCGTACTAACATACTTGAGTTTTCTCAAACAAATATATTTTGTTTGTGAAGAATTCGATATTTCCTTTTGCAATATTCATTAAATTGTTCAACTGTATATGTCCTGCTAATGTATTGTAGTTTTCTACTTGGTATTTCCGATTCGTGGATGCTGGAAGCAATAAAAAGATAAGCAAGCGAGCCGAGGTGATGTGGGTGAAAGAATGCGATCTATAGACATTGCCATCCAACCTGTTTCTAGCGAGGACCGTTCTTACCTAGTTCTTTTTGAACGAAAAATATGTCTGTATCAGAACTTCAGAACCGTGGACAGCTGTTTCGACTTATTAAGCATCATCAGAACGATTCCGTAAACTTTGTCGCTACGCATGCTAGTATTTCATATATTTTTCTTCTTCCCTAGATTTCCGATATCCATTTTTTATTCAGTTCCTCGAATCTGTCAATGTTCCCTGTTCATGCAAATGCCTTCACTTTACGATGTGTCAAATCATTATACACTCTCTAATTCTGACACCCCTTTGCTGATTCAGTTAGAGGAACATACGTAATTTTGTATCCAACATTTTCCCGATTCGTGAGTAACTACCATCCCAGCTTTTCACCAGCTTACAAACTGAGCTCCTACGCGGCGTTTTAGTCCACCCACCAGCTACAACGACGCGTTGATAACCCTATTAAACAAAGCAATCGTGAACCACGTTCAATGGGCTACGGAAACTTGCACCCTCGGTGGCTCTTTGTGAGGACGACCCAGTTCGCGCAAACTTGGGATTACCTCCTTATTGCATTTGGTCTGTTTGCTGGCAGAAGCTTTTAAGCAGCCGCGCTGTCGGATAATTAGAGACGCGTATATATTTCAAAGAGAGACGAAGAGCCGCGTTAGGGTTGTTCCGGGAAGTTACGAGGTTAAATGGGGAAGTTTTGACGGAAAGTACGGACAAGGTAGACACTAAAAGTCACAAGGAGCTAGACTTTGGTATTATCTTTCTTGAGGAAACGTCGAATTCACGAAGTAAGCACCAGCTAAAAAGATCAAAATTTACCAAAAGTTAAACCCGTACACCTCTGTTATCACTAAAATCACAATATAGGAGGTCGCTTTTCAATTTCCATATTTATAAGAGCCATCATGAGTTTATTTAGCGTTTATATGTTTGTATATGTATAGTATCTTCCTAAATTTTCGACATAGATTTCTCTGACGATTTTTACAATTATTTTTTGTATAATTTCACGTAAACGAATGTACAGTTAGTTGCAAAATTAATGCTAAAACATCATTATAGACATTTCCTAAATAATGCTAAAATCAGCTTAGTGATTGAGAAACTACTGAATGTTTCATACACTCACGCAATATCAATATTGAATGAAGGCAAGTTTTATAATTATTGCCATGCGTTGTTCAAAAAGTCAATACAATATACACTATAGAAGTACAGAAAAACTACATGCCAAAATTTGGTTCTATTTTGAGCGACTGTTCTCGATCAAATGATCGTATATCTTTATCACGACTTTGAGAAGGTGCTTAAAGGGCAGCACAAGCGTAGTAATTATACACGCTGATTGGACGATCTGGTTGGCGTTTGAAACCGAGCAGTTGCCAGACTGTGTAAGAACTTCATGCTAGTATAATCGCTGTAATTGTAAAAAATATGCAGCGACAGTAAGTACTGTTCTAGGTTCTAAATTGTAAGTGGTAAATTTGCTATTGTAACCACAAAAACTCTGTTAATAGACTTATTTATCGTAGTAGTCGATTCTCATTAATGGCATGTTTCGTTCGCAGCTACAGTGATCTATTCTTTGAAAACGAACTACTAAACTACCTACTTTTACAAAACAGCATCACTTATAACTACTGAATATCCAGATAAGCGAACGCTTACGTGGAAGTTAAAAGATCCAACTACACCCCAAGGTCAAGTAAGTCTTGACCTGTACGTTTAGGAATTTTAATTATTACACTGCTTAGTTGGTACCAGAGAACTAGAGTGGGGAGAACGCTCATGGATCTGCGCGAATGCTAGTAAACAAACGGGCTGCCATATTGTCCACTAGAACGTCAAACTTTTGGCGCTTACTTTAAATAATGACATCTTGTGCAACAGTCTCACTTAAAAATAGGGTAAATTCGACCCAATTTAATGCAGCAGTGTTGAAATACTAAAATCAGTTTGACTTGTTCTTGAAATGTTCTATAAATATCAATTAAATGGCTAATTTAATTCGGAGAATGTCTGTCGTTAATCAACTGTCATCAGTTTCACAGCACATAAACAAAGCTCCCATACCGGCGTTGCCACATGTTATTCTATGCTCGTAGCATTGTTTTGTTTACATTGCGTGGCCCGTGGCGTTAGTTATTGTGATTGTGATTTTGTTCTCTGCTTGCACGACTTATTTCTTAGTTTTAATTTGTAGTTTCATTAATTTTAGTTATGAGTTGTGTAGTTAAAGAGTGTTCATCGAATAAACGTTCGAAGTCGCAAGATGTCTCCCTGCATATCATAATCCGTAATAAATTTTTTGCAGTAATTACTTGTTATAATTATATATTTTTAAATAATATCTAGTACCATTTACACTGCAATTTTTGACGTTTCTGTGGGCAATATGGCGACCATTACAGTGTGCCAGCTGAATTGGGATGCGCAGTCGGCCTATGCGTGTTCTCCCCACTATATTTCTCTGGTTGGTACATACAAAGTAGATAGGTTGGAAATGTCTATAGCTTTCGAATAAGAATATTTTCAAACACATGTGTGCAATAATTAGTGGGTGGAACTGTTTTGTGGTAAATATGTAGTTTTCTTTCTACCGTTGTCTCGGATGGATCTTTTTTTCTTCTCTATCTCTCCAGCGACTGTCAAAACGGAAGATGGGTCTAATATGGCGGGCGCGAATACCTACGTTTATAGAGCTTTTAGTTCATCGTCTCGAGTGACGTAAGTTTGTAAATGAGATAGCATACAAAAGACGTGCTTTTCCCCTCGAATATTTCTTTTAAATTTGTAACATTTTTCGCTCAAATCTGATTCAAACCAGACGCTCGGTGCCTGTTAACAATATATCCGAAATGTCGCTGTAGAATTTAAACGCGCCTTTCCGGACCTTCGTCATTCCCGTTAGTCCCGGATTTTAGCATGTTGGGAACTAATCCTTTCATGTGTAGACAGGAGGGCTTGTGTGGGTTGCCGGAGAAACCAGATTAAAAGCAAAACATTTGGTCGGCGACGCAAAACCACTAATTCATGTAATTCGGGCAAGTGGATGCCATTGGCGTATGTGTGGGGGAGGTCAGAGGGCCAACGCGGAGTTAAAAGAGACGCCTTTGATTAAAGCACAATCTAATATTACGTAGGGCTTCCATTATGTTGTTTCTCTGCATCGAACGGAAATACGATCCTATTTATAACAGCAACTCACGTATGTAATTTAATGCAATCGATCAGTGGCGTGGACATCGAACACTAAAAGGTGGGCGGTATGTTAAAAATTTGCGCTTGCATACATAAACTAGCTTTTCACGAAGGGATTCTACAAATATATGCCATGTACTAATATTACGTATAATTTCATGTCGTGGGTTAATTTGTACGCAAGACAAGTCCTAGCTAGAGACGCCTCTGGCTTGTAGGTCCGGTAGCGAAAACAGAGAGAATAATAAAGCAGCAGGGTACGTAAAATATTGAAGTCACGTGAGCAAAGCCTTGTTTGTGAGCTTCATATATTGGGTCGGTGCATAATTTCTAGACGTTCTCATTATTACAATACAAAGAAAAACAATTCAGATATCTAATTCACTGAAACCTTCTTGAATAAAAACGTGGCATCAAAACCGACGAACTGGTGGTTTGGACCAATTTGTAGAGTTTTCAGTTTCTTTGCCAAATCTACATTCATTATTTCCCTGATGTAGCTGTACTTTTCAACGTATGTTGCAACAGTAGTTGCTCGAACTTGTAGATGTCGTTTTACTGTACGAATTTTCACCAAAAGCTCGAAAAATACTTTTATCAAGTCTTCTGATTTGATCGTGAGTCTTTTTTACTCCTTGTTTAGACAACAAATACGGGTTTCCGTGTGCCGGAGCTGCCAATACCGAATCGAAAAAAAGGCGCGAAATATAAATCTGGGATCAAAGATCCAACGTTTCAGCGACGCGGTTAACGAGATTTTTCCATTTTCCGGAGGCCAGGAGTTGCATTAACCGCGGATCCATTACACGCTGCACCCTCAATCCGGTTACTGCTTCCGGTCGGTTCATTCTCAACAAATTTATCGATTAGGCTACGCGGATATGCCCAACTCCGGTTGGATTTTTAGTTTCCTCGGCGGTTTGGTACCGTGGGCGACCGGAGGAAATTTTCGACGGTTGAACGACCCTCATTATTAATACGGCCACGTGTGGAATAATAATTAGTGCTGTGTCCTCATCCGAGATGCAAAATTTAGGTAGTGCTATAGCTTTTCAAAATTCTTTGTTTTGAAAACTTCTTCCACTGCTTTCAGGCGCTTTTGTCTGAAGTTCGACCGTTTGATAACATTCGAGCATACCATTGGATAAACTTTCTTTGGTTTACGAATTCACTTTAGGTGAATATTAAAATTTAAACAGTTGCAACAGTTTAAAACAGATTGTTTTTCTGGTTTTCCTGCACTATACTTTCACGCTTTTCCGGCCAACTTAAAAAATTTTGAGAAACTTCTAGGGCAGAGCTTCGAAATTTCCTTAATCACGTCGTTCGTCCACTGTAGTAAAAATAGCATCCGTTCGTAGCTGATATTTTAATAATAAAGCCTCTTAACAACGGGAATTAAAAACAAATGGAAAGAGGAACTGTTGGTTTAGGACTGTCTTGTAATACATTTTGCATATTGTTCTTATGACAAGCGAATTATAAGTCAGCAAAATAAGCCTTCTTTAGAGGCGGTTGAATCTTTTATGAAGAATAAATTAAAAAGTCTGGTACAACACGGTCCTAGGTAAACCCTTTCTTTGAGTGAAAATAACTCTGCTTCTATTATAAAGTTATTTGAATTTAATAAACTGAGTGATGAGCAGCGTTGATACAAACGAATTTGCTCTGATTTTTACTCATCATCGTGTGGCGCCACCGGGTGTATACGTTGTTTCCGTGAGATTAGTAGCCATTTGACTATCCAGGGCGAAACGGATAATTACATTAATTACCTCACTAGTTATGTTCTCTAGAAAAGGAAGCAAAAAAATGTGCAGGTGCACGTTGACGTTTAATTTCGCTCCGCGTACCGTTTAACCTCAGGACGTTGGCTCAAATTTTAATAAAGTGCCTCCTCTTCGGCCTGTCATTTCTAGTTCCGTTCCCGGCTCGGTATTAAATTCCTCACTGTCAGAAACAATTGTACCTCGGCCTGGAACGTTCAACAAGTTCACAGCGCCTATACGAATAACGGAGATGGAGCTTTCGAAGGAAATGGAGCGGTAATATTTGTTTTAGGCATCTGTCTGAGGGGCTTTGGGGTGTTGTTCGTATCAGGAAAAAAGGAAAAAACAACGAGAGATGTTTTTTCGCTCATAGCGCGTAATTCAGTTGTAAAGGCACGTTAATTTAAAAACAGTGGGTGCAGTTTGAGATTTGCCATCGATTGAACAACGTGTCGTTGAAAAACATCGATGTTATTTGATGTTTTATATATTGTGCGTAAAAATTAGGCACATAGAACATAATCACTTTTGGAATCAAATATTATTTTACTTCAATGCTTCCTATCGGAGCCTGGAACTGCATCTAGATATAGAAACTTACAGAAATCCTAAACAAAACTTTAATAAACTGGTACATTGTTTCTATGACTGCCTTGGTTATCTGTTTATTTACTTCTGAACATTTATTTTTGAGGTTGTTTTTTTTAATTATTGGTCCTGCCAATTGTATATAAATGCATATATACCCACGCCCTAGGCGGGACTCGAACCCGTAACCTCGCGGTTATAGAGCTATTTTGACAGTCACCTTGATATTTTTTTGCATTGATAAGTGACAGAGGTTTTTTTTCGAAAACACAATAATTTCATGACCAAAAGACGTTGCTACTATAAAGGACCACAACAACTCCCCCAAAACGATAAGGGCACGTGTCCAATGATCGGATAAAGAAACGAATGAACCCAATAATCGGCTGACCGTTTCGCTAACGGCCAGCTTTATCGAAGTTTACGGGCCGTGCCGCGGGAAAGCTGCCGGATCTTTACACGAAACGGGCTGTGCACGTAAAGAAAATTCAGCGGACGCTCTCAGTATTAGCTGAGAATGAAGCCATTTTCCGCCGCGCTCTAAAGCGTCTCGAGCACATAATCGCATGCACAAAAGCAGAATTGTGTGGAACACTACGTAATGATATGCGGGTTATGCAGAGGCGAGATGCCTTTTGATGTAGGCGATGCATTAGATCAATGGTACAGTGGCGCCTTGTAAGAGGCAGCGCGAGCTATGGTTAACACCCGGCTGGGGCTCTCAACCCTCTCCAGCTTTCCATTCTGTCAAAACGTCCAGATTAGTAACGACCGACGCTCGCATGTTCGCGCATTGCCTATCCATCGGCTTAAGTACGGAAGCTGCGGAACCACCGCTCGTAATAGCGCGTAGCAAAACACGCATTCAATACGCAACACAGCTATCATTTTAAAGAAACGCCCACAACCTTCTAGCCTAGGTTTCGAGCTGTTGCTTGAAAAGGAATGCTCGCATTAGAACCGGCGATATATTGCCCATCTCGTTCACCAGACTTGAGAACCCGCCACTGCTCATCTGCATTGAAATTAGAGTAGATTCCCTAATCGAATCATCCGTGTCTGTTGTCAATTTCCATATGCAAACCAGCAAATTAATTCGATATTTCACTCTAACCGGATTAACGGGGCTCGTTCAAGTATCGCCCAGGATTCGATTGCGGGGTGTACAGAAGCGGACAGAACATATGGCATGACGGGAGGGCCGCGGACCGCAAAGCGACGTTGGAATTGATCCCGCGGGTGCACTTGTCCGTTTCCTGGTTTGCAGAATAAATTTCCGACTGGCCGGGAACGGGGGCTGTTATAAATGGGTCGGGAGATTCGGTATTTGCATACCTGAGGCGTGTAGTAAGAGGAAAATAAAAGAAAGAATTAAATTCGTAGAATTCGTCGACCAGCTGGCGCCACTGGATTGGTTAGATTGAACAGCCTATAGGAAAAGGACTCATTTGCGTAGTTTGCAAAGACAATTTAAGTCTATGGTAGTTTGTCAAAAATGCGTTTTTCATAAATTTATATTTTGTGTCAAACTTGACATCTTTTGAATAGGAATCTGTAACTGGTAATATCGAAATCTGTAATCGGTAACAGCGGAATCTGTAATCGGTACAAAGGAATCTGTAATTAGCCATATCGAAATCTATAATCAGTGAAAGTGGAATCTGTAATCAGTAATCGGTAACATCAGAATCTATGTCGGTAGTGTTTCTGTTGATGGAGATATGAGATATCATTTAGGTTTTTAGGTAGCACAAAATATACTTTGCAAAGTTTATACTTAAATACAAGCATGAAAAAGTATTTGAAATACAATTTTTTAATTAAACGCTAAACACTATTAAAATGTATTTAAATATTAATAATTATTTTAAATTCTTTAAAGTTATTTAAAATTCTAAAAAATATATGAAATACCTCCTGCAAAAAGGATAAAAAGGATCATCATTGGTAAAAACCCTTACGCCGACAAGCGTAATCATAATGGAAAATTATTATTACGTTAAAATTAAAAACTTCATTTACAATCGAGTAGGTTTTCTCCTACATTGCAGTAAAGCTTCACCATTTTCATCATATCAGTTCCAGTAATTAATCTGGATATATAGACGTTCATTTCATTCTCTTCCACGATCGAAGAAGTTTTGGGTCCGCCAGTCATTGTGTTTTAAATTTTGACCAGCACAATCGTAAGGTAATAGTTCAAAATTAAAAAAAAATATTTCTGTACGGTTTCCCTATCAATCACACACGATATACATATTCTTATGATGCGGGAAACCAACGCCTACGGATCAGGCAACCAGTAATACGCCAAAGATTCGCGCGATTGCCTTTCTTGTAAAAGTCATCGAGATTGCGCGGGAATGAAGCGTTATAGAGTGACTACTTGGGCGTAAATAAAGTGTTTAAAGCAGAAATCCAGTATTCTGTAACAATATTGTACCCGAAATACTCAAAAGTTTAGGAGCAAAATGACAGCAATTGATGTTAGAGAAAGGAAGGAGTGCGCGACGCGATTTTTGTCATTTAATTAGTACTTTTGCCACGATATTAAACTACAGTCGTAACCCCGCAGAAGTTTTATTTTTACCACCGCCCCCAACAAACGAACACATCTTCATCCGAGATGATCCAAATGACGACCCAATAAAATTTAACGACGACATTACCCCCCGGCTAATTTGTACACTCCGGAATACTGGTCTAAAATAAACTGCGTTGTTTATTCGGCGAACGGCTTTGCGTTGCAGTTCGTTCAAAACAAACGCCCGCCGTCCCGTTTAATTGCATTTTGTTCCCGCGATCTCCAATCTTGTTCGCTTTTAACAAACTTTTCCCCACTAATTCGGCGAGTTATAGTGTTAAGCGCGCTGTTCCGAGCCCGACTCTGGGGGAGGATTATTGAACTTTCGAAGTTAAATAGCWATTAGGGTGTGGGGGKGAGAGAACTATTGGTGGAACGTCACAGTTAGATCATTAACGAGAAATGGCGTTACTAACAAGGAACTAGCGCAAGTCGCATACCATTCAGGTCCATCGTTTTATGCTTTTTCACTCTTTCAGAACATCGTTTCACGCACCTTTATAATATGAGTTAAATTTCCCCGCCATTTCATAATTTGGAAGAAATACGAAATTATTTTAGAAGTAAGCTTTAGAAATAAAGAGTAACTGAAGGTCGCAAATTCGAACTATTACAAGGCTTTATTTAACGTAACTTCTTGTTGAGATCAAAGGCTGTTAAGCTACCAAAAATATCCTACAACGTAGGTGCTCTCGAAGCTCAAAAGGCTTCACCAGAGAGACAGTGATGATGATCTCCTCCGCACTCAACTTTACAACTGATTTCTACAATTGCTTTACATCAACAACAAATATTATTTAACTTAAAAACAATTTCGGTATACACATTTATTTTTACCTGGTACACACATCATGCTGCTAGCTGCACTATTTTGTCTTTGGCATCAAATATTAGATGGTTACTTGATATTTCTGCCTAATCTGAAAGAATTAATCCATTGGCATCATTTGTCGCATAGTTCCATGGTGGGCCATGTCTGTTAACATCTTCAGCATATACACTACCGGATGAAGTAGAATAGGCAGATGATTTAAAATGTTGATTCCTCCTATGTCTACAATTAACCTTATTGGTGTAATTGACCACGCTACCTGAAACCAACAGAACATATATTTTAGGTAAGTCGAATCTAGCAGAAGTTATTACCCCATAGAGATGTGGTATAGCCATAGTTCATGGTTGCTTCAGTTGCTGTACGCGTCTCTATCATAACTGTTAGGACAATGATTTTATTCAGCAGAATCTTGGAGAAGTATTGTTTTTTTTTTCTGGATCCTTCCTATATTTAGCTAGCATATCCGAATCGAAAGTCCAAAATAGTAATATCAATAGTGATAGCTGTGTCCGGTTTGGCGGTATAAATTTTAGATTGGGAGCCTAAACCTACAAAATTAACACAAATAATAAATTTAACAGGTTACAAAAAACTGTTTTCAATAAAATAGACAAACCATTGGTTAACTAACTGGTTTAAATTAACTGATTAACCGGTTTATATTAAGGTTAATCTATTTATGTTCAATCGCTCAATAGTAACACGTTCCAGTTAACCAGCTAACTTAAATAATCTCAAAGTGTAATGCTAAGGTTTTAAATAACACTGGCGGTGGGTTTATCTTCTCTTTGTTAAAGTTGATGTTAGCTAAAATCAACGCAGTAACCATGACAACACCTTAAATTGAGTTATATGATTGGTTTAGATTTTAAATACAGAGTTGATTTTAGCTTAAAATAGAGAAAAGAGAAACCGGCCCACTGACAAAAACGATCGCTGATCGGCAGTTACTAGGAATTTATTTTGTTAGTTAATAATCAGTTTTGTGGAAATGGTGAAATCGTCGGTAATAACATTTCTGTTATTTAATCTATTAAATGGTGAACAACGAATGAACCTAATTGTCAAGCAATTCCAACAACATTAATTCATTAAACCTATCAATCTTTAGCAAGTTTTGTTCGTAATTTTAGGTCGATTCATAACCGGTTAATTATTAACCGGTTTCATCTATTTTTATATATAGACCGTTCCATAACCGGTTAAACTTTAATCGATTATTATAGGGTCACTTGTTACGGTTAATATTGTAAAAACATAAGCGGTTAACCGTAGTAACCGTAAGAAGAGCTACTGCTTGAATTCTTGTGCAAAATCATTGCAGTCATTGCAAAGTTTACAAAAAATAGTACAGAACAGATCAACTTTTGGTAATAGCTTGACTGCCAATTGTTCTAGTCCTTTAGCGTTACCCAGGGTGCACCACGAGGAGGCGGACTAGATTTGCACCCCTATCGTAGTTTATAGTTATTAACCTTACAAAGAAAAGGTTCGATCGATATTTTTTCTCTTTCGATCTCTGGTTTACAGTCTTACCAACTGTTGATCTCGATAGATCTGCAGATGTCGTTATGTAAGAAGACGTTTCAATAATTCTACGGCATCAGACGCTCGCCGGTCTGCATGTTGCCTATCCATCAGCTTAAGAGGGGGGCGAGAGAACGGCGACTACACGCGAAGCAGGCTGTGTGCACAATGCGCAAATGTAGAGCAATGATTTGAACCAGGTGGAAGTTTCTGAACTTTTTCCAGCTTGCTACTCTATAGAAATGGCCACAGATGAAAAAAATGCCATTGATAATGAAGCTCGCTGCAGTTCAGCGCAAGCAACGAATGCTCCTTCCCTTGGGAGCTGTGTGGAGAAAACGCCATGCCAAAATCTTAGGAAATTAAAAAATCCTAATGCCATCACCCTAGCAGTGAAGTGAACTGGCATTAAATGAGCCGATACCTATTAAAAAGATTTATCAAAGTGACCATATAAACGCACGGATATTGCAGTAAATACCCACAGCCTACTGTCGCGACACCGTCTTGATCTCGATAAATTCAATCGCGAGCGTCTCTCGTGTCAGATTATACTCCCTGAAAGTACACCGGCAAGGAGATATTTGATTAGATTTGCTCCCCGCATATTGGGATTGCCTTCCTTCCTTCTCCGGCAGTTTCGGAGAGTAAATATGGAAATCTACGTCGACATTATTACAGAAACTGTTAGCATTCCAATGACCCTCGACATACGAGTATATTATAAGAAGTGCATTTTTGAAACAAATAAATCTTAAAACATTCAAAATAAAGATAACCCAAAAATGTTTTCATTTCATAAAATCTTCACCGCCATTTTTTCGGTTTCAGGAAACCCAAGAAACAAATGTGCTCTACAACCAGGTCACTCTCTGATGGACTGGATTCGTTTAGGAGCCTCAGGGAAAGATTTGACTGGTGTTGGACCGAGGGCAGGACATTTGATGGTTAGTACTGCAATTATTTTTCTTAATTAACTTAATTCAGTACTGACAGCAAAAAATTATCCGAAAATAGCTTATTTTCTACTTCTGAAAAGACTGTTCAAATTTAAATTATAATTTATTTATTACATCGCCTACCTTGGCGTATATGTATCAAGAAAGACAGGTCTATGTTGTCTGTGTTGGGACTATAGCTGTTCTGAGGAGGTTTTATAAGCCGAAACAGCTGTCCACAGATTGCTTTGACGCAGGCGACATTGCATGGACGTAATTTTGTTATAATTATTTATGTTGTTTATAGCAATAAAAACTGGAATTGGTGTTATATGCATTTGGCGTACATCATGAAAATTTTGCGAGATTTTCTCGAGGCATAAGACAGGCGGGACTTTTAGTTGCTACACGCGACTCGAGATGATACTTTTCAATTTCCTTGCGAGACAAGCCGAGCCTTTCCAAGTCTCGTCTCGTGGGTATCAGTAGAAAAAACTAAATAGTGTGCCAAAAAAGTAAGTGAAGTACCGTAACAAACTCTCTTTCAGACCTTAGTTAAATACTCTAGTACCCTAGTCTGATCACCCGACTTAACCCCACATGAAACTACGTCTTAAATCGTAAAGCCGACTATGAGCAGCCACGTTGTTATTTTGGAAAATCAATTTCAGGTGACCCCGGCGCAGTTGGCCCTGCACGACAAAAACACCGACGCCTGGCTGGCCGTCAGGGGGAAGGTGTACAACGTGACGGAATACCTCCCTTKCCACCCGGGAGGACCAGAAGAGCTCATGAGGGGTGCCGGTAAGGACGCGACCGCGCTCTTCGACCAGGTGAGATATATACCCGTCACTCATTCAATCTGCATGGATTTATCCCACTTCTGATGTTTCGCGTTATTTATTTCGACGGCGAATCAATAACGCCGCCGCCGAACGTTTTCATTTCACGGCATTTCGGCACAATAAAGGTGGGTCGCACGGCCGCAATATCCTGAGAGGTTTTCCAGCGGCGGGATATGGAGTTACACGCTGGGTGGCGGAATTTATTGCGGTTCGCCGTCGGACAAAGGAAACGCGATCTGAATCGAGATCGGACGTCTTATGCGTATGTATCGGGGTTTGGGTGGCGACAGAAGAGGTCTACTGTAAGGGTGGGCAGTAAAAGAATTGGCAAGAAGGTGCATGTCCGAGGGTTATAAATTTTACATTCAACAATAAAAGCAATACAGGTCAATACTCGAACGAAGTATCTGCATATCTCAATGGACGAAAAGAACTAATTTGCGATGCAACAGATAAACATTCCTACAAAATTAAGTATCCTTTATTAAGAAAACGCGTTGAAGATATTATACCCGGTTTCGATTATCTTCTACAGACTTTACGAAAACCGAGAAAACTGTCAAAGTGTTATTGACTACAGAAAGCGAAATGAGAAGAAGATGGGCCACAATTATCCGCTACCAAAAATTATTTTACAAAATACACAAAAAACAGCATTTTCTGTTTACGGGGATTTGTATGAGGTATTTAGCTGAAATTCAAAGTCGTTCTATTCAAAAATACTTCCATAAGTATTTGGTATTGATAAAAACTTTAAATCCTATTAACAAGCTTCTAAAAGACTTAAAATATCTTCGTTTACTTTATTGCAATTTTAACGATATGCACGAAAACATGGCGACACTAAAATAGGCGGCTTCCATTCCGAGTTATAACCACTTGAAGATTCCCAAAAAATTATGAAAATCGCTGAACAAGTAAAAAAGAGCAATAAAAAAACTGTCATTAACCGTCCATCCTCAAGAGGCAGAGAGTTCATATTTTCAGGTGTAGAAAACACCCTAGAAGTAGCGGCCTCTATTTTAGTGCCACCCTGTATGCAATGACTGTATTATAGCCATTATTATACAGGGTTTCTATAAATGATTCATACATCCAGGGCGCTTATGGAAATCATCGATTAAATCAATTTGTCGCCTCTTAGAAAAGTGACGTACACTTGTCATCTGTCGATTTTTAAATTATTTGATATATTTAAATATGAGAAATCGCCTTGGAGTGTGTATTTTCAACATATTCTGTAGTGCTTTGCGGGMTAATTAACTTTAAGGTTGCAGAAAGCTCACATTGCGGAGCTGTGGTGTGACAACCTTCAGTACCTACTATCGCCGTGCATATTGTAGCTTGGCAGCAGTTCCAAAAAGGCGGCACAGAGAATTTATAAATCAACGCCGCCCGCTTTGCAGGAATCATTTATAGAAGCTTTGTAGTACTACAATATATAATAATTATTATTTTGCTCGATCTAAAGTAAATTTCTGGACATCTGGGTTCTAACAAGACTCGTTTCTCGATTTCAGATACATCCGTGGGTGAACTACGACTCGATCCTGCAAAAATGCTATCTAGGCCGTCTGGTCGCCATGGACCCCAAAATAGACACAGAAGCCCTATTCYTCGGGACGGAAAATAAGCCAWCTCCGACAAWACCAACTGTCCAATCGAACACCGCGAAGAAACKTCTGYCGCCCCAGAAAGTTCGTCCTTCCAGTCCCAAGTCGGTCAAGATAGCAGAAGACGACAAAATCTCAGTCGTTTACGGGGAAACAATAGAAGACGAGAGCCTTCCTCGTTTCGATTGGCTACAGAAGGTCGACTTCATCACCGTCATGTTTTACACGAGGGCCTTTTCAAATCCGCAGGTGGAGATCAGTCCTACGAAGGACAATGGGATCGTTTCTATCTCGCTGGCGTATGGCAGCAGGGTCTATTCGAACGAGATCGTTTTTCATAAGGAGGTGGAGTGGCCCTGTCAAATCAAAGTGTCTGGAGAAACTGGTAAGAAGACGATTTTGATGGCTATGGTGTCAAACGAGTCAAAATTTCTTGCTTGTAAGCTACGAAAAATATTAGATAGCAGCAACACAAACTGATAAATCCTCAACGTTAGTGAAATCCTAAGTGTTTGCTTACTTCCTGCGATATTGCCGCCTATTTTGCGAATTTGGCAAAAAAATCATTCCGTAGTTACAAAAAAAAAATCTAGCATCAACCTTCTATATTTGCACATTAAACTCTGATTTTTCTTTTTTCGAAAGGCAAAGTGGAAATCCAGTTCAGGAAAACAGCTGGTGGCATTTGGGAAAACTATGGACTACTCAAGCAAAAAAGTAGGGAAGCCAATCCCCTTCTGGCAGAAGCAAAGTTTCAGTACAGGATTGTCAAAAAAGTACCAGTAACCCACAATACGTTCCTGTTAGAGTTGGAGAGGCTAGACAGTTCAAGACTAGTAATACCTTTGGGCAAACATATTAGAGTATATGGGAAAATTAAAGGTAAGAATTGCAAACACGAAGAAAAGATTTCTTTTCAGGGGTAATGCGGTCAAGCTCCTCAGGGGTTGAAAGAGGCAGATAGTAATTACGCAGTAGCTTGGTCCATTTTGGAAGAAACTTTAAGTACAAAATTGTAATAATTAATAAGCATTTTCGCTCATTATCTGACATGCAGAAAGTCAGTCGCAATTCAGCAATCGGTTTATATTCGTTTGTTCAACACCACAATACTATAAAAGGATTAGGTGCGAATTGTCAGATGTGATACTGATTATGTTGTCTCAAAAATTAGACTGTGATGCGTTACGCGAGTACGAGTTAGTATTAACATTTGGACCCGAATAAGTTTAGTTAAATAGTAATATTTAGATCTAAGGATTAGTTCCCATTACTTTTGGACCTGCACAATCCAAAAACAAAAAATTGCATTTAAGATTTCTCTTTTGGCCACGAACGAATTTGATACAACACGCTAAGACATTTTTCCTACACTTCCTCTACCTCGCATTTTTATCTTCCAGATGAAGAAATATCTCGAAGCTACACTCCAGTCCCTTGTAGTTTGTTCAGTAGATTCAAATGTCAGCCCTACACGACAGACACGGTTTGCCTGATGGTCAAGCGATACGCAGACGGTAACGTAAGCCGACACATCTGTGACAGAAACCTAGGGGATTTGCTCGAGATAACCAGTCCCCTGGGATCTTTCGATCTAAGGGAACTGGAAAACAGAGAAACTTTCGTAATGTTGGCAGCAGGAACGGGAATCACACCTATGCTTGCGATCATTCTGTTTCTTTTAGAGAGAAGGATAAGGAAATGGTATACCCGACGAAATTTCAACGCCAATCGCTTAACTTTTGTTTTTATTCCAGCCAGCTCATCACTCTACTGTTCTTTAATCAAACTGTGGAAGACATACCGTTTAGAAGTCAACTGGAGGCGCTGCAGCTCGAAAACAAAAGGTACGACAGCTGTCATTCGTGAATAGCTCGGCTAAAATCGTTCCCGATTGCAGATTCCGAGTGGAGCACGTACTTTCCCGACCTGACGCGAGCTGGAAAGGAAAATCGGGCCACGTGACCTCGGAAATGCTGAGCACAACCTTGAGGGAACACCTTACCCTAACAGGACACGCGAGAAGCGACGTGTTTTTCACGGTATGCGGACCAACTCAGTTCACCAACTTAACCCGAGAACTATTAGTTAATTTGGAAGTGAACAAGGAACAGATACACCTGTTCCTCGGATAGCACAAGATTGGACCGGTTCATTTTCGGAACGTGCACGAATTCGTGTATGGCATGTTCGATTTCGTTGGCAACAGCCGGCAACACTGACAATCAGTGACTAGATGCACTTCCATACGCAATAAAAATGAAGCTAATTCCATTGCTCAACAGGGTTTGGGTACTTAATTTTTTTATATGTAAAGCACGATGTTATCTAATTATTTCCACACGCAGAACTTTTATTGTATTGATGATTTGTTGCTCTTGCAAAATGTTAACGTTGTTTGTAACGCAACGCTGTAAATAAACACTTTTTACGAAAAAAGGAGTCAGGATTATTATTGAATTATTTGTTATTTTGTTAAACTGCTGTCAAAGGATATAATAAACAGAGCTCTATAAAGGGCAGTATTCGCAGCCGCCATATTTGATCCACGACAGTCGCTGGGGAGAGAAACGAAAGATCCGCTTGAAATAACTATAGAAAGAGAATTACCCCCCCCACTCTCTCACTCACTCTCTCTCTCTCTCTATCTTCAGGATTCCAGCCTTAATAACATTCCAACCCATACTATTTAAACCGTGGCAATAGATATATAAATATATGTACCAGGTGCTTAAAAAATGTATACATGTCTAGATCATATCATAGAATATTATACAGTTAAATTTCTGGAATGCTTAAAGTATAATTTGAAAAATAAATGATGATTTTGTGTGTGATGTGCTTTGTCACGCCAAACCTTTACACCAGGTAAATTCGCGGCCTTTTTACTACAATGGTATGAATTAAGCACATTGCTACGGTGAATGAAATCAATGGTGACTCATAATCAAAAATATATTGATGCTATAAGGATCATTTTGAAATTTCAGTTTAAAAATAATTGGCAGAATGGGTAGAAGACATTCAAGCCAAATGCAGTGCCAATATTATTTAATGTCCTCAACCCAGCTTCTATAATCAATCCATCCTCACGAAAATCAATGTATAAATTAAAGCTTTTATTTAAATAGCTAATTTCTTTTAAATAGTAAGTATTCATGTCTTTATTCGAATTGTCACTTTGGGTCAAAGATGGCGGCTTCGAATACTCTCTTTAATACAGCCTTTAGAAAGCGTGTCTAATAATTTTTTATTGAGTTGCCGAATGTATGATAGGGGCACAATATTATAATTTCCCTTACCTCTATAATTTATAAAAAATATGCACCATGAAATATGGTATACTGTGAAATATGAAAAACGTGATTTTGTTTGGCGACAGCATGCTATAATTTTTTGTCCTTTGTAAGGTAAGTACAGTGTGAATGAAGATCATAGCACCATGACTACTTTTAAATAATAGTTAAGTTCTCAACCTAGTATTCCGACAGTTGCAAACCAGGGATTGAATCACTGATCTCTGATATTTAGAGATCGGTGGATTGAATCGATTGTATGCATGTATCTCTAATCAAGTCCCCTGGCGGCCGGAAACACAAACAACAACCGCCAACTTCAAGCATATTGACAGCAGCTGTCATCCCTAGTTCTAACCTCAATATTTGAAAACCAACTTTCAAACGGAAACAGCTAAAATAATGTCGAAAACTGACTTCATGCCTTCCTTAACACCGGAAATGGCGGCGGAAATCCTCAACAAGACCTTGGAGGCCCTCCAAACACCGGAAAACATCATAAAACTCGACGAGGCGCGTGACAAAGTCGGTAACGACATGGTGAAGATCATGCAGTACGTTTTCCCGGAAGTTATGCAGATACAGATGGACGTCATCAAGGAATTCGGTTTTCCCGAAGGTAGGGAGGGCATAATAAAGTTTGCGATGATGCTGCGTGCGCTGGAAAGGGAAGACGAAGATGTKGCMCGGCTACACMACTTGGTCAAGGCCTACTACTTGCCTCCGGTGGCTGTTAATGCGACTGCCGAGGGCACTGCGGATGAACGAGTGGCCAGCAGCTAACAGAAGGTGTGGTTTGTTTGAAAGGTGCCATTGTTTAACTTGCGTGGCGATGCGGTTTTTGCGAGTGTTAGAAAGATCGGAATCTATATAAAGAACGAGTTTGTTTGTCTGGCTCTTTTATTACCTTAGTAGTTGGATGAACTGATGAGGAACCCCAGAATGTCGAACCATTGAACATTCCGTTTGTATGCGACTGACAAACACAGGAAGTTCGAACGTGGGGAAAAGATTATACCAGTGGTACTTATTATATCATATGCAGCAACACATAGTAACAGTGTCATATACACATGTATAGAAGATGTAATAAAATATGAAAAGTTGACATTAGCAGATAAACCATTAATGAATATACATTAAATTTAATAAGCAATTTTCAGGATTACCCTATAAAATGCATTTTTTTTTTTAAATTAAGGATATTTGTAGTGTCTGCGGAAAGTAATAGGTCTGCATTTTGTATTTTCTCAATATTTTAAAATKATCTCTGCAATTTTATTTTATTCTAAATGGGACACCCCATATTTTGTTAATACTTCCAATTATAGTAAAAACCTGAAGCAATATAAAGATGAATGTTTGAATTTTTAAGGCCAAGTTGAAAGAGGTGGGGATATCGTTAGCTATTTGATTCTTTTAATGCAATGAAAATTAAGGGCTTTCAGAAAGTTTGTCACAACTTTCTTCAAGTACCCAGTAACCTTTACAGTTGTATGTAAATATAATAACCTTACAGCATAAAAAATACTATGTATGATCTGGCATGATACAAAAACATTTAGTTATCTACAGTACGAAGTACAATAATGTGGTACTGATGACTACAGACACAGATGTATAAGTTAGAAACTGATTCGTACAACCGTTAAGGTACCACCGGTATGTAATTAATTTCTTTTCTTTCCATGGTTCGATGTTTCCTGCATTTATCGGTAGCTCATAATTACATGGTTCAACATTCTGGGATTCGTAAGGATACTTGATCCTTGTTTTGATACTTTTATATGATATAGAAGAAATATTTATTGTATCATTAGCTACTATTAGTAATCTTATGCCATGTAAAGGTACTATTTATTATTTTTGACACAACTCTGTTTTTAGTTTATATACATCTGAATAATTAAAAAATAAAAATTTTTATTGTGAACTTTTCCAAAACATTTATGATATCACCGTGATTTTCTTCAAATAAGTTATTTTCTAGTTCATGTCAGTCTGAAGACTGTAAATACTAATATATCTAATCTGTAAAGCACAACATACTTAAATAAAATAATTTATGGCGTTTCAGAATATAAATATTGTTCTGGCTTATTAATATGCATTCCACGTTTTCAGTCTAATTTTTTTAATGGAAAACCAATGTTTTGATAGAAGTAATGCGACTCATTGATAAATAAACTTCTAAGACACACCCTGTATAACAAAAAAAATATGACAAATCTTTGTAAATTCAAATGAAACGCTTCGTAAAAAGTGTAGAAGTTGAAGAAGAACCACAAAATTGTATTTTGTACATTTTATTGTTCATATCAATTTACGTAAGTGAAAATAGCTATACAGATATTAATAATTCTCTTATACCCTCATAAGCAACCTAAAAAGTCCTCTTATAATACAATTACAATTAGTATGTATATATACAAACTATGCTTAGGTAGGTATATCTCGATTGTAGCAAATCTGTACACACAGAAACAAACAAAATATGTATATATAATATAATCATCTTGCTTAATCACTAAATATATTAATTCAAAATGCAATAAATACCTTGCGATAAGAAATTTGACATTTCAACGTGCTTTCCGTGAGGTATATTACAAAGATAAAAAAATCACGTACCACTATCAACCAACAACCCTTTTTTATATAAAAATACTGCTCAACAATTAAACAACCGATCAACCAACATAAACGCCGACCCGAAGCCATTTACGAGGATAAAACTCATACTGACATAGAAATCAGACCCCCACATGGAAAATGTCATGTTCATTTGTTTACAATTATATAGTATCTGAAGGAAATCTCTTATATCTTTAATTAAATGAAAATTTTACCTTTAAATATGTAATTTAACTTTAGCATTGAGAACTTAATTTCAACAAAAAACGACAAAAAATATAAATTCTTCAATCTCAGAAAAATTAAGATGGAGGCTAAAAATATGAAGATATGTCAGAATCTTTAAATTTGCAGTTTTGTTTGCCTTTTTAATACCTAATTATAAATTTGTTCTTTAAAGCCTTAAAAAAATGAAATAAATTAATAACAAACATAAAATCTTCAATTTTCATAAAAATGAGGAGCTATTAGAGGATAAAGAAATAAAGATTATGTTTACACCTTTAAATTTGCAGTTTTCTTTATCTCTTTCAACATGTCCAGATATAATTAACTTTTAGTAGGCTTAAAAGAAATTAAAATGAAGTTTTTGACCTTTAAAGATGAAGATGATCTTTATACAAATAAAGAAGATACATCTACAATTTTTCTGAAGTGACAATTATTGTGTAACTGAACAAATGTTTAAAAAATCTAATATCTAAACCAATCACACACCCCAATTTAAGATGCTGTCATGGTTACTGGGTTGATTTTAGCTAATATCAACTTTAACAAACAGAAGAGAAACACAAATTCTTCAATCTTTATAAAAATAACGAGCTATTTAAGGTTCAACAATAACAAGAACGTTTGTAACTTTTTTTTAAATCTTGATATGTTAACCTCTAATGAAATTAAAATATGCAAAATTAAGATAGTTCTCTACCTTTACAGATGATATATATGCCTAAACTTGTTCTAAACTGAACGAATGAGTATGGATTTGAGCATAAACATCATTTCTTCGATACAAAAATGAAGAGCTAGGCTATTTAATGCAGATATGTTTGAACCTACACAACACTGCAATTTTTTAAATCTTTTTAAAATGTTAAGATACAAATCAACTGTTTTAACTTTAAAAGAAATTAAAATAGTTTTTCACCTTTAAAGATAAATGAACTGAACTTATTCAAAGTATTAATTTAACCTGTAAACAAATGAAAACGTGTTGTTCTTTAAAAGAAATGAACATAAAGAGAGACAAACCTTGATTAAAAAAAGTATGATACATAAAGGTATTCTATGTCAGAGCGTTGGAGCCTTCTTAACCTCGCAATTCTCTTCCGATAATCACCCGAACCGATCAACAAATAAAATTATCCGTGTTCAAAGCCGACGCATTATCGAAACTTCACATTTAATTAAAGACACCCTGTATCGCGCTACCCCCGCAGGCGTGTTATCAAAATCTAGACCGTTTACAAAACGTTTATTATTAAAAACTATCAGTCTATCAAAACGACGGATTCCATTTAGAAAGCACACAAGCATTTTAAACGAGACGTTTTTTTTAGACCATCCACAAAGATGAGCAAAATATCATCACAATTCGTCTAGGTATATATATACACGAGCTGGACTGCCAAAAGAACGAGTGGTGATGCTCCGAAGAGAGGTGTTTTGGTGTTTCGAGTGACAGGTTTATTTTTCCTAGCGAATTCATCTGCAACAGACAAAAAAGGGTGTTATGGTCAATCCCTTGCTTTTTTTTCACATCTTCGTCCGTATCTGAAAAACAAAGCGTAAGTAAAGATAAAAAAGTAAGAGAGCAATTTTGATACATGTCAGGAACTGCACTGTCTAAAATGGTGGTCACAGCTTCTTTGTAAACCAATACAAAAAGTAGCTAAAACAAAAAATCTCATCATGTGTTCAAAATGTAGACTATCTTCGCTGAAGAAAATTCATTTATGAACGTCCCACAGGTAAGATACTCTTAGCACTTTTATAAACTGTAGATGGKGCCACTATCTAAAATTGTATAGTTTTCCATGTACTGGAAACAGAAGAACAAAACAAAAAACACAAGAAAATCGATAAAATTATATGACACAAAAAGGCCTTTATTTCATAAATCACTTTGCTTCTGAAGTTGAAACAGATCTCTGTAAAATGTTCATTGTGAACAACTAGAGGGCACGAGTGTCTAAAATAAAAATATACCTGAAAAAAAACCGCATTATATACATATAACATAAAAAAGGCCAGATAAGATATTTATTTATCACATTCCAATGAGCAATGACATTCAAATAACATGAATTGCAAACAAAAACACAGATAAGCATGGAATACTCCAGGTAACAAAAATAAACAGGTATAACACCACCAATTTTAATACCTGTATTTACCAACCAAACTCATACATTATAACAATAAAATAAATAAACCCCCTCCCCCCGAATCTTACTACTTACAAGCATTTCCGCACGTCTCATGACAAGAACGGGTTCGCCTGTTGCTCCTGCTTGACCCACGGCGCCCCCAGTTGGCCGGCGTTCGTACTGACGGGCGCCCAGGGGTCTTGCACGGCCGACTGCGTCCCGAACGCCGACCCGTTGCTGCCGAAGGGCTGACCGCCGAACGCCGGTGCCGGGTTCGTCGTGAAACCGATGGCCGTAGTCGAGGGATACGTCGGCGCGGGCAGCGACGTCATGAACGGGACCTGCTTGATCTCGTTGATGGTCGGCTTGGGCGGGGGCGTGTTGAAGACGGGACGGGGCGTCGACGAKTGGTCCGAGAAGGGGTKCGGCGCCAACGGGGGATTCGAAGGTKTACCTATGGGGACCGAAATTTTTTTAAAGCCCCTTTGCAGTATTCGATTTGTCGTTTTAAATTGGCTCATGAAAGTTCAACAGCGTGTCTTCAAAAGGTGTGGAAAAAATACTACTACAAATTACACAAATTTAAAAAAAAAAAAGAAATTCTTACTCGTGGTAACTAAATTATCCAGATTAACCAGCGCAGAATTCTCGCCCAGGAAGCTCTGCGGCGTCTTCTTGGTGGCGCCCGTCGACGGGCTAGGTCCAGGCAGCGCGTCGCCCAGCAGGTTCAGCTCGAACGGATCGGAATTGTTGTTGTTGCTGGCGCCGTTCGTTCCGTTCGTCTTCGGCGATCCCCTGTTCCTGTTGCTGATGGCGTCGAACTCGTCGAGGTCCGTTGACGAACTCTGGCTGGTCGGCGACCACGGGTCGTGACGTCCGCCACCCGACGAAGGCGCTGGGATAGGACACCACGGGTCCGCGGGCTTAGAGGCGGCCGGCTGCCAGGGGTCGGCCTGCGGCTGGTGGGGGGGAGACTGCCACGGGCTGGACTGGAAAGATTTTTAAAGCTGAAGTGCCGCCATCTTGGCAACCACAAAATAAAACTCGCTTTTTGGTTTCCGTTAACAAAATTGGTAATACTAATCCTGAAAGTAGCAAATTTGAAGCTATTTCAACCTTGAGGAGTTGGCAACACATGCAGTGTAGTAATTTCCCTTTGTTGGCAATACTGATCTCAAAGTTATGCAAGATGGCAAGCTACTTCCAACCTTTGCACTAATTTACCTAAGAATTTGGCAACACTGATCGCAAAAGTCCCAAATTTCAAGCTATTTTGTGGCAACACTGACCTAAAAAGCTGTAAATTTTTAACTATTATAATATGTGTAGTAATTTCCTTAAATTGTTGGCATTATTGATCTTAAATTTATGCAAGTTTCAAGCTACTTTCAACATAGCACTAATTTACCTAAGAAGTTGGCAACACTGAATGCAAAATCATTTTCATAATTTTCAATTAACAAAACAAAAACTTTATCAGTTGACAACATTGGTCTTTAAAAAAAATAAATTTTAACATTAAACAAAAAACTGATATGTGGAACATGCTGAAAACCAAACACTATAGCACTACCAACGAAATAATAACAAACTCTTTCATTGATTACTTTTTCCAACATGATACCAAAACTGAAATTTACAGATTAAAAGTGTCTAAAATCAGATACCTTGTGGCATTTATTATACTACTAACCCAACAAAAAGAATGGTGTTGGTTAGTAATTTAATATGAGAAGAATTGGTAAAATTCACAGAAATAGACTGACAACATCAATAAGATTAATTCACGAAGAACATTAAAACAAGTATCATACCATAAAGAAAATTATACTGCCAACCCAATAAACCAACAGCAATTCAACAAAAAAAAATATATTAAACAAGGCTTCTGACAACAGAACGACTGCAGTGGAAGTGAAACTTCTTGAAGGCCTAAAAATGCAGTTAGGCAATGTTGCCAGGTTGTTGGCAGAAGTACAGTTCATAACATTGTTAAACAACAAAACTTCTTAAAAAATTAAATTAAATTTACAAAAATAATCACAAAAACTGTACAGTTTCAAAATCGATTTTGCTCAATATAAACTTTACCTTAGGTCTGGGAGGCTGAGGTACACTCCATGGATCCACGTTATTAGTGCTTGTTAAATCGGTGTCTAACAAGTCTAACATGTGGCTCGGCTTGTCTTGTGTAGCCCTGAAAATAAGAAAAAACACATTCCAGACTCCGTTGTGTAAACATAGTGATAAGGCGACAAATCCTGTTGCATAATAATGTTAATTGCGTAAATTTATTGCCAGATGGCAATAGCCAGAAAAAGCTCGTCTAGCAACATAAAATCTGAAGTTAATAAACAAGCCAATAACAATAAAAATATCTGTAATCAACGACCTGATAATCTCTCAAAGATAAGAGACACCACATCATAAAAATCAACAAAGCACAATCAGACTATACACAGACTTGGCTGCAGAAAGATTTTCAGCTGTATAAATCATGCGATAACAAATATAAACTACTTACTTGAAATCCTGTTGGCTCTGACTCAGCGCAAGCTGCAATCTGACATCATCTGACCTCCTCTTTTGTTCTTCTTGTTCTGCCTCTTCTCGAGACATCGCCAGGGCCAACTGCAGCTGTAATTCTTCCTCCCCCGCTGTCTGTGGCCTAGCCACTTCCAAATCTCTTGGTAATTCAGCTTCAGATGGGAGGGCAACACAAAAAATAAAATCATGAAAAGAACTTGTTGAAATCTCCTGCCGACTGGCACTTACCGGATTCCCTGCTAGTGTTCCAGTCACCCCTAAAAGCTGGATACCTAGGGCTAGTCGGTGTGTCAAGTCCGCCGTCGCTGCCGAAAGCACTTGCGCTCTGAGCAAACCGTTCCTTGGCCTTCAAAGCCCTGGCCCTCTCGTTCTTTAATCTCTCGTCGTCCTTCAGGAGATTAACCAACTGTTTTGCCTTTTCCCTAACGTTTTGACCTTGATCCTTGCCTTCCTCGAGGTACTGGAAGTCTTTGAGGGTTTGGATGGCGAAGATGTTTTCCTTGCACTGTTGTCCCACCTGTACGAATTAAAAAAGTGTCTTTCTTGTGAAAATGTGGAAACATGACAAAGAATGATTGTTTTACAAGAGGCAGATTACTAAATGCAAAGCAATGGCCAAACATTAAAAACTATTAGCCGCCGCCGATTAGGACTATGTTGATTGCTCTACAGTGGTTGAATATTCCGGATAGGGTGCTGTATCTTACGATGGTCTTTATATATAAAATAAATAATCTCATGCCATCTTACATAACAAAAATGATAGTTAGTACGGCACATGATGTTCATCAGTATGAAACTCGAAAAGCTGGTGATATTTTTGTGAATAGAACTTACGCAACTGCCTCTAAATCTCTATTTTTTTAAAGCTTTTATAACATACAATTCATTGCCACTTCATGTTAGATCTGCTAAATCTCTTAGATGCTTCAAATCACAGTTGCTGGTTACGGTTACAGGCACTGGGTAGCGTGCAAATATTGTTTAATTTGTTTTGGGTTGTTTGTTTTGTGTATTCATGTTGAACATTAAATAAATTAATAAATGTTATTTTCCAATGTATCAAATACTAGTCTTGTGCTAATTAATAAAGTGTATTATTATTATTATTATTACTATACTCCACTTTAGAAGTAGATAGGAGAATAAATCCATCACAGTACCAGCCACCAGCATTATTACACAGTATTTAAAGTATATTTGAAACGCTGTTATTGTGTAAATCCTTTCAATAGGGCTGAAGTAATATTTTCATGGGCCACACAAAACCCAGACTATCATAGTGAAATGAATAGTGAGATGGTTTGAAGAACAATTGCTTAAAAATTAGGAGAGACAATACACCATACAACAACACAGTTAAAAACAAGCCACCGTACTCTTCAAGTAAAAAGCAGAAAATCCAGAGATGTTTGACCGCTAATAACACTTCTTTTGATGCAGTACTGTTAAAACCACAATTTTTGTAAAATGTTTGGGAAGTATATAATACAAATCTTTTGGTATTTATGTTATTGACGTACTTACTTTTTCCAAAAGTAAGCTGAAGAAAACGTTTGTTGCTGATTTCTTATTCAACTGTTTAGAATATAGTATTTTGCATGATACCTTACTATTAA
The DNA here is from genome assembly GCA_025024175.1 of Rhyzopertha dominica. Lineage (NCBI taxonomy): Eukaryota > Metazoa > Arthropoda > Insecta > Coleoptera > Bostrichidae > Rhyzopertha > Rhyzopertha dominica. Next base: position 30,180,643 of record QCXZ01000053.1, read on the forward strand.
ACCATTAGGAGGAAGAAATGGCAACAGCTGTTTTGTACACAAAGAAACAGTCAAGCATCCATATCTTGTTAATAATCAGCAGAAAATTTTTGTGTTTCTTGCTGACACCGACCTATTTATTCATTACTTCCACCTATGTGCAGAATGATAATTCTCTTGTCCCATGAAGGAGGTGTCAACCGCATTAAATATTATGTAGGTTCATTATAATAAAAATGTTTATTACAAAAAGTATTTTATTTCAAAAGCTGATATTATACGCTAATACTGAAGCATGTAGGTATAAAATATGTACTTTCAAAATATTCAAAATTTTTTAAATGAATTTCCAACGGCGATAAGATAATCTGCCATTCTCTGAAACTTTGCCTACTGTAATATGCATACCATTATGTATAGAGAATTTAAGAATGCATTGATTATCATGTCTTCAAACATATACTAACTCACGCTTTACTATAAATGATAAACAATTAACGACAATAAATATATGTTTTAAATAAGTCTTTTAATTTTTTAAATGTGTGCTAAAGAAATGTTCCCCATGTATTTTCATGTTGTGTCTTAAGCAAATTATAAAGGCCATTTCTGGCCTAGGATAAGGCAGTAACTATAAAATTTGGGTTGAAAACAGATGTACCGCTTGTAAATAAAAATGACAAGCAGCCATTGATTTTGCTTATTGCAATCTAGTTGTAATTTTTCGTAGCTGGACTATAGATATACCTATAGCCAGTGGTTAGTGCCTTATTATAAATTCTGCATAAATCCCGATAAGCAGTTAGTTATTTATACAGGTATAAAAAGCAAACAAACGTACAAGAATATTATTCAAATTAATATCTAAAACTGTTCTAAATAGCACGACAACAAAACAACAAAAATGTAACAAAACCTAACAGTTTTTTGATGTTATTAGATATTTACCTTCTCTGAACCAGTCTTGATGAGATATTCCATCAGAACCAGCGCCTTATACACGTGTCTCCAGTTCCTTCCGTGATCGTTCAGTCTCTTCCAAATCATCTGCATGATTTCCGTGAACGCGACTACATTGTAGGTTAGGTCGGCGATTTCCGCCATGATAGTGCTGCTCGGGCCCCATGGGTCGTTGGAAGTGGCCTCTCGCACTTTCCTCTGAGCATCCGAATAGTTATGCGCCAGATTCTTGAGGTTCCGGCGTATTCCCGCTACGTTCATCTGCATGTCGTGTGAACCCCGCCTCATCTGGAATTCAGCAATCAGGAATTATCAATAAACACTTATCTGTCGTTATCAGATAAGCTGCAATCATGCGGAACAGGCATTACTTACTTTAAAGTGTTAGGTGTGAGCTGTTATGTCCAAATACGCCTGCAAAAAGACAAGACTATTAATGACGTACACACAAGTTTATTAGTTAGTCTGGACTTATGAGGTTTCTAATCAATAACAATGAAAATCTACGTACTTTTGCTAAAAATAACCTACTCAAATAATGAGATAAGGTGAGCAAACAATCTCCCTAATATGCGATAAGAATTTCCAAAAAGGTTCTTCATCTCTCAAAATTATTAACCTTGAAAGCTGACAGTAACTAACAGCCGACTGAGAAAAATACTGAGCAAACACCGCAGTGACGTTACGAGTAAGTAAATATTACAATATCAATACCAAACATATTCGAGAAAAAAAAGGTCAAAACAACACACTATCAAACGAAAGCTCGCACGAATCGAAGCGTTAAAACCATTAACAAGCGAATGTTTCCACTCTACCTAGGCTGGTTACCTTACCAGGTCAACAAAAAAATTTTTAATTCGCTTAGTTCACGCACCTAAAAACACTCCGCGTTCACAAGCCGCAGACCACTAGAATTTTGTAAACGACCCAAAAAGTTAGTGTCTTTCTTCAAATTAAACAATGGATAACTCCAAAACAGCACAAAACGATGACACTACAATCATTGTAAAAACTAACATGGCCGCTGCACTGCCTGCCGTGAAGCTAGCAAAGGAATAGGCAAGAAGCTGCAGCAAGTCCAGCGCCTACGCCAACTGTTAGATAAGAAAAACACAATTGTTTAATAGTATAATAATTATAGGTGTTTGATACTTTTCTAAACTAATTCCTGTAATTTAGACCGCTCAAAATCTCGTTTGTAGGAAAGCGTAGAAGGGCCACGTTAGTTTTTTAATAACTCTCAAGTTTGAACGCTGATCTAAAACGTATATACAGGGTGGTCCGGTTATTGTGCGCACCCAATGTATCGGATAAAAGTTATAGCACCCAAGGAATATAAAGCTACATAGCTAATTTAAACATGGTGTTCAGTTTTCGAGCACCAAACCACTTTCTCTACGTTGACACTTTCTACCTTTCGCTTTGGGGTACATTCTGTGTAATACTAATACAATCATTTAATATATTAATAACATATTAAGTGACTGTAAATACTGGTGAAGTCCCTTTATTTTAAATACTCGTAAGGTCCCTAGATAGATTGAGACACGCAATCTAGACTAGACTACTAGTTCTCACGTATATCCTTTTTTGATTCACAATAGGCAGAACAATCATCACCACTATTAGTAGATCAAATGCGCCCTTGGTAGTTATATTAGAGGACCTGCGTAATGTGCGGCAAAATGTAAACCAGCTCCGAATTCCTAGGGCCAAAATTGAAGGTAAAAAGGAGTTTATATTTCCAAATCTGCACGTTGATTTGTCTATTAGTTTCTATTATAGCTTGTGCAAGTGTTAATACGAACAACCGAAAGGACATATTATTTCGAACTGCAACGTCCTCGCTTAACGGCAGAGGAGGTACATTACAACTACTATCAATTTACAGTGGGAACTACCGGGCGTATCGAAAAGTATCAAAACAAATATGCAAAATAAACAAATCTTTACACTCGCGTTCATAAAACTGAATCGTTCCATATTGATGGGATATAAAACGAGAGGATTGGGAAAAGGTTTGTGGAACGGGTTCGGAGGAAAACTAGAAGAATCGGAGGCTATAGAAGATGCAGCGCTACGGGAAATAAAGGAAGAATGCAACCTGGACGTTTCGGTATCCGATTTAACGCATCTCGGAGTCGTAGAATACGAAGTAGAAGGACGAGAACTGCTGCATGTAGTCCACGTTTTCACCTGCGGAAAGTTCAGCGGAGATGTTGCCGCGAGCGAAGAAATGAACCCTGTTCGGTGGTTCCCCGAGGACAAGCTACCGCACGGCGAGATGTGGCCGTGCACAAAGCATTGGTATCCGTATATGTTGGGTGAGAAGTATTTTTATGCCTTGATTCGGTATGACGGAGATGTGAAAGAGATCGTGATGAAGAATATTAAGGAATTCCAAGGAATTGACGAAGTATTGCAGTATTGTGAGAAGAAACGCCATACGTCGTTCTAGGCACTATTCCGTTAAGATAATCATAAAATGTTCGTTTTGTTTTGATTTATGATTTCTTTATGATTTATTTGCGTTTTGAATCAATAAAATTGGTATTTGAAATCGTTTCTTTTTAATTTAAAGAACCCTGTATCTATGAGAATGAGAAAAACGTTAGCAGCTAAACATGGGAAACAAATTACATTAAAATTTGATAGTGAAAGCGCCTGCTAAAGTCATAAATATGTTCCGGAACGTATTCACATTCAGTCTCAAAAGTGCACTCTTGCCAGGTTGGGCAACTTTGAGCGGAATCAACGACATCTATCAATGCGATAAAACTATCGTTTTAGCAATATTGAAACGCCATTTTCATTCACTGGCTTAACGTAAATAAAATTTGGATGGAGATATTTACGGCTGGCAGGTTGAAGTAGATGTATCCAGAGTGTCGAACGTATGCCGCATTGTGCAGATCATTAATCTGTAACTATTATAATTAAATAATCTGCAAAACCTGTAAAGATAAGCGGTAAAGTACCGAAACTAAATAATATTTTTCAAGTTACGGGGGTGTGAAAGAAGATCTGGCAACGTGGCAAAAAGGGAAATCTGTTACCATACACGTCATACTTGAAATATTTTAAGTGGTTATGTAAAGATAAGAAGTAGGGATGTTTGAGGGTGCCACAAGTTTTATTTTGAGCTCCAGACCTCTGAGTAATAGTTTAACAAGCGTTGGAACATAAACATAGAAACTTTTATGTCGTTACTTTATTGCGCGTTTTGTTTTACGGATTGTTAATTTTGTGTTGAAAAATTTAGTTTCTGGTGCTGAGGTATGAATTTCTTTATGGTTTATAATTAATATTTATTTAGCTAGAAGATCTCAACATTTAGAATTATCCCCGAGTTTTTTTTTATAATACTTTTTCTGTCTGTTACTTAGATTAGCGGGAAATGTGCAATTAATTTAGAAGGATTTTTACACAAAATGCTGAAGGAACATGTCAAACCTATTTTTTTCGTATATCACTTTTTCCTGTTTATTCACGTTTTGTACACAAAGTGGGCAATTAATCTAATTATCTCATGTACCAGTAGTCCGCTAGCGCTGCTAACAATATCTCCAACTTAAGATATATATGTATATGAAGCGTCAGGAAAACACACAACCATCAAGATGAAAATGAAATTGATTAGCCTGAAGAAGGCCAAATAAGAGAGCCGAAACGTCTCATTTACCGATAAGACCAAACTCTCACAAAGTTCAGGATACGCATAATAAAACATAAGAGCTCTACTAAAACAAAARTAACTGAAATAAATACTTAAATAAAACATTAAAAACGTCAAATAACGTGGTTTAACTTGTAACTTTTTCTAAATGTTCTACCTAAATATAAATTTTTTAAGTACACCAATATGAGACCTCACGTTTTATTAAATGCAGATTAAACTGGCAAAATAGCATTTTTGTGTTTATTTCACAGACTCAAAGAAATGTTTGGGGCAAAAATGATAAGAGTTTTTGATCACTTCGTCTGAATTCATTTTCCCTTTCATATTGTTTCTACTACTATGTCACGTTGCGTAGAATATTGCTTGAAAAATTGCCGATGGCATCACAGTAAAAAAAAGAACAAAACATGGCAATTCCGAAAAAAGTGGTATTCTTTAAAATAAATTGACGCATACGATTAGAAGAATTATTTACGGATTTTATTCCAAACTTTGCAAGCTTACTGTATTATTAAAACCTAATAACAAACGCATTACATCAAATTTTTATTTAATATTCGAATCCACTCGATAGCAGGTGATGACTTATTCGAATGCTCCCATCCCTACTTTAAAATTAATTAGAACTAATCTGTGACGGTTCAAACGAACTACTCCAATTTGTCTGTTTGTAGCGCTGATGTCTCGGCAAACCCTGGTCTTCATAAAAACAAAATCGGAAATATTGCTGAGCAAAAAATTACGCGGATTCGGATGGGGTAAATGGAACGGCTACGGGGGCAAACTGAACATTGAGGAAGACGTCGTCAATGGCGCCCTGAGGGAGCTGGAGGAAGAGAGTGGCCTGAAACTGCAACCGAAGGACCTGAAGTACTTGGGGTACAATGAATACAACACCAAAGATGGCACTAGAGTGGTGTTCATGTTTGTCGCTGATGATACGGGTGAGCAGCCGCACGAGACTGAAGAGATGGGGGACCCGCAGTGGTTCGAGGTGACCCAGATTCCTTATCACGAGATGTGGCCAGATTCCGTCCACTGGTTGCACCTCGTCATAAGGGAAGCTTATTTTAAGGGTCGATTTCAGTATGACGGCAATTGTGAGATGAKTACGAACTTCGAAGTACAAATATTTGAGGCTCCACCGCAAATGTGATATGGACGAAGAGAGGAAGATATTTAAATTAAATCAAGATTGAATGTAGCTACCGATTACATTGTATACGAACAAGTATCATTTAGCTGTACTTATTATTTTTTGAAATGTATTTTATATTTTGAATTTTAAATATACGTTTTTATTTATAGTATAGTTACTAAGTCAACATCTTTTAAAATTTTATGACGAAATATAGATGCAGTACCTGCAAAAATATACTATTCTAAAGAACACAAAAAATTTTATCATCTCAAATAAAGCCTTAAAAAAATGTATGTAGCTTTTTATGAAGTTTTCTATCACAAATAAATGATTTTTGAAATGCAATGGTATCTATAAATATTTTTGCAATATTTGCGAAACACAAAAGTGTTACATCAAAACCATTTGGATAGAGAAGAATTTAAATTACCTAGTGAAACTTTTGCACCCTACCAAAAATGAGAGTGACTGAAACACATCCTTTTGATCATAGCGGTATAGATTTTGCAGGACCGTTATATATCAAAACTTTGAACAGTTTAAGAAATAAAATTTATGTAATGTTGTTTACATGTGCAGTAACAGTTGTACATTTAGAAACAGTATTAAGTATTTTAGCCGAGAGCTCTATAAGAGGTTCAAATAGATTTGTAAGTAACTGCCATTTACTCTGATAATGCAGCTGCATTCAAAAGAGCAGAATTGAAGTTAAAATCATTATTTCAGTTGTTTGAAAATAAGGATATACCTCATTAGAACCATCACACTGAGCATCAATAATTACGTTCGACTACACTCTTAAAGAAAATAGACTTTTTGCCCCTTTGGGTACCAAGGTGCATGTCCATAACAACTTAATCAAAATTTGACATGCACTGTCATACGCAGCATCAAAAATCATGCTCATTGAAACCCATGAAGCACTATAAAAAATTATTGTATTTTGCTAGGAATTACTAAAAACTTTGTCCTACCCAGCCTTTGCAAAAAAAATTCCCCAACCCTTAAAGACATTCACAAACACATTTATACAAAAAATATTTTATTAAAAAAACGAAATCCTAAAAGCACTCACTTAAACAAAAAAATATCAGGTTCCCTGAAAAGCTTGAGCTTCGTGAATTAACGCCCCAGACAAGTTTCTCGCCAGGGCCAACCGGATTATCTCGACTTTGTCCTTCATTTCCGGCAAGTTCGCTTTGTCCTCGAGATAGTGCATCATAGTGAAAACGTCGTTTGCGGAAAACAACGGTTGATCACTCTCCAAAAGCGGCATGGCGTCGGWCAATAAAGTGAGCCAAMAGCTAAATTAAAAAAAAAAMTAAAAATCAAGAGAGTTTAAGAAAACAGATGCTTACTATTCTGGTGTGATCTTCGATGATATGAGAGAAATGAGCAGTTGTGCTGCTTCTAGAAACTTACACTCTGCATAGAGGCTGTGGAATTCGCAATACTTTCCTGCAACTCAACCTTCACAAAATGAATCAAAACTTCATCAAATACTTGCCTAAAAACACCAATCTGTCAGTCAACAACATTGAGGACCCTAAATTATCCAGTAAATCCCTGTTGGGTATGTTACCGCTCTTACAGTACTCCCTAAGAAGTTTATTGGCCAAGTACGAAGCAAAAATGCCATCTTCCGACTTCAGGGCCCACGTCAAAGCATTTCCTAACCTCCCCCTTTGCATATCACACATTCCCCGAACTTTACATAAATTTTGTACTAAAAAAATATTAAGTCAGATTCGAGACCCTCAAATCCATTTTAAACCATACCAACGCCTGGCAAATTTCTTTTCTTTGCCTCCCTGATGATTTTATGAGTCCTCGCTTCGCTACCAAGTGGCAATCTCTCCAAAAGAAGTTCCGCAGCACTCTTACCATAAGTGGGACAATGATCTAGATAGCTAAGTCCAACCTGCCACAATGAATTGTGACCACAAAGCAAAGTTCCGTAGTCCAATATGAAAGATTCTCGAAGTTTCGAACCAATTCTGAAAGACACAATGAAAAAAGAAATAAATGAAAGATGTTCACTTACTGTTTATCAACTTCTGGATCGTCCGACTCTAAACATCCGGAATGGTACAATAAATCGGTTAGATGGGTAGCAAACCAACAGTTCTCTTTCATGAGCTGTATTTCCTTTATTACCTGTAATAATATTCCTGCTAGAATCCTTCTTAAAACATTCCAAAATGAACACTCCAAGTTTATATAATCAGAATTACGTCCACAGAAATCAACACCACATTTCAGTGATAAATAAACATCATCAAGGAACAGATTAACGAAAATTTTCCAACACGAAACTTACCTGGAATATGTTTGCCTCCATTGCAGCCAAGAGAACAACATCCAAGTGTTTCATTCGCTGTCTGACCCCCATTTTCGTGATAGAGTTCTTCGCTAGTCTACCCAACGCGTAAGATTTTACAGCGGGTTCGGTAAAGAACAACCAACCAGCCAAATATTCGTACCAGGTCTCGCACAAGTCCTGCGCTTGAACCCATGCCTCTTCATCACCAATTGCTAGCTGTCGAGAGCAACAAAAATAAATATTCGAACCTGGACAATATTTTTATTGACTTGTACCTTTACTATCAGCTGCAGTTTTCGTTCAGAAGCAAACATTTTGGCATCCAGTTTAGCTTCGGTATCTACAATCCACTGTTTCCGTCTCAGACTGAATTCGACGAGGGAAGTGCCACTAAAAGCCTACAAAATCAAATCTCTCGCTATACGTATAGAGTTGACAACCTGGGAGGGTTTGCAACATTGGCAGTGGTCTCCAAATTGTAAAGAAGCATTTTGTATCTAACTATTTTCTTCTAATAGTAAAGTTAGGATTGAAAGTAAAAAGATGTTAACTGGCAATTGCCAGATATCAATTGACAACAACCAGATTGTAACTGGCAATTGTCATGTTAGATATATATGTCACAGGCTTAGTATAATGTAAGTAGTCAACTAGATATCATATTGCCTCATAAAACAGAACAAAACCTTACATTGTACACTGGCATACTCTTCAAAACATCACTCCCCATCCGAAATGGTACACTATCAGATGCCGAATGCATTTTCAGCAGCCTCCTAACAACCTCTATCCGCCCCTTAAGCAAGGAGCCCAACACGGTGTCCCAATATTCCGGATGGTTCTCCAAACCGAACGTATCTTCGGTTAGCATCGAAGCGGCATTCCGTTCATGCCTGGGAAAGTGAAAACGCACCCAATCGAGTAAATGTGGCAACACAGCATCACCTGGAAAAGTCCGTGCAAAAAAGCAAGTGAACATCGAAGTCACGTCTACATACCAGGTATGGCGTCGACGAAAAGGATCTCGCAAAGGTGCCATATACATTCGACAGAGTAGAATATCGTGATGTAATTCTGCAGTTCTTCCGCCTCGTCTCCTTTCGCCTTCGCAGCCTGTTCCTGTAAGCTTTCCAAGCAAGCTCTTATAATCGAACGGTACTGAAGGCTCAGCTTGACCAACTCGGGTTTTAAATCGGCCTGTCTCGCGGCAACTATGTTCTGTGCGCTCAAGAATGTGCCGTTCGCCTCGTTGATTAGTTTTTGAAGCTCCGGATGGAATAGTATGACCTCCGGTCTAACACTGAACACTTTGGCAGTCGTAGGAGCAAAGGGMCTCGGCTTGTCGTTTTTAGACACAGAAGTGTTCACGCGGTGATAAGCGAATATTCMCAGCTCGTTTACCGGTTGCCMTGCTACATTAATAMCGGCTTTTCTACAGTCTTCGTCCGGTATAACCTAAAAAGCGGTTTAAACTTAAACACGCTATAAACAAACGACCACCACTTACCGAAGTTTTTATGTCGCCTTCCATCGATAAATAAAGCAACAAAAAACGCTTTTATATTACATAAACTGCAATTCACATTTAAAAAAACACGTTTAAATTCCAAAACAATCAAAAAGCCATGTGAGGTTAGCGTCCACCTTAACAAATGACAAGCGCCGTGTTGCCAAATTCACTMATTAGTATGTGTAGCTGGCGTACTTCCATGTTTGACGAAATGTTTCATGACCCAGTCTTGMGCCTTCAGTTCTTCCGTTGTAATGGTAGCAGACCTTGTGTGAGATGCTTCTTTCAMCGTCTCAACCGTTTTCCAGTCAACGTCTGAGTGAAATGCCTTTTTTAGAGTGTTCCATTTCTTCAATTGCCTGTAGTTTTCTGTAAAGAGTGTTAGATAACGTTACAGATTGGCAAATGGATCTGGATTTTAATTTGAAAATCAATCCTTTACAATCACAAATAACATTTAAACGTGATTGTTACTTCTGATTTACTTTAACATCAATTTTATCATTAATAGCTAAACATTTCCAAACAAGAGAAGTGATAGCCAATGTTTATAGGTAGGTAATAATATTATAGTTCACTTGAACTAATAAAACAGTTTTAAACCTTTTGTAAAACACACCACGCCGCTGGGTATTAAAACAGCCATGTTTTATTAAAACTACATTTCGGCTGTTACAGATCCGTTTGCCATACTGAACACATTCATTTACATAAAGAACTGGGTTTCGTATAACCAGCATCATCAATTGTTATTCATTCAATTTCAGATAATAGACGATTATATACATCACTTTTGTTTTTCGAGACTATCCGAACGGAATAATTCCACGGCTGTGTAATTTTATATTTTTAATTTTCTATCAATTTGTTCCTGTATTTTGGTTCTATGAATTTCTGGAGGGGTATTATTATTTAATTGACTATGGACCATCGAGATCGGTTTTAAAGTTTTGTGTAATAAAATTATTGAATATACCGCAAGAAAAGTACTCCGCCTAGTGAACAGCTAATGTAAAGAACCTGTAGTTTACTGTACATAATATAGTGTTGTGAATATGGTAAGAAGTCTGGTAATTTTCCAGGAACATCTTGTTAGTTTACGCGGGCCGAAAATTACACTAAATAAAGCTCGGACTGACGGATGGCGGGAAAAGTTTGATTTGAATAGCCGCGAATGATAAGCGAACAAGGAGAACAAAGTGGTTTAAGTGCTAATGAGTAAAGTTAGTCATTAAATTAGTAGTTAATCAAATTAGTAGTATTGGAATAGTAGCGAATTGAATTCGTAATGTTATAATTTCGGTATTTGTGAGTAAATAAACGTATATATTAGAGTCTATACGAGATCCAGTTCCTTATGGAAATAACTCAATGAAACGAAACGAACCTCGTGGACCCGTTCGAAAGGCATCGAAAGACGTCGATTCTAGAAAAGATTCCGAACTACGGCGTTCCATGTATTTCACTACGTTATCGGTGAAGATGTTTAGATAAAGCAACACGGCATCTCTAACTTCTTCAGTTAAAGTATAATAACGCGACATATACCTGCCAATTACTATATTCATTAGCTGCAAAAATTTTCAGATAAACCGTATGTTTTTTTTAATTGCCACTATTTACCCGAAATTCGGAAGGAGGTACTCCCATCACCAGATGACTCAACGCCAGTAACTTGAGCACTTCCTTAACCCGTTCGTCGTCGCTGTTACTCCACACCTTCAAAATTTTCGAATGGACGTTTAGTACACTGATCGTGTGTTCCACGAACATTTTTTGCAAAGTTTCTTCGTCCGGTGGGGGCGTTTTGTTCACATACTTCTCAAATCGCTTCACGAAATCCAAGTCCCACAAATCAAAACTGGCGTGAAGCTTGCTAGCGATCATATTGACTTCCCTCTCCCTCAAATCGTCGATGGCTTTCGATGCCATGGAGAGAATCTTACTCGTCAAAGCTATGGGTTGCTGGAGGTCCCTGGTACTCTCCAGATATAAACTCTGCATCCTGCTCCAGCTGAAAACGACAGAAGTGTTCGTGGAGACGGACTGTTTCAACGTGGAACCGCTCAACCGTCGCACGTTGGCAGACGGTAGAGTTATGGAACTGGTGGATTCGAGCACTGAGAACTTCCTCAGTGATTCTTCGTCCTTCTGCCTCGCGGTAGCAGCTTTCTTCCCGCACAATACGTGATTCCCCATAACAGTCTTGTCAAAATTTTTCGCTGAAAGTAACACAACCAATTTTGGAATGACTAATGGGAAATTTTCTGAACTGTCACTCTGACTCGACATCCCTAACCGTTACACGCGACGAGAATTTCGTCTGGGCGGAGAGACGAAGACGACGGTCCATACAGTTTTTGGGTTGAGTAGAGTTTTGAGGCAGACGAAATACGCGGGAAAGGGCGCGATTTGAATTGACCTCTACCGTGTCTTTCGCTTCGAACCGTCCAATTAACGTCCGGAAAATTTCAGGGCGCAAACTGCCACGGATAACAACCGATCGGCAGTACAACGAAGTCGTGACGAAACAGATAAGTCACCACGACATCCAAAACCTCGAAGAACTGTTTCATTTGGTCAATCTAACGTTTGTGCAGACCGGTGAGTCTCTTTACACCTGGGTAGATGACGAATTGATGTTCACGAGCAATTATGTGAGGCAACTGAGAAGATATTTGGCGCTTTACGACGAAGAAGTTGACCGGCCACCAGCAGAACTATCAACCAATCACTGCAAAGGAGCGTTGCGGATATACGAAAAACTGGCGGCAAATTTGAATAGTCCGCGAGTTATGGACAGCATACTGAAGGAAGTAGCTGCCAGCCATGTTTTTCTGAAAAAACCTTCGGTTTCAATTAAGGTGCTTTTTTTGATAGACACATGTCATAGTACGCTTGAACTAAAGGTATCATTTATTTTTGCAGAAACACGATGAATCATTTGCACGGTTTATGAGACATGAATTTCGTGCTTATTGTGGGAGACCGACATTTAATTCGCTGCATAAATTCATACAAGTTAATTCGGCAAGGTTACAAACTTTAATAGAAATGTACGTTGAAAAACGTAGCAAGGTTAGCATGATCGAAGCAATGCACAACTTGAGAGATATAACACGCACAGATGAAGCTCTTGCACGAATACGTCAAATATTCACCAATAAGGAGGACGATTTCCAATCGACTCCATATTTCAAATAAAACACAAATGGTAACGTATTATTTATATACTACTAACATGAAAGACTAGTCCTTTAAAATGTCACTTATTTTAATGTTAACAGGTGCTGTGTCCACATTTAATTTTTTCTCGGCCTCAAGGAACGATTCGGATAGACTGAGAGGTTCTTCGGCTCCCTCAAGACGTTTTTGCTTCTCTTTCTTTAACATATCAACTGCTTCTTCGTAGATCTGATCTTCAGACGCCTTACCGCCATATTGGGCCTCAAGTTTTCTGTACACTTCAATAAAATGTTGAGTTATGCTCTGTTGTTTGTTGTTAAGTAAGTTGACGGCTCCTATTTTGTACTTCTGGTGGAATTTTCTAAGGAAGATTCGGTTATTACAAGAAGTTATTGATTTTTTCATACTTACGCCCTGATCACGTCTTCTTCATAGAAGATCTTTTTGAGAGGCATGTTTGGAACTGCTCTGTCATATCGTGGCTCTTCCTTGGGGGGAAAAGCCTCATAAATGTCATACCACAAGGGACGATCTTCCCATGCCATTGCTTTAGATTGCAAAAGCCCGGTTGCCCTACAAGGAAAATAAATTAGGCAACTGTCAGAGCCCCTTAAAGGCACTTACCTGGAATATATGGTTCCTATTCGTTCTAATCTGCTACCAGCCATTTTTAAGACACTTGTACACTAGCAGGTAAGGTTATGTTGATGTCCAAGTGACAGCTGAAACGCATACAACCACCAAGGGTTTTGTAATTTTTGTATTTGATAAGTGCAATTATCACAACTTATAGCAAATAAGAAGACATATTAAAATCAGAGTGATAATGAACGAATGAAATTCGACCAGTAGGTGCTTTCAACTGTAGATTATTTACAGTGTAAGTTTGAACTACTTACTAGATGTCATGACTTGAAATAGCGATTTATTTGAATATTATGTACAGAAAATAAAAAACAGGTGTGTTACAAATTTTACGACATACAGGAATATCAGTATCAATAGTTAGATAAGCTTTATTAACTGTATCTCTGGTCTTGTAAAATTATAGTAGATACTTTCACCCGTAGATTGTTTGTACCACCACTTTGAACTACTAAACGTCACCGKGATGACACTAAKCAACACGTGAGTTTTTTAACGGTAAGAAAGATGGTAAAMGTTAATGAAAATCAAATTCGCGGTATCGGAAAGGTATTAAACGACACCGACAGACCTCTGAAAGAACGATTCCGCGCCTTGTTTACTTTGAGAAACATTGGTGGACCGATTTCAATAGAATGCATCAACGAGTGTTTCAAAGACAGTTCCGTTCTTCTAAAGCATGAGCTGGCCTACTGTCTGGGCCAGATGCAAGATAAAAGCGCCATTCCGTTTCTCGTGAGGGTTCTGGAAGATACGAAGCAAGAGGCGATGGTACGACACGAAGCAGGTTGGTTAAAACGAGCAACTATACGAGCATATGTTAAAATGTTGTCGTTACAGCTGAGGCCTTGGGCGCGATAGGTTCACCAGAAGCCATGGAAGTATTAGAAAAGTATTTAAATGACCCGGTGATAGAAGTAGCCGAAACATGCGAATTAGCAATCGAGAGACTGAAATGGCTTAATTCTTCAAACGAAAAGAAAGATTTATCGGAGAATCCCTACAATTCTGTTGATCCTGCACCTCCTTGCCCGGAAACTGATGTAAACATATTAAAAAACGTTTTACTCAATGATAATTCATCTCTCTTTGATCGCKACCGTGCCATGTTCTCCCTGAGGAACTTACGAAGCAAACAAGCGGTCGAAGCACTAGGCGTGGCACTGCGAAGCGGTAGCGCCCTCTTCCGACATGAAGTTGCGTTTGTTTTGGGTCAACTGCAAGACGAACACAGCGTAAAATACCTAAAAGAATCCCTGGAGGACGAAAAAGAGAACGAGATGGTCAGGCATGAGTGTGCCGAAGCTTTGGGTGCTATAGCTTCGAAGGAGTGTTTCGATATATTGCAGAAGTATTTGGAAGATGATAAGAGGGTCGTCAAAGAGAGTTGCGAGGTCGCGCTAGATATGTGCGAATATGAAAACAGTCCTGAATTTCAGTATGCTAATGCTTTACAGGTTGCTTGAAATGTTGGCTAACAATTTGTATAAAATAAAGTAATTATTTTCAATTCGTTGTTTTTTTCTTGACTGTGTAATACCTGTTGTTTAGTACTAAACACAAAAATGTTTTAAATATTACAAAAAGCCTGCCAACTACTCGACAGGGTTGTCATGTATCTCATAAAAATGCTACGTTTGATTTGAATTATGATACTAAAGCAATCGGCATACAGACATATTTTGAATTGCAGATTTCAAAAATGAGCTAGGACGTAAGGCGGCCTAAATAAGAACACTTTCCGAGCGAACCGCTGTAGCTAGCGACCAACTGAGACCATTCCGAAATTCATGAGGTCTAAATCAGTAAGTATACTTGTATTCAGCTAAATCGGAGACGAAAAAATTTTAAGGTCAAAAAAGAACAAAGGGGTTAGTTAGCCTCGGATGTTTTGTGATTTTCGACAAAATATAGATTTAGCTCAAAATAGGCATACTGACGTATTTTGAACTGCAGATTTCAAAAATGTGCCCTAAAATGAGCTAGGACGTAGGGCGGCCTAAATAAGGACACTTTCCGAGCGAACCGTTGTAGCTAGCGACCAACTGACTATAGGCGTAGACCAGTGATGGTAACCTTTAAAACTGCAATTCCCTCTATATAATATAAAATCTCCCTACAATTTCCCGCTGTAACTTGAAATTTTCCCTACAATGCAATTTTACTTGTATTTGAAATGTTTTTCATTGTACATGTTTAAGTTTTTCACTATGTATTAATTAAAACATTCTAAAATAAATAAATGACAAAGCCCTCAAACATTTTGCTTAACGTTAATCCACCCCGAAACTGTGATTGGGTATCTAAGTAAAATATAAATACCTAAGCAATTTTTATGTTATTTAACACTATATTTAACTTTTTTAAAATAATATCATCATGCGGCATTCTAAAAATTTAACACATAAACTAGAACTTTCCAATAGCCAGCAACAATGTTAAACTTAATATTAAACAGTCTGTCAACCTTGATTGCAAATTTCATATCTTGTTCTTGTCTAGTGTAATAGCCTGTTCCTCAATCTAGGGACTTAACATATTTCAAGCCTCAAACGCTATGTAACAGCATCCGTCAAGTTACAGTTAAACAACTACTATTCGCGCATTGGCAATAAATTCAAGTTTTTAAACAAATGTAATGCCATGTATCAAAAAATGTTAAATTTAGAATTTCCCTACAGTATGCAGTTTTTTAAATTTTCCTCCCGTTTCCCTCACAGTTTAAAATCAGCAAGATTTTTCCCTACATGTAGGGAAATTTCCCTCAAGTTACCATCACTGGCGTAGACGCATCGTGAATCGTGATTACGACTACTATACTGACTACTTTAAACCGTGATCTCACGGTTTAAAATCACTGATACTTGAAAATCACAATCACGAATCACACTGTGATCGAAAATTCACGATATTTTACAACTCTACAACTGAGAC
The DNA here is from genome assembly GCA_025024175.1 of Rhyzopertha dominica. NCBI lineage: Eukaryota > Metazoa > Arthropoda > Insecta > Coleoptera > Bostrichidae > Rhyzopertha > Rhyzopertha dominica. The sequence goes on from QCXZ01000053.1 coordinate 30,197,003, forward strand.
CATTCCGAAATTCAGGAGGTCCAAATCAGTAAGTATACTTGTATTCAGCTGAATCGGAGACGAAAAAATTTTAAGGTCAAAAAAGAACAAAGGGGTAAGCCTTGGATGTTTTGTGATTTTCGACAAAAAATAGATTTAGTTTAGAATCGGGTCATACAGATGAATTTTGAACTGCAGATTTCAAAAATGTGCTCTAAAATGAGCTAGGACGTAGGGCGGCCTAAATATGTACGGCGATCGAAATACATTGAAAAGTCAAGCAGGAAGTGGTAATTTGCAAATTCAAAATATATAAATTGCATTTGTTGACAACTTGGTTAGGAATAGATCAAATGTACAGTAGACAAAATGACAACTTATTGTTGCACTTTAACGACAGCAACAAACGTTTGTTCATACCAAAAATTTATATTTTATTTTCAATTTTTATGATATGCAGAAAGATTTAGATAAAATACACAAACTTTGCTATAGGGGAAATATTTTACCGTGTGGTAGATCAGATATAAGAATAAGAAAAAAGCGAAAAACGGTTGACTTACTTATTTTTTATCAGGTTGAAGTTCGACCACAAATCTGCAAAGCTGCACAAAGCCAATTTGCAAGTGATAATAATAAACTCTTTAACATTTCATTTCGAAACAAGATTTTTTTTACGATTGCGGTGTATCTAGTTTTAAAAAACCTGGTGAAATCTCTAGGTTACAAGAAAACATTAAAAGCAACGATTTCTTTTTAACAGCCTAATATTGTCTTGAAAATTTTTTTCGTCATTTAAAGAGCATATGTAACTTTTGTTTTCTTGATAAACTAAGGTTTTTTCAAAAGTTTAAGCACACTTTTTTGTTGAATAATTTAGGCAAATAACTTCCATATTACAACACTTGTATGGCCAAATAGTTATTACTGGGGGAATGGAAGGAAAATTCGTATTATTTTGAACACACTACTTTTTCTGACACCAAGCCAAAAACAGAACTACTGAGTAAAAAAATAAGAGCCTTGCGCAACTAAAACCAAAGCGCACCTTGACATTCACAAGTTTTTTTTCCCTATTACGGTTGATATTATTACAAAAGTCAGACCCAGTTATCATTCTAGCAGGCCAACAAATTTTTCACCGCTTGAAAAGCAGAATCGAACACTTCGCTTCTTATCTAATACCTCGCTATAAATAATTGCCTTCGAATCGTTAGCGTTACTTGCAGAACGTTTTTTTGCGGTCACTTAGTCTTCGACAGTTATATAGGTGGTTTTTAGTCGAGCGGATCGGTATTTAAAGAATGGAAAGGGTTCGTTCGTATTCTGAAAAATCCAGCGTGCTGCGAGTTTAAATAAAACGGCACTGCGTAGATAATTAGCACTTAATCGATCGTGTTTTGTTTATAATCGCCCATACGATTATAATTATATACAGTACGTTCGCTAATTTCGACGGGGTGGAATCGTTCACTCCCGAACGGATTCACTTTCGATCGGTTCTTAAACTGGTTCTCGAGCGCGGTAAAAAAACTGCAACAGGCCGAGATACTTAGTTTAATTGAAGAAGACGATCGACATTGACCGGCGATTTCCTATTCCAAACATTGCGCAAACGAGAGAGATGCCACAGTCGCTAAATTGCGAGGTTTCGTGTTCGCACCATCAAAAGTGGCCACCAATTGTGGGCGATTGTGCGAGCAATTGAAACCGAAATGTCAGCCGGGGACAAAACTGACGAAGAACGCGGACGTGAAGAAGGAGAAGCGCCCGGAAAATGGGGAGACGTGAGGGACAGGATTTGGAAGATATTTCCAGGATTTTGCGGTAAGGATTTCGATTTGAAATGTTTTTTTTTCCAAGAAAGCGACATGCTCTTACTTTCTTTGGCTGACCCAGTTCCTGAAACCTCATTTGAACAACCGTTTCTTCCTTTTAACTAAGCATCAGCTAACGCTTTGTGAAAGTGTCCGGAACATCCCATGCACACAGTAATTTGATGAAAATATTTAACAAGACATTCAAGGGATTGGGATTTTGTGAAATAACTGTGTCTGTTTTTGAAAGGGAACTTCCTTTCCGTTAAAATCCGTGCAAGAATTCCAAAACATAATCAAACAATGCGTGTTTATCAAGAAAAAACTCAACAACCGTAGTTGGTCTTGTTATTTGTTGCGCAAGAGCAAAATAATAGCAGCATTTACAGGTAAAACTAGTACGTAGAACACGGCAATCATTTCTAACTTTTTGTTTTCGTACGCATGTATAATTAGCAAAAATGTGGCTTGCTGTAATTCCCAGCGTGATAAGCGAACAATTTGCGGTATTGCAGGTGAGTATTCTAGATGCACCTGCAGTGTAAAAATGTTCTTCGATATCGTCAGCGCATACGCAGTTTTTTATGTCATGCACGATGGACCAATATAAAATTTTGCTGAAATTAAACAATGAAGCTTTATCTAAATTTAAACAATAGAAATAACGGAAACATTATTGGAGTTTCACTTCTTTACCATTAAAACAGAAAAAAAGAAATTAGCCAAATTTTGAACTACAAATTTTACAATTAAGCAACGTTGGATGGAACTGAAAGATTATTTTGTGATCTTAATAACTATTTTATATAAGACTTAGAATAGGCATTTGTGCAATTTCATTCTTGTAGTATATACAAAACTTGATAAAGTTTGATTTTGTGCACGTGTTGACATTAAAAATATTCAGTCTAATAACATTAGGTAACGATATGATAAATGTATGAGTCGTCCTATTATCGATTCCTATATACAGGGCAACAACAAAAGTTTTGTAATGCCCACAAAAATGTGTTTGAAAACTGTTTGGTTAGTTCAGGGATATTAAATAAAAGCGCCAAGCAAAAATAAAACGTAAGGCAAACACAAAGACAATACGGTTTGGCGTGGGAATTTCGAAAACTAGGTTAGGTTGAAAGGTTACTTGAAAAAAAAATTGCAATTTTGCGAGCCTAATTTAACGCACCCTTAGGATTTGTTGCAAATTCTAGGATATAAACATTTTTTAATTCAAACAATATAGCTGACAATGGTTTCAAAAATTGATCATTTTTTAAGCTATCCGATGATGTAAAACTGAATATGCTTAATTAAAGAAATGTACGAATTCTGCCTATATCTAGTTAGCCAGGGAAAAGTGCAATATTTTTGGTCTTAAATTTTGCAAATCAAGGCACATAATAATTAATTGCAAATAACGTGAGAAACCCACCATTATTATTATTAATGCATTTACGGGGATATCTAGCCTAATCTGTACACTTCCCAGTTAACAAAATTTAATTTTGTTGTTATGGTAACAACAATGATGTTTTGTAAATAAGCTGTTAAAATTTGGCATCCAGAAGATCAATTACTTAGAAAATTTGAAGACCACTGCAACGCTATCTGTTGCCAATGCTATGTGGCATCGGATTTGAATCTCAATTACTGGTACCTGCTGTGGCCTTTGGATTTGTATATATATGTAATTCGTAATAAATTTCAGTTAAACATTTGTACAGTGACCAAAGTTAGCTTGAGAAAATGTTGTTTTATAATATTCCAACATTTAGCCGACACGATAATATTTCTATAATTCTTGTTTCGTGTTTCCACTACCAAGTTCATAGAGTGGGTAACACTTGGCATATAGAAATACTCCTGTATTTAAACTTGAAAAATTCTGTAAACCGGTGGTTTTTTAATAATTTATTATTTATTCTAATCGAAATAATGGACAATACGCTAAAAAGTGTTTAGGTACTTTTAATGCTGTAGAACGAGTGTTAAAATGAACAAAACGAGTTATTATACTTATTAACTCTGCGTGTGCAATAATACCGGGAGTGAACTCCAATATTACTGAAAAATATTTATTCATTTTATGTAAGTTTAAAACCAAATTTTGAACTTCAGTTGTAAAAAAGCCAAAATTTGTAGACGAAAATTATCTCTATCATTAATGATGTTAATTATCACTAGTTCAATTTAAGTTTGCGTTTTGTAACAATGGGAAGCAATAAATAAATTCATTCTTATCATTTTAAATGATGTCTTTGTCCCATCGATGATCCACAAGCCGGCAAATCAAAACCGACATCATTTGCATATAGGTTTGCGTGGCACACGATCCATTATTTATTTATAGAATCGTCTTTAATTGCCTTTATTGTTCCACTGGCACATTTAAGCAGTCCGATCCTAGACCCGTTATTATCTTCACGAGATCAAGATTATAATATTTTTAATAAGTGACACGCCATATGTCGCGTACTTGTGTTAATTTTTTAATTGTATGACATAATCCCTTAAAGAGTGCAAAAATTTACCGCGATTATTGCTCAAGGAGAATATTTGCATTGGAATGTACAACTTCTGGGAAACCCAGACATTTGTGGGGATTCACTGGAATCTACATGAAAAGTACAGTTTCCTTAATGTTGCGTAAGTAGCAAGAATTCCATAGTGAGGAAGGGCGTGAGACATAAATCGAAACTAAACAAAACTAAATTACAAACAAATATTTTCATGGCGACCTTCAGATTTTGAAAACAATCAGATATAAAAGAACAGGAAGTGATATTAGGAAACGAAAAATAGCGAAATCGAAAAGATTCTACACTAGATCCTGTTGGCCAAAACMAGCACGATATTTCCTAGTTCTGGTCATGGTATATATAGGCAGATTTTCTGTTATTAAATGTTTCATATATCATTTAACTTCTTTTATTTACGCACAAGTACTGAAATGCAATAAACCACAGCATTACTACTTCAACACACTACTGTTATAACACTACTAATTCAGATAACCACTTTCAAAACACCACACTTCACTCACAAGCACTTAGAACACTTAGGTCGCTTTGTTTGCTTGTTTCACCACTTTCCAAATCAGACTTCTCGCCCKCGCGTTTGCCTTTTCTTTTACACTTTTCTTCATATTTGCACGTGTAGAACACACCCTAGAAGTAGCAACCTCTATTTCAGTGTCACCCTGTATAGGTCTAGTGGCTTTAATGGCTTCTAGAGCCATCTCCCTGTCTAGCGTAGAAGCTTTGATATCTTAGGCAACTACCTTAACGTCAAGTCTGGTTGCCTGAACCGTAGGCGCTGGTTTTCCCGCATCATAACAATATTTTGTAAACCTTCACATTTAAACTGAATAAATATTGATCATAAAAATCCACTAAACCCTAGACTTTTTGGGAAAAGGCGCTCTTTAAATTTGTCTGAACATTTCCAAGTGATATTTTTTCCTCCTCCGCAGCCACCTTCTTCGCTCTCCCCTACGGCATCATGCTGGGCTGGCCCTCCCCGACCTACACGTGGATGATCTCCCTCGACTCCCCCATCCCCATAAGCATGGACCAGAGCGCGATGATAGCCGGCTTCCTGATGCTGGGCAACTTCTTCGCGGCTCCCTTCTCGTCGTGGAGCTTCTTGGGGGCGAGACACGGCATCCTGGTGGGCCTCCTCTTCATGTTCTCCGGCTGGATAGTCATGTGGTACGCCGACAGCATCTACCACCTTCTGGTCAGCAGGTTCCTCATCGGGATGGGGAACAGCTACGCCAGCGGGCAGGCCGGGAAATACATCTCCCGGATGTGCGACACCAAGGTCACCGGGTTCCAGCTGAAGATCGTCTGTCTTCAAGTCTGTGTCGGCGTCGTCGTGGCCTACTGCCTGGGGAACACGTTGGACTTCAGGTTGTTTTCGGTGGCGGCCGCCACGATTACCCTGGGGATTTTCGTGCTTTGCGCGCTGTTGCCGCACGGGCCGAGTCCGGAAGTGCGATGGGACGAGGTTAAAGATCCTCAGTTGGCCATGAAGATGTTGAATTCGGCGGAAGAAGCGTTGAGAACGGTGCGGAACAGGTTGGGGGCCAAGACGAGAGCCCTGAGTCTCACCGCGTTGCTACGGGACCCGATTTTGCGTAGGAACTTCGTGTTGTTTGTGTTGCTGGTGTTTTTTCAGCAATTTTCTGGCGCCCCGGCGACTATAGTCTACAACCAAGTCATTTTTGAAGTATCTCGAGTGCCTTTTATCGTGGAATACTCAGTTGTTTATGCGCTGATGTTCTTGATATCGAACGCGATAGGCATGTTCTACACTAGTACCTTAAATACGAAGTACGTGTTGCTTTTTTCTGGGTTTTCGGTGACTACAGCTTTATCCGCGTTGATAGCGATATTTTACTGTGATTTGAATCGTCGGCTGTGGCATTCCGTTTCTTTGTTCGCCATGTTATTTTACATATTGTTTCATTCAATTGGATTCGCCTRCATACCAATGGCGTTCGTGAATTCGGTGTTTCCGAAAGAAGCGAAAAAAATAGTGACTCAGACGTACATAATKTTAAATAGCGCCCTCGCACTGATCATAACAAAGATATTTCAGGTTTTGTTGGACAGGTATTTCTTGTATGTACCTTTTTGCTTGTTCTGTTGTATTAGCGTATTGTCTGTAATTTTCGTCAGTATTTTTATACCCCGTGATATTTCGAAGCTGAAGAGATAGATGTATTTGTTGTTATGGMCGGTGGCCGCTTATWTAGTACAAACTAGGCTTTGTAGTTTTGTATTTTATAAATGCTTGTAATAKACTTGTTGATATAAWACAGTATTTAWTATAAATTTAACTTTTTTGATACAAACTAACAATTTTTTTCTCGGGAATTTCCATTGACAGTATTTAAACGATATATGCAATACCCTTTGCAAAGCAAGAGAATGGAAGGGGTATTATGCCCTGCAAGATCGCCCGATTTAGACAGCTATATTTTTTGGGGATATTTAAAACATTAATCTACGTAACTAGAGTAAATACTCTTGAGGATCTGCAGCTACGAATTAATAAAAAAAATGCCAACAAATCCGAGCTAATGAGGAGATTTTAGAAAGAGTTCGATTATCCTTCAGAGAAAAATTTTATCCCTGCTTGGAAATGGAAGTAAAAGCACATCCTACGTAAGTATATTTTTTGTAAGCGTTACTTTGCATACTCATAATTATTTAAGACTGCTGCCTATTCTGGCCCACACCTCTTTAAATATTTGACACCCTGTATAACATTTAACTATGTCTCCTGAAATAAAAAAAAACTAAAAAGTATTACGCATTTGCGACAAACGTACTGAATTAGAACCAATTATTATATTGAACTGTTACTTTGTTGTAGGATCCTTAGTTTTTATGACGAGTAAACCCATGTAGTAGTCTGCAATTATAAATAAACTGCTGTTCAATTTTACATTCTTGTAAAACAGAACGGTCCTATGACAGAAAAGGTCGCGTTTATTTATTTTTAGAATAAAGTGATATAAAGTTTAGTCTTATTACTGACAAACATTAGTGCTTTCTTTGCAACATTTAATTTACAGAAATTATATTCTCGTTTCGAAAGATAATTTATTTAGTTTGTGTGCTTGTGGCTGCCCACAATACATATAAACAATTAAATACATGGTATGATAAAAACAAGAACATTAGCAACCACAAAAATACATAAATTAAAATAATCGTTGCTCTGTATATTGTGTTAATTGGCTCTTCAGTTCTTCGCTATTACAGATAATATTACAGCATTCTTTAATCATTATGTCTTCTCAAATATATAAATATATTGGTGTTAAATCTGGTGATCTAGGAGGGTGCAGCACAACGGAATTTGTTGATATACCGTACCATAAAACTATCCCGAAGGCCTTTGATCAACAAGGTAATGTCAGGTAACATGCAGCCTACCAAACCTTGCATTTTCAGAAGTTTTTATAGGTGTCCGGTTCCACTGTGATATGTATATTTAATACAATTCAGCGCCTGTTAGCAGGCAGCCACCAGTACGAAGCTGTAAGAACTAAAGCATGTAAACCAGGCGTAATAGTACAATTTTATCGATATAATTGCAATAATGAATATATTGACCACGCACTCCTCTACGTAAGCACTTTCTTCATCACTATTCAATAAATGTTTCATCTACGTCAATTAGTTTGCGATGTTTACAAAATAACTTCACGGAATGGCGCTGCATCTTTCGCTATCGCGACTGCTACAGATAAAAAATTGAACATCTTGGAGAATGCTGCGCTCCAAGTGACCTCAGCGTCTGGATGCATCTGCATTTCTGAGAATTCACGTGTCAATTAAGTCTTGAGGCTCTGCTGCAGTTCAAACACACAGACGGGGACATGTGTTTAAGCAACTAATTTTGTTTACGCACAAAGAACATGTGACGAGAATTGGTCGTGTATACAAAAAGTTGGTCTTTTGTGTGACTTTCGAATGAAGATGACCCCGGTTGAGACTACATCTCGCGGAAGGCGATATCCTGAACGTCAGTTAGGTGAGATTTTGGTCACCCTGAAATTTTTTAGGAGGCAGTTATTTCGTTGCCATGAGACTATTTTTAATAGCACCATATTATTTTCTGTTCGTATTTGGAATAAACTCATTTCTGTGCATATAAACATGTAAAGTTTCTATGGGGCTGCATTATGAAATTTAAAGAAACCTAGCATTTCGGTAAAAGTACAAAAATTTAACTTCAAAAGAGAGGGCTATAAAGTTATGCAAGACAAAATGTGGTTTATTAATTGGAAATTAATACTAATTTACGACAACAAATGCTCAAATATTCCCCATTCACCGAGAGATAATTACCTAGCCTGTCATAAATATTATATATATGCTATGCTATTGGTGCCCTACTCCTAGACTACGTCAAGTTCTTACACTATCACTATCACTACACCATCTAATGATTTATGCAGAAAACGAAGAGAACTTTCAACAAAACGCAGAGCGGTGTGAGAGAAAATTAACAAAACACAAAATGTTAGTAAATTCGAGCAAAACAAAGACAATGGTCATAGGAAAGGGAACTAAGTGACAGATATTACAAACGGGGAAAGAAATAGAACAGGTTGAAAGTTTTAAAGCTACAATATAAGGTAACAAAGGAATGAATGAAGATATAAATTAAAGAATCAAAAGCGCAACAAAGGTATACCACTCACTAAGGGTATTAATAAGCAAGAACACAAAAATGACGGTATACAAGACCCAACTTATAGACTAATATATTCGCATATGAAAGTGAAAATTGTAGATGTTAAACGAGACTGATAAGTAGACCGCAAGCAACAGATATGATCACTTAAACAAGCTGTTAACATGTGTCTTCACGCCATACCATGCATGCTTTTAGTTGACTTCCGGCCGCATAAACCTAGGCTAGAATTTTTGAGCTTCAGCGGACAGATAGAGCACAAGTGTGCTTGCGTCGGCAACTTCTAGAGCAGCGCTGCATATATATACTGTTGTGTATCTTCAAGGTCTTAAATGTATGTGCTACGTAAATATAAAATACAGTATTATAAGTTTCGTTCGTTATGAGTTTATTAAATTAAACTGGATAGATGAGAGACAAATGGTAGAAAAAAATTAATGCATACAAGCATAAAAAAGGCTCTCATTGTCTAAAACTGTACTCATTACAAAAATCAGTGATAGCATATTATTCTGGTCTAGTATAGGTTGCAAAGCACCTACAATAATAATCAAAGGAGTCTGTTTCAACTAGCAAGAGGTTATCATGACCTCTCGAAGACAGATAAGCAGTACGGCAAGCCAACAAAGCGATGAAGTCCATTAAATCAGATAACCGTAATTGAAATTGACTTCGGCTGATGGCAGGGGAGCTTATGTGAAACGGAAATGCTGTAAACTCGTATTGAGCCATCGAAACTAATTAGTTGAGAACAGCAAAGGGGCTTGATATTCCCAGAAGGGCTACTGTAAGGTAAGTCTGAAACGGACGAAAGTAATAAAGCGAAAAAATACTTAGAAGCGAAGTTTCGCAAATATTTACTTGGACAGATTTCTCTTTAAATATGACAATGAATAAGACATTTCGTCATTCAGACATCTTTATGCAGCAATATGGAAGGATCCAGCTGCGTATTTGTGTGTTTCGACTGCTAGAATTGTATTTATAGATTAAGTTCGCGTAAAACGTATTTATACTGAATGATGGTGTCAGAGTCAGACAATGAAGCACTGCCAGATAACAGGAACTCTGTTATTTCCTGTGTATAAGCTGGTTCTCTTCACAAAATTTTCGATTATTGCAGTTTCGCGCACAACATGTCCGTTTTGTCGATAACATCTGATAAGCGTTTACACTATTTCCCTGCGTATATGCAGGCATGTAACATGTTAAAATTTTAATAACACAAGTCGAATTATGATATACAAAGTGTTCATAAATTACGTACCACACATCTATAAAAAATAGTTAATTAATTGTATAACTGCAACAATCCTGTAAAATAAATCAATAAATCCTTTCTAATGTAATGATTGGTAATGGAGATAGAAGGCGACGTTATTCGGAAGTAGTTGCACTCTACAATGCAATTCATGAAGATCGTGAACCAATTGCCAGATCAACAGTTGTTATTAAAACATTGCAACGTTTTGACGAAACCGACGGTGTTAAAAAGTCGTCAAAAACCAGGACGCCCAAATGTAGCTATGCTTTTTAGATGTGCAAGAGAATCCCAAGTTTCATCCATACAGAAGTCACTTATTATAAGGCTGAGCGAATATGATTTCGATCGTAGAAAGAACTTTTGCGAAACTGCTATGAACATGATAGATGAAGCGACTTTTTGCCTCAATGGTAATGTGAATAGACATAATTGCAGATATTGGTCGGACACAAATCCCCATTGGATGAAACAAGTCCACACACAACACCCTCAGAAAGTGAATGTCTGGTGTGATATTATCGGTGAGCACATTATTGGGCCTTTTTTCATCGATGGAAATTTGAATACGGTCAAGTATTTACAGCTCTTGCGCGAACATATCATACCAGAACTTATTCGCCTGTTCCCTAATCGTGAAAATGCTGCGCGTCCTTCTGAACAGATATGGTTTCAGCAAGATGGTGCACCGCCCCATTTTGCAGTCAACGTTCGTGGATATTTGAATGCGATATTTCCATACAGATGGATTGGTAGGCGTGGAGCGATAGAATGCCCAGCACGTTCCCCTGATTTGACGCCGCTTGATTTTTTCCTGTGGGGGTATCTGAAAAATTGTATTTATGCTGATCGGCCACATAATGCAGAAGATTTAAAAGGACGAATCGGGGCAGAAATCAGAACTTACGCCAAATATGCTACAGAGAACAAACTTTTATTCAAGGCTGCGTTACTGTCAGGAAGTAAATGGGGAACATTTTGAGCATCTACTATAATGTGAATCTGAAAAAATACAGCATTTTTAACGGAATAGTGTTTTTTTTTTTACTTTTTGGGTATCCGATTCGCAATCAAGCTAGACGAAAATTATYACCAGTGAAGGAAAAACGCCGGTAATACCTGGCTTTTTCATCCATTTTTTGGTTCCATACTTTGTAGCGAYCCTGTATGTTTTTTGAGTCTAAAGTCGTTTAATTTAAAAAATGCAACATTTTTTAGTATCATTACCACCACTTGTGCCCACTGTACTGATATGAGTACGCCTATGGTATGTTTTATTATTATATTTTTCTGTGTGTTCTACAAAAATAATTCCTTAAACAAATATAACTAAAATTACGTTATTAGAAAAAAAAACGTCCATGGGCACAAATAGTTAAATCGCCGGACATTTGTTTCAAAAAGTCTGCGTAAATGAATTACAAACAAACTATGTAAATCCATCGATTCGTCGCTTAATTCCATAMAAAAATTAACTTCGCTGGACCAACCAAGCCTCCTACTACCCTATAACCCTCCACCCACAACAACCCTTGGTCATCACGAGCCCCTATAGTTATCCCTGCCGCTACATACACAATAAAAAACAACCGCAACGCGCCTGAGTACCAATAAACGAAATGATATTTAGCAAACACGGTTACAATAAACATCTTTTACTGTCCGAGGTAGTAACGATCAGTGTGTCTGTTCGGCCAGTCCGCTAGTTTGGTTCGGAAGCCTCAGCGGAGCGGTCAGTTCATAAACGTGTCGGTTACAGAAGGCTTGATAAAGGCAATTTGGTGAGTGTTATCTAGCGATATTGGGGGTCCAAATCAGAGCAAGTAGGCGCTTCCTTGATGGTGTGGCAGCACAGGAAATCGGTAAAGTCGCGGCAGAAATCGCGGAATTTTGGCAAAAGTTGGTGTGGATCGGATTACTGTGATAGCAGCGATTGCTTATCGCTTTGCTACATAAGTAGATTTTATTTCATAATTTAMTCACTAAKGCATTTCATTTCAATTATATGTGCCGGKGTATTGATAAGTGAAAAACMCTTTAGAAACGGTATAGTCAATAATTTGCGAACAATACAAAATTTAGGGAATAAWCGAAAGCCGTTTGTTGACAAATATTACCAGAGGMGGTCTACCAATAAAAMTACTACWGGCTCCCAATAAACTGTGGAGTTAAAAAAAACTTTTTATAGTGCATTCGATTCAACACATCAAACTAAATCAAAAAGTATTAAGATACCAACACCCTATAGTCATTTGTTTTTGAGATATTTCAGGTAATATGATTTGCGTTCGCGAAACAGTCTACAATAGCTATTTTTTTAATTTGAAATCGTAGAATGATGTTCAATTCTCTTTTTTTTGTAAACACCATCAAATTCTTCTCAAAAAACAAGAAGCTTTTCCGTTTAAATAAATCTCTCGTTGTTTCTAAAAAAATGTTATCCAACATAATTATTTAAATGGCTTCCTGCTATAAACACTTTTAAAGACAATTTTAAGCTCCTTCTTGCTAAAAAATACGAGCTAGGTGTTGCTTAATTCAGATTCAAACAATGCATGAAAAAATCCTTATCCAATAATTTTCAAGGGAAGAGAAATGGGTGAGAATATTTTTGCGAACAAATAAAAAATTCCCAATCAATTTCTGTATCTGCTCTAGACAATTACAGATGAACTGAAAGGTATAAATGTCAGCTATTGTTATAAGTAAAAAACGATTCATCAAAAGTTTAAAGAGCGTTGAGTTCGTAAATGTTCTAGTGCCAACAAAATGTTTTATATCCTCGTAACAATTCTGGCATAAACGTCAAAGCCTTCCACATAATTAAAAATTGGTAGCCTTTCTCGTAATACCCCTACGAATCATTCATTTGAAAACGAACAATGTCTCATAAATTAATACAGAAAATAGTAAATTTCTAATATAGTCGTATATATAGGGCCTTTAGTTCCTATTCAGACAAACGAAAACAATAATACAGTGCATTTACGTCATTTTTATAACTTCTAAAATCGAAGTGGACTTTGACAATTAGCAAGACAAAATTAAAATAAAAGTGAGTCGTACGCTATGCAAACATGATAATCAGTTAATTTTGTGTACATCTAACTTCAAATTTCAAATAATTCCCGAGTCGCGGTACGTACATACTCCCAATAATTTCCAAAACGAAGGCATCCCCATTAGTCAGATATTGATATATAATCAGATTCAGTAGTTCCTAAAAAAGCGCTTTCTCCAAAAAAACTTTTATTCTTGTAAAAGTTTTGAAGAATTAATAATTTTGATATTACAACTACTCGTATTAAATATTTTAGAGCAAATAGTCTCTGCCCCAAGCATGGCGTGAACTCGTTGGGCCCATTTCATTTTCAAAATCCAAACCGCCCCCACACGTCGTCTCTATGGGCTCTTGCAGAACTAACTCGGCAAACTTGTGCTCTGTAAACTGTTACACAAACAAACGGCTTGCAAACAACAAAAGCCGTTGAGGCAATTGTTAAATCTTATCAGGTTTAGCATATCAATGCAAGGTACGTTGCGACTAACTAATGAATGACTCCAAATTGCGCAGAGAATGCGATTTTGCAACGTAAAAGAACGAACATTTCGAATTTTAGAACATGGGGATGCTGTATAGTCTGCTAGGATACAATGGAAGAACGGACGATCCAGATCCCGTTACTGGATTGACATCTAGGGATAAGCATCTTCTTAAGTCGACCTGGGAACTGGTGAAAAAGGATTTGAAGGGAAACGGCGTAAAAGTATTAATGACGTAAGTACCTATATCGTAACTTATAACATAATATTAATTCCCACCTGTAAAAAATTAAAAAAAAATTATACCGAGTCCCAAATGTTGTAAAGCGCGCTATTATGCCCAGAAACCAGAAATTCTCTGAATAAATTATTATTATTACTGTTATTATTTGTATTTAGCGAGAAGTCCCTAATTTGAAGAAAATTGTAGAATAATCGTATACCTCATTTAGTACATACAAAATAGCATTTATGGTGGTCACCTTTAGGATGCCCACCACGGGATCTCTGAAACGGTAAGAGATACGAAGTTGGTTAAATGAGAGTTTGAGAATCTGGAACGTTTGCTTCGATATCTTCCTTAGTTTTTGACATATTGTCAAAAAAACGAAATTTTCGCATTTTCTTATTTTTTAAATTGCCGTTTCATTATCAACAGGATTCTAATTAATTGTTAGGCATTTACATAAGTGGATAAGAGCTTTCAAACAAGCATGTGATTAAATAATACAGCACACGTAAGTCATTTAACATTAAAAATTAGGAAAAATCAGAAACATCAAGTTGCTGTTGATAATAAAACCATCGAACATAAAGCAAACAATATGATCGCAAGTGTAAAAAAATGTCTTAAATAAAATGTAAGAAGTTTTGACCTTTTAAATGGACCTGTATCGAGAACGCAAGTTCGATTAAAAACTTAGTGTTTTGGGTTAGACTGGTAAGGGGCATCATCGGGACAGTAGTAAGGAGTATGGAATATAGTACAAACTTAAAGCGAGAAATACGTCCAAGCTCAACCAAATCCCGAGGAGGAAAGAGAATGAAAACGATACATAACGTTGTATCTGGCTTTACGAGGGGGGGTGGATAAATTTGGACGGCAAATGTGAGAGATTGTGAAAATGAGGATGGCCGTGGGGTGATTGGATGCCAAATAGTAGAGAGATGATAAAGATGATGAATTAAGCCTGGTTTTAACGGATCCACCTGTTTCGCCGATATATACGGCACTGCACGAACAAGGGATGCCATAAATAGCTCTAGAAGATAAAGAAATTATTTTGTCCTTCGGAATCTGTGACATTTTCGAAGGGGGCTGGAAGATAGTGCGGATGAGTTGTTTCTGTTTGTGACACCTTAAACATTGGGAAGTAAAGCAGTCGATCTATAATTTGGGAGTTCGAGAGTTAGTTTGAATTTGGGGTAAAGACGACGAAGAATTGCAGATTATATCTCACGGTTATTATACCTGTTGTTGGCCAAACTGATGCATAAGTATTGCAATTCACTTCGAAGTTTGCCCAGTTTAGAAATTGAATTAACAAGAGAAGGATAGAACGTTTTTGTGATGTATTGTGATGAGAAGACGCATGCAAGCAGCTATCTACGAGTATGTGGGTGGCTTTGCAGTAGACACAGTGGCCCAACAACGTTATCTATCGTTTTCATTCTCTTTCCTCTTTGGGATTTGGTTCAGTTCGGACGTCTTCCTCGCGTTAGCTTTGTGCCATATATTCCATGCATCTTATTCTTGTCCTGTTGATGCCTCTTACAAGTGCGGACGAAACGTCGGCCTCAAAAATCAGACGCGAACTAACCCAAAAAGACCAAGATTTTGAACTTGTATTAGTTGATTATTTAACCTACCATACTATATTTACTGAACACAAAATCTAGTTTTATTACACGAACTAGATGTGGGATTTCTGTGAGACAAAAATTTTCGTTCCTTTATTATTCCACTGTTCGAGGGTAAAGTTCTATCCGACCACAGAATCGTTTTAGAAAAATTAGGATTTTCGACCTGACCTGACCTGACTGTACTCTTTCTTTTGCGTGCTAAACGAATGAGAACAAATGTGATGGAAAGGTGTTTAGCGCGGTTTACAACATTTTAAACTCGGTAATATATTCTCATTACGTATTCCGACTTCGCGCCGTATTTCTGCTCATAGTTGCCGTATATTTTCATTTCCAGGTTCCTGGAGCAGCACCCCGAATACCAAAGCTACTTCCCCTTCAAAGACGTGTCCCTCGAAGACCTCCCCGACAACAAGAAATTCCAAGCCCACAGCACCAGCGTTATGTACGCCTTATCCGCCATCGTAGACAATATCGACAACAACGACCTGTTGCTTAATCTGCTCACGAAGAACGCCGAGTCGCACGCGAGAAGAAACATTCCGGCCAAATCCTATTGGGTGAGTTTGAATTTCGCGCGTCGTTACGTCATCGGTGAGTAAACCGCGCTTGTTGCAGGACTTAAAGAGCGCGGCGCTGGAGACATTGGAGAAGGCCCTGGGTAGCAAGATGACGAAGGAGGCTAAGGCGGCGTGGGATAAGGCCCTAGAGGTCGCCATGAAGGTCATAACCTCCGAATTGGAGACTTTTAAGACTACAACGAGTCGATCGTGAAAATGTGTTGTTTTGTTTTGTGTTGACGACTACGATATCTCGAGGTGCATTTATTATGACGATTTATGTGCCCAATATCATGTTTAATTATTTTTTATCAGTGGTAGTAATTGTGTTTGTTGTGTTTATAAATAATACGATCACAACAGGAAATGAAGATAAACATTTTTTGTATACAGTTTACTGTGTATTTTAATTCTGTGACTAATGACGTTTTGTTATAAATAAAGATTTAGAAGACGACTTTTATTTCCTATTTATTGAACTTGGTATTCTTCTATTAAACTTACGCAATATTACAGCAACATTCTTCGAGATCTTTCCCCATTTTCTTACCAGAGAATTAGTCTCTGTTGCAACCTTCATTATAGTCATTCAAATTTGATTGTTTTAATCGACCCACATATTTTTTGCATAATGATGTTTACGTCGGAGCAAGACGTTATTTATTAAAATTATTGTAGCAACAGACGCGTAGGTCATCCCACTGACGTTAGTGTTGCGGTATCTTTCATTCAGGTATGCCGTTCCTTGTAATTCAATTGTAGGTGGTTTGTGGAAAAGGATTTTATTCAACTCTGTTTCGTCACAGCACGTGAGTATTGGTAAATGTTGGGCAATATATTAAGAAGTTTTATAGCCTAAAGCGCTGTCGTATCACACGCAAATATTCAGCAAGCTGCTTAGATATTTTGACTGTATTATATTTTTTACGAGATACTTTAAGGATCTTTCGTACCGACTTTATCAATCGGCATCTTTTGGTTAAAACGATTTAATTAATAATAGAATATTCTCGCAAAAGAACCACATTTATTTATTATGTGTGTATTCACTTTTAAAGCATGCTAGTAATAATAATATGGTTAGTTACAAGTTTGAAAAAATGCGACGTAAACGTGGATCTTTCTTTAATGTATTTCTTTGTCATGAATGTCTAGAAATATTTTTTTCAATTAAAATTTTCTTATTATGAAATACCTTCCTATAAAAATTAAGTTAATCTAGCCGCATTGAATGTGGTGAATTTTTATGCATTTATTTTGTCAATTATTAAATTATGAATACTTTTTTCTTACTATATTTACTAACCTGACCTAA
This sequence comes from Rhyzopertha dominica, assembly GCA_025024175.1. Lineage (NCBI taxonomy): Eukaryota > Metazoa > Arthropoda > Insecta > Coleoptera > Bostrichidae > Rhyzopertha > Rhyzopertha dominica. The sequence continues at coordinate 30,214,553 of QCXZ01000053.1, forward strand.
ACTCCGTCAGATATCCGTGAGGCTGTATGACTTTGTAGTATGACTTTGTCGGAATTTTTTAGCTTGACAAATAAAGCGAAATGCATTTTTTAATCTAGCAGAATTTTCAATTTACTAACACATATACGCAGTCTTTTTAGTACAAGTCCTAAGCTGTCGAAATAAACAAGATATTCTAAGAAAATGTGAAGTAATGATCAAATATTGTGATAAATAACCTTTAACACCGCGTAATAATAAAACAGATAAAGACTATTACCAAGAAAAAACTTATAGATCCTCCGACTAATCTACAAATAAAACTTTCCCGTTGTAGATAGGAGCAACCAAGTTTCGACGGGAATGAAACTCTGTTCGAACTAACAAAAAATGGGCGCCATCTACAGTCTCCTGGGATACGACCTAAAAACTGACGATCCCGATCCAATCACGGGATTGACATCGAAACAAAAACACATCGTTAAATCCACGTGGAGCGTCCTCAAAAAGGMTCCAAAGTCGCACGGAGTCAACTTATTCCTAACGTGAGCACGTATTCGCGAATCATGGATCTGGTGACGTAATCCGTTCCTTTTTAGGTTCTTCAAGTACCATCCGGGATACCAAAAGTACTTCCCGTTCAGAGACGTGCCAACGGATGAACTGGCGGACAGTAAGATTTTTCAAGCGCATTGTCTCAACGTTATTTATGCGTTGAGCGCTATCGTTGATAATGTCGACAATAGCGAGATTATGGTTAGCCTGCTGAAGAAGAATGGGGAATCGCACGGGAGAAGAAATGTACCGGCTCAAGCCTACTGGGTAATGAACTTCAATAAGTAACAACAACGCTTGTTTTACTGGCGTTTAAACGAACAATTAGAATATGAATAGTACGAATACTTTGGCCTTAAAAATGCCCCAGCCCCACCAGTAAATCCTGACATAATTATTTTTGGCGTCACTTTACAAGAACATATTAATAATCTGCAAATATAGTTCTCGGAACATTCCGCGACACTAAATTCAGAATTTAATTATTTATTATTATTATTATTATTATTAATTTATTTATATTATTACGTCAAAGAACGTAAAAGTAATTAAACAATACCAAAATATGCAAAACTTTTGCTTCCGTACATGCCCCATCAGTTTGAATACGCCCGTGAAATTCACGATATCTATATTCGTACAAACTGTCATTTATCTTTCTTTAAACTTAAATATTTCTAGGACATCAAACCAGCTGTTATGGAAACTTTAGAAAAAGGGCTGGGAAGTAAAATGACCAAAGATGTCAGAGACACTTGGAACAAAACTTTGGACGTAGCGCTTAAAGTCATTGCTGACGAAGTGGCCGAATACAAAACCACGAAAGAAAATGACTAAACCTTCAAGAAAATCTACATTCTTAAAACGCTTCGCAAGACCACTAATATAAAGCGACTTGTGAATAAAGTTTTTAGCATAAATAAGATAAAATTATTAAATTTAATTACTACTTCAAAAAGCGTTTTGATTACAAGCACACTTTCCTAAAAAAAAAAAACAGATCACGGGGAAAGACCAAAGGCTCACACCCTGAAGTAGCCCAGTACCCTAGAAACTAGTAAGTGGTGTTGACTGTCCAATGAATGAAACCACCCCTTAACAATGCCAATTTTACATTTTGCAATCGAAATTTTAATAGTACAGATCAACTGAGTGGATTAAATTTGTTTTCATAATCTACAAAAGATTTTACCAATAATTCTATAATTTTAGTGGATTTATCATTTCAAGGTTGCTTACACTTCACGGTTGGTAACGCAAATAGCAAAATTGCTTCTTTGGTTGCCTACTTCGTGACAGTAAGGTAAGCTTGTCAAATATTTTCGAAAAATCTGCAAACATCGGCAATCTAAAATAAATTATCTAACATTCAAACATATTTTTTAACAGAAAAATAGTAGATAACTCCATAATATTTACATATAATCCGTAAATATAGCAAATTTCTCATTACAGGACACGGGTTGCAACATAACCTATAACCAGACGCAGACATGGTAAGTAAAAAACTATATCCTGTGATTATTTTGTATTAAATTATACGTTACAGCCTAGGGAGATTACGGAAATCAAAGACTTCCTGTTAAAAGCCAGGAGGAAAGACGCAAAATGTAAGAAAAAAAAACATGTAACAGCTTAAACCTAATCTGAATGTTTTCAGCCGTCAAAATCAAGAAGAACCCAGAAAACACTAAGTTCAAGGTGCGTTGCTCACGTTTCTTGTACACCTTGGTGATCACAGACAAGGAGAAGGCGGAAAAACTAAAACAGTCGCTACCTCCAGGTAAGCGTTTTTAAATTTTTAAATCACATACGCAGTTCCAGCTCTGCCTTGAACATAATCAGTTCTTGGTGGCGTTTTATACTGCGGAAAGTGTCACTGTTTCTTACCCCGGTTTGTGGTGTTCAATGCACAAATCGTAAATAAATAACAGTAACATTTGTATATGTCATAATGTCTTGTAACGCTAATCTGGTGTTTTCCTTGTTGCAGGTTTACAAGTGAAGGAAGTTAAGTAACATGTACGTTTAATATGTTAAATAAATAAAAAAATTTTGTAAATTCCAGAGTTTTAATTACGTAACCTTTCTTTCCTGACATGTGTGTCACGAAACTGCTTTCTGTTTCTTTGTTGACTGTTTTTATTAATAATTTAGTACTCGCAACAATTGACTTGAATTTACCAGAGCTAGAATACCTAGCAGATCACTTACATCCTGAAGAATGCAGGAAATTAACTGCAGCATTGCATTTTCAGTCTTATCAAGAACCTAACGCCTTAGATCAAGCAGGTATTATTGTCTAGAAATCACTTTCGCATGTTAAAACCTCACATTTAGAAAGAAAAATCCCTAAAGAGATACCATGCTTGAAACTTCTATTACATTGGAATTCTGCGGAAGGCGAAGGTAAAGGAGAGACACACGAAGCAGTGGAGCACCGACTACGCCAAATGGGTAGGTACGATTTAGCAGACTGGTTAGGAAAAACGGTCTTCCATCAGTTAGGGAAAGATCTAGAACGCAGTATGGATAATCCTTTCGAAGGACTTTCAAATACAACGGAAAGGTAAAAATCGGATGATTTACGAACAGAGTCGATTAAAAATTTTGCAGAAAACATAACTATGTCAAGCTGCCGACGCTACAACCACCCGTTAAAGTCGAAGACCCAGGAGAMTGGCTGCCGTTTGACACCGTCTGCTATGCCATCTCGGGTTTTCTTACTTTTTGTATCGTACTAGCTTTGCTAAGGATTTTGTGTTTAAGTTTATGTGTTAGAAAGAGACAACGTCCGAGGAGGTAAGTTATAAAACCGCAATGAACATTTGCTAACAAAAATGTTCACAGAAAAAGACTGCGCAAGATGCAGTACGATGAGCTCGAGAACCCAGATTCTGGGTCCGAATCGGAAGATAGATTCGATGTACGCGATTACAAACAACGATCACCTACTTGAATTAAACAAACAATGTTTAAATATCACTCTTTATTTTTGCTAGTTACAATTACATAGTCAAACCAATACCTTGTTAGACCCTTCTCCCGTGTGCACCTGCAAATAAAAATACAGTTAAATTATGTGTGGTAATTAATTTATTATTAATGTTACTGTTTTACATGACGAACTGCTTATAGTTTAAAACAGTTCGGGGTACGTAACAGTTTTAATATCCGCAGGGCTTGTTACGCAGCAGATTTTAAACACTGCCACGCAAAGATACTGCGGTAGAGACAATAATGAGGAAAGTAAATCTACACTTACCTTCCACAATACAGCAAATTAACGTAGATACATTAGTAGAACACAACCAATCTATCAAAGTATCAAAATGAAACACTTGCACAACAAAACATACCGAAAACCACGTGGAAATACGTTTTGTTTTGCGGTTGTGGTAGGGATAGAGATGGCAATAACACATCGAAGTTATGTTTTCGAATTTTGATACAGTTCAGTTAAGCTGGAATCGCACTTTGATTAAAATTTAGTTCGAATTCATTATTGAATGAAGTGGTTATACATTTCTCTTCGATTTATTACAGTTTTAATAATAATTTATACCTATATAACTTACGATTGTATTAAATAAATGCAATATTTGAATTATATAATTACAAAACGATATTGAATACAAGTATTGCCATCCCTACACGTATTCATTTAAAGTTGATGGAGCTAGTGTATAAAAAAATTGACACGGTTGCCAAACATTCTGTATTCGTTTTAATGTTATTTATCACAAACGAAAATGTGAAACCAGCAAAAATTATGAGGATGTTTAGCGTAATTTCTTAAAGACCGGGTTTGTTAAAATTATTAATGATGTTAATTTCAGCTGCATAGTTTGACAAGATTGGAATATATATTCGCTTAAATACTAAGATTAAGAGAAAAAGCAATTCCATTGACAACAGTGCAACTATTACACTGCCACCTAGCGACCATTGATTTCTAACCTCTTTCTAAAGAGATTGCATCCCTGTGGCATCTTGACGCGTAAGTGTTTTAATTTTCGAAAATTTTAAAGTCATCAAGTGTTGTTTTCAAAAACGTTACTGAAAAATCCCTAAAAGGAAGCTGCCTCAACCTTGCCTACCAAAAATTTTTCTAATTTTTGCCTATTTACGCTGTGATTTTTCGAAAACAACACCGGTCATCACATGCAGTGTTCACAATTAGACTAACCGACCGTTTTTTCTCGTTCTCAGGTTAACCGTAATTCAAAATAACGCAAAGATGTCGGGAGGACTCGACGTACTCGCTCTACGCGAGGAAGACGTGACCAAAATGCTGTTGGCTGGTACCCACCAGGGCACCACAAACGTCAACTTCCAAATGGAACAGTACGTTTACAAGCGTCGCSCTKACGGTGTYCACATCATCAACCTGCGCAAGACATGGGAGAAGCTTTTGCTGGCGGCACGAGCCGTAGTGGCCATCGAACACCCATCCGAAGTGTTCGTCATCTCGTCTAGACCGTACGGGCAAAGGGCGGTACTGAAATTCGCTGCCCACACCGGCGCTACACCCATCGCTGGACGATTCACGCCAGGTGAGGTTATTTTGTAATAGAAAAATGAAGAAAAGTTGATTAAATGATGATAGTTACTAAGGAACCTATGAATATTTGTTGATTTCAATGTAATTTCTGAAATGGTGAAAGTTTTTTTGTCAAGCCACAGAAAGATGAGCAGGTAGATCTTCAATTGTTTGTTTGCTAGGTGCTTTCACCAATCAGATCCAAGCTGCATTTAGGGAGCCACGTCTCCTGATTGTTACGGACCCAGCGTTTGACCACCAGCCAATCACAGAGGCTTCTTATGTCAACATCCCTGTTATCGCGCTCTGTAATACCGACTCTCCACTGAGGTTCGTCGATATCGCCATTCCCGGGAACAACAAGTCTCACCACAGCATCGGGCTTTTGTGGTGGTTGTTGGCCAGGGAGGTTAGTATTTTTCTTTATTTTGTAATCACTATATACATGACCTAATAATAGAATCAGTAAATTAATTCAGTKATCATGCAGCAGTAGAGTGATCTCTAAAAGCCAAACACAAACACATTTTTTGTGAAAATTAAAAAAAAAGTAAATTTCAAACTTATATTAATGCTACACTGTATATACATTTACATATTAGTTGTATATAAATTTATTTTTCAAAATCACTGTGAAACAGGTTTATATTCTATTATAACATCACCTTTAATGAAAAGATTTAATCCTGAGGCATTTCATTAACAGCTCTTGTAATTTCTTCTTTATTTTGCTTTGTTGAAAGCAGAAGTTCAGATTTTATCATATTGGCATGTTGCCTATTATGATATGAAGTATTATCAAGCACAATTCAGATTCACCTCCAACTCCAGTAAAATTGATGCATAATGGTAGTCACTTTTTTTGGACTCCAAATCTTTTTTCAGACCCTACTGTGCCAAAAATGTTTTTCAGTTCCCTTGACAAGTCATAAATAAATACTTGTATCAGTTTTCTAATTATATTTTATTATTTAGTGTATTTGGATATTTTGGGGGTAACCAGTTAAATAAATAAATAAATATAGAATGCAAAATTTGATAGAAACTGAAAATAATGAACGAATCGTGATTGGCAGTGTAGTGTAGCTTTAAAATGTTGCTGTGCCAATAGAATTGCAGCTTACGAGATCATGGGCATATTTATCACTGAAATAATTCGCTGACTCTATCATAGTAATCACAATGATGAGAACTACTCCGTTCCCCTAAGTTTGAATCAAACCATGATACCAAACAAATTTTTCCATCTGATATCTCCCAATTATCCCTGATTCGAAAACATAACCTCGCTTCACGATCTGACTTCGAAATTTTAACCGCAAGGTGCTGCGTTTGCGTGGAACGATCCCACGAGAGACCAAGTGGGATGTTGTCGTGGATCTGTTCTTCTACCGTGAGCCGGAAGAGGTGGAAAAAGAGGAACAGGTTGCGAAAGAGCTGGGCACTGTTAAACCTGAGGTGGTACCCGCCCACGAACCGGCGGAACTGGACTGGGCCGCACCCGAACCGCAGCAGTGGCCGGATGAACCCGTCGTGGCGCCAGCGGCACCAGCAGCTCCACCTGTGTTCACCGGCGCAACTGACGATTGGGCGCAACAGGTAATTTGATTAAATTCACTCGGAATTATAATTATCAATACCAATGCTTAAAACTTGCTTGAAAAATTGATAGGATTCACTAAACTGCATCATTATTAGTTAAAAACTTTAAATACCGTTAACATGATATAAATTATCTTTAAAGTCACGTAGAATTAAAATTATCGCCAATGCTTGAAACTTTGTTTAAAAATTGATAGAATTCACAAAACTGCATCTATCAAATATCATTAAAAAAGACTAATTATCTTGTCTGGTCTTGTTTAGGTTCAAGATGATTGGTCTGTCAACGCGACTGCTACTCAACCTGTGCAGCCAAACTGGGGTGGTACTTCTGACTGGCATTAATTTTATAACACTTTGACTTGTGTTATACTTATTTTGTATAATAAAGAGCAACACCTGACATTCGTATTTTGAATTATTTAAGTAATGCTATGGCTAGATACAAAAAACAAATTTGTCTTAATGGGGTCAGCTTTGTCTTCAGCATATTGAAATTAACATCAATCAACCATAGTGCGTCTATTTGCGTACAATTTGACAGTAGATTGGTCAAACATTTAATGTAACAGTGAATCAAGTAACCAATGACGTTGCTTCAAACAAAAGGTAAGTGGTATATCTAACTGAAGTAATCGCTACATGCTAAAGACACTACTATAAAAATAATAAAATATACTAAAATTAGTTTTCAGAACGTGCAAATTCACATTGGTAAAAAAACTATGCTAAAAAATTTATTAAAAAATTTGTAAGGAAAGTTGGAAAAAATTGGAGGATATAGCAACAATTCACCTACAGTTTGTGTTCAATTTAAAAGAAAAGTACATTTTTTCAAGATAAAATTCAAAAAATATTAATACCGAACTGAATCCACTTAAACATTATGTCCTAAGTTCAAGAACCCCTTATGTATTCATAGGTTTAGCTCGACATGGCAACACCTAGGGTTATATTAAAAAATTTCAAAGTAACAATCACCAAGAACTTACAAAACAAACAATTTATTTTACATGTTGAAAAAAATTTTGAAGGAATATCTACGAATCTGAAATAAAGTATATAACCAAGAATCTCCTCCATCTCCAGTAAAAATATCAGATACATTAGTGTAAGGTTAACGGAATAATGTTTGAAATAAATCCTCATTTAAGTTAAAAGTATCACCACTGTGTGATTATGTTCACAAATTCACATTCGTGTAAGTAAAAAAAATACTCTAAAGTCGAAATAAGAATATCTAAGTTAGCCAAATTATTTCTCAATCATGTATAAAAATTTGTAAATAATTCTTGCAAACAGGACATAAAAAACTAAGGAAAAAATGAAAATATATGAGGTACCTGACGTGAATATCAAAAAAAGAAAATAGGTAAACATTTTGTTTTTGTACAAACAAAAAACTTCCTAAGATGATGAAATAAAACAGGATAGTAGAAAGGGTTTCAGAAAATCAATTCCAACATTCTTACAGGAAATAAAATATATTTGCTATAGGCAGCGCTTACAGAATAAAAATGATAATAGCTATATGTTAGTATGTACAGAAATTACCCTAAGAAAAGAAATATAAGCAAGATAATGCCGATAAAACTATCCTGACTAAAGACCTAAAGAAACGTCGAACTCATACAGCGCCATCTGGTCCTATTTACAGTCATCTCACAAAGACACGGGTTACTCACATAAACATAGTAATAACAATTACATAAAGGAATTTAAAAGATACAATCAACATTAAATAAAAAAATGGCATCCACAACTAAATTAATCAGCTAGTTACTTCCTAGGCGGTTTGATTTTGCTCCAGTGTTTATTTTTTCGTTGGCTATTATTATAATATCGGATAAATGCACTGATATACGCAACTTAACACGAACTTAACCCCTTCTAATACTGGCTGCGTTATAGTCCATTGATATTAGAACAATTTATAATTTGATGGAGACATTTCAAAATCGGAATGGATCCCAAAAACCGCCACAAACTTTTTCAATAGTTATTTTTGGAGTTCCGATTAAGATGGTCGAAATTCGCTTAATTACAGATTGTAACGCCAATGTTTTGATAAAATATATACTCGCACCCTAAGGAAGTTTTGGACGCTATGAAAAATGTTTGCTAAAATACATAGCATAGTCAAAATAATTTTTTGAAGGATACTGAAAAACATGTTTTCAACACTATTTTAATATAGTTATTGCTATCCTTACAGTATTAAGGATTGTTCTTGTTTTTGGAGTTCAAACTAATAATTCCCCTCTTAGTTTCAGTCTAATATGAATGGACTAGCGAAACGACCCCGATTTCAAAAAGCTTGCAAAAAATTATCCCCGCACGAGATTCTGTCTCGAAACACTACGAGAGCTTAGAAAGGCCACCTTAGATTAGTAAAATATTTATTTTAAAATTTTGTCTAATACATCAAAATTTAAAAAATATGTCTAACATTACTTGAAACTTTAAAATTCCATCTAATGTAACTAGCAATTCTAAAATTAAAATTTTTAAAATTCCAGTTACATTAAATGAAATTTTAAAATATCAAATCACTTTAGACGAATTTTAAGATTTCGAGTTGTATACTCGTACTAGACAAAATTTAAAAGCTGCAAGACACACTAAGACAAAATTTTAAAATTTCTAGTCTTATTACAAGAAATTTTAAAATTTCCAATTAGACGAAATGTGAAAACACATATTTTACTAATTTTAAATGGCTCTCTATGCCTTCGTCAAACACAACGGATGACTTAACGCCTAGATTAAAAAATCACACTAAAAAAAGAACATTTCCAGTCGGCAGAAATGCGAAATGAACCTATGGAGGGACGCCGTGGATCGGCACCCGTTAGGTACGGTATGGTGTGACGTACGTCGCAGGAAACAGCCCCCTGCGATGGCCGATCTCCCCGTTCCACCAGTGCTGGTCGGCGCGATCGGTCACCGTTATGACGTCGCCCCTCTTGAACTCCAGCTCGCCCTGTTCCTGCGGCGTGAAGTCGTACAACGCCTGGACTAAACACTGCAACATCGACTTTCGAGGTTAACAGCGAAACGTCGCCATGTTAGAATGGAACGTCTAATGAACGAGCACCGGAAGTAAACGACCGTGGTTTAGTTCACACACACACACACATTAGTACAGCTGCTTGAACATTGTTATTATTACCATAGTAATGTGGCAGTAGTTGTGCTGCCAACATTCAAAACTAGGCCGTGCTGCCTGCATCAGAACAACAGTCAACTGCTGTTTCGGTTTATTTAACCTCATCAGCACAGATATAGCTCCAATGCGGATAACATATATCTGGCTTCCCTTGTATTATACCAAGTGGTCCAAAAGTATGGAAACCCTGGAATGTCTAAATATGACTATGACCGTGACCTCGAAAATTTTAAAATACATCGAATTGCAGGAAAATTCTTTAACATTCCCAGCAAGTTATTACAGAGCTGCCATACCTTTGGAACGCCCGGTATATGCAAGGATGACGCAAATGCCATCTATAGAAAGTGGCATCCAACCCACTTCTAGCGGGGACCGTTACCTAWCGGAACTTTTCCATATAACAAGCCGCGCAGTTCTCCTTGAAGGACAAATATGCATGTGCCGTGCTGGCTGCATCAGAATAACTTTGGACAGCTATTTCGAGTTATTAAGCCTCATCAGCACGGTTGTAATCGCAATAGGCGGGCTACCAACATTTAACGGTCCTCACGAGAAACAGGTTCCAGCCAGACTTGTTGATGCTCACACCTAATGGTGAAAAGAATTGCATTCAATGTTGGCAGTACTGCAGTGATAAGCTCTATATAACATGCCGTATATACAAAGATGATGAATGAATTGGTCGAGAAACCTCAGCCACCATGCTGTCACCCCTACTGAAGCATGTACTACAAAGATTCAATTCATCAGTTCTATTATAAAAAAATATTTGGATGTGTTCTGCCCTAAAAAATGGGACATGCCATTCAATCAGAACTAATAATGAATAATAAAGAACTTGCACTCAATGTTAATATATCTACAACTTACTATTTCAACAAATACATCTAGGTTCAAATCAACTTCATCTCAGTGCAGGCAATGAAAATTCATTATAAACCAAATTAAACAAATGCTATTACAATACAATACCTATAGCCTTGAATGCTGTGATAATTTTTTGAAACACACTAACGAGTTCTGTATTAGATTTGATAAAGCTGGGTATGCTCAAATTAAAGCTTGACAAATAAAACTATCTATTATTTCCATAGCATTTTATCAAATTACAGACAAACTTATCAAAATTAAGAAGATGTACGTTGTATTTTCAGCTAAACATGCACTAATTAGTTATGATTCACTATTATCACTAGTCATGACATCATTGACATGTTTTGTTGAGAGCTGAATTGTACCATCGCCATTTTTGTTGTCTTTTGTTTTACAGCTATAGGAAACTTTTTAACAACCTTACATTACAAAAAGACCAGTAACAAGATTTTTGATGGTTATTTTTATTTTGAATCCAGTGCCGTAGTCAGAATTTTTTTTAGTGGGTCACATTTTTCATGTAACACAAACAATATTTTGCTTTATTGTGGTTTAAAACACCTATTTTTTCTGATTATGTTTATTATCAATAATTCTGATATTAATCTATTTTTGAACAGCAATTTAATAAAATTTTACATTAATATCCAGTAGGCTCTGATACTTCTCATTATTATGAAATTCTTCTGTAGCTTCTTTATCATGATTTTCTAATTCTTTGTTGCAATGGATGGGCACATTTTGCCTACAGTAGGCCATTTGCAGCATATTAAGAAATGACAAATGCCTCGCAATGTAAAAAAGACAGCGACATGCAGTTTTTGCCATTTGTCAGAGCATGAAAAATTCCAACAAAAATTATCAGAAGATTCAGTTTTTATGTTCTTCATTTTTGTGAGTTAATATTTTAATTTCAAACACGATTAACTTGATTTTTTTAAATAAGTATTAATTTTAATTGTAAAACTGATTTTGTTAATGCACCTCCTATAAATAGCTACCAAGGCCTCCTTCATTTTTTTTACAAAAAAATGCAAAAATGGATAAACGCAAATATCTCCAAAAGTAGGAAGGTTGTCAAATTTTGCATTTAACATTGCAAAAATAAATGTAAACTTCATTCAGTGTTATGAATCTCATCAAAATGGTTGCCTACCCTATTACTGTGAACATATGTATATCTAACCACCAGAATATTCCCATTTCAGATACTTTAAATCTAAACAAAACACTTATCACTAGATTCCATCTGGCCATTTAGTTAGATTTATGACTCCCCCATAAACCAATTTACCGCAAAGATAAAATTTATTTACATAAAATCGCCGATCACAACTACAAGTGAGATACGGTGATGATCCATAAAAACAAAATGTTAGTCTCATGATACGACAGCCTAAAGTCATGCGTGACATGCGCCTCCTTGCCCCCGCAAGGAGTACTCTAATCGGGCAGCTGTACAAAGTGCAGGGTGTGAAAAAACGCAGGTGGTTTACCTTTTCGGCGGAGTGTTTTTTACCTCTTCCGCTACCATGTCCCTCAATTTGACCTCCTGCGAACGGGATACGGACGACGTCCGATGGTACTCCACCAGCTCGTTTAGGGAATTGAATTTGACAACCCAAAGGAAAAATTTCCCCTGCGCGTCGCGCAGCACCTTGAAATGTTGGACGCCATCGACGCATCTAAAAGTTACTTGTTTTTTGGCTTTGCACACAACATAATGTTTAAAAGTATCAGTAGGGTTGTTAAAATCTGAGAAGTACCTAAATGATACATAAGTACAAGTTGGCTCATATAAGAAAGAGATTAAAAAATAGTAAAAGTAGTTGGCAGGTGCTGTTAATAACAAGTAAAATTTGACATTTGACAAACAAACACACAGAAAAGAAACAAAAATTTGTAGGTATTCTCTGTTTCACAAGTAGAGATTATTACAGTACACAGTTTACGTGTGAAGTATAATTAAAATTTATATTTTATAATTTAAAGTGAAAACGTATAATTTTTAACACATTAACATTCTTATTCGAACTGTTATTTTGGGCCAAAGATGGCGGCTATGAATATTCGCCTTAATACAACTAAATAATAAATCTTTTATATCAAAGTTATAATATTTGTTTGAAACACTTTTACTGTTACTCTCTCCTTCAGAAGCAGAGTATAAAAGACAAAATAAAAATTATTACAAGTTTACAAAAGCTTTGAAACAAATGACATTCAGTACGGAATGACATTTAATTTGAGACACACGAAATAAACAAAGATGAATGAATCAAGACTCCTAAAAAACAAATGAACAACACTTGACAGAAACAAAGTGAACATCAAGAGAGAAGACAGAAGCTGGCAAACAAGCAAGATCCGTCTTAATTGTCAAATAAACAAAAAAACATCTTACTTGACTGATAACGAAAAATCCCCTGGACTTGACTCACTAATGCGTATTAAAAAGGCCCCTTCGTGCTTATTGAACAACAGTTTCTCAGCGTCCGCCCTCGTGATCCTACCGTAGTACCAGCTGAAACAAATGAGGTTAAATCGCATCCAGTACTGTGGATGTTCGTACTCTTACTCGTGATTCTTCATTTCTATGTAATTGCTAGGGATAAGGCCCTCTTTCCCGTCCAGTTCAGCCCTGTACCAGTTCATATCATCCTCCATGTTCAATATCTAAAAAAGGCAAGCATACATGAACTATTGCAAAATGTCACAGGCCCACCCTTACTTTCAGCACTTGTGATCTCTTAAAACTAAGTTCGTCGTCGGCGGTGGCGTTGAATTCGTGTTTTGCTATCGCCTCCATCTCTTCTTTTCACTCGTTTTATCACAAAGACAGTCAACAATTATTTTTACACTTATTAATGGCAGACCATAAAAATTTGTTAGGAGTTCGTACGCCACTGGAGTCACAGACTAGTTATTGCACGAGACATCACGGACGGGCAGTATTAAGCCAATTTAGTACCCGATTTACGTATTTCTTGTGTATTTTCACTAAATAATTCACAAAATTTGACTACGCACACTCCCTCTGGTCACTAAGAATGTGATACTTCCAGATCCATCTATATCTCCTTTTAGTTCCCGATTCCTCCGCAGTAACGCGTAGGAATACAGGTCATAGGCGGAGAAGAAAAGGTTTCCCCATCCATGTTTAAATAGTTTAAAAAATTACGAATTGAGGTCTAATTTCCAGAAATTAGTGTAAATTATATATATAATTTTAAGTTGCGGAAAAGACCACTAGTTCGTGAAACGGGCATTTCACTTTGACCTATTTACGACGCGTTGTTTGTTCTTCGTATATTATGTAGTGGCGTTACTTTCGTTACTTTCTTCCTACGCATAATAGTTTAGTCAACGTTTTCCTCTTTATAGGACACTACGCAACATATAAAGAACACAAAGTATAGTAAAATAAAAGTAAAAATGGTAATTTACGCGATCTAAAATTACATCAGTATGATGTAAAACATGATAGTATCTATGAATTTAAAAAAAATAGATCAATAGTCGCGAGTGATGTATTCGCAATAATTACCAAAATCGATCATACTATAACAACACAACAACTTGACATGAGTAGGTAACAGTCGAATAATTTACAACAAAATTTCCCAAACTTTTTATCATTAGTCTTGATTAACAATGAATTATGATGGGTACGCCCATGGCTAGATTAGTTGTAATCAGATTTCAGATAATCTAACTGCCGTGAAAATAATCTGTAAAGTTACTACAATAAAACGCAAATGTACCCACAGTTGTTGTGATTAAAAATTAATAAATACGAGCATTTTATTTTATAAATCAAAAGAATCTAATCCAAAGGCGGAACTACTTTTCGCTGGCGACTTCCAGTGCTGCCAAACGTAAAGGCGAAAGACCCGAAAAAGGAATACGATTATTGAAACGTTGAACTATGTGATACTGTGGGCAGTGTAAACAATCGTTGTTTATGTTGCTAGTGTTAAATATACTTTTTTTAAAGCTCAATGGTAAGACGATCATCTGCCAATCAGTCGCTGAACGGCCGGAATCGATGAAAGTCATTGGCCGAATCGTTCTATAGGTTAGATTAGATAGTCGCGGTGCCCGATGCTTTTTTGTTTCAAAACAAGTTCGAATCTGACGGCGGATGGTTTTGCAATAATCGAACGTTGCGCAAAATTGGCCTCGTGTAAAATATGTTGGAAGTGTGTTACACGGTGTCCACAGGTTGGAAAATCAATTACATAACTGCGTTTTTCCGTCCGCATGAGTTTTCATTCATGCCTTTTTCGAGTAAACAAGTGTTTTCTAGTACGCGGTCGAAAATTATGTCGGACAGTGTTTTTTAGTGCCACAGGCGCGTTAACAACATGTAAATCATCTCATTTATTAACATGCGGTAAACAAACAATTTAATATTCATGTTTAAGGAGTGCAACACATAGGAAAATGCCGCAGCTGCCCGTCCCCCCGCAAAAGGAGTACAATTATGTGGATTCATTATGGTGCACTTATTTAATATCGGTAGCAGCGTCCTGGGTTGCAGAATTAGGTATGAATGTCACATTGAACAATTATCTGATTGTCCAAAGGCGGTTGAAAGTGAAACACCTAATTATAAATGCGTTCCTAATGCTGCTTATTGTTCTTATTAACAAAACAAGTGATAAACGAGACCTGTTGCCATGGTTACGAAGACGCAACGATGTAAATTTGGACAATCATAGAGGAATTAGCCTATAAATCGCATAATGTAAATGTAAAACCGTTTATGAGGTGTTATTATTAACTTTTACAATCAATCAAGCTGATTTCACAATAAACTGCATGATATTGCTCCGAAGGTACGACAAACGAATGTCAAATCATTTGAAACAATTGAACTTTGAGCTATCAATTTAAACTGCTGGCTGATCAGATTGAGTTACAAAACAAACATTTATCTACTTGCTAATAGATTGCTATTAAACCAAACTCAGTTTATTAATGCAGGTTTTTTAAATAATCATTCTCTTAAAGTTACATTGCCACGTTTTGACATAGGTATTGTCAGACGTTAGGATCGATTTGTCAACCAATGGAAATTTGAATATCACTATTCACTATACGAGTAGTGCCAACCTACGTTAGAGTAGTAGACACCTAGATAGAGCTCTATTAAGGCAGGTCAGCCGCCATATTTGACCCACGACACGAGAGTCGCTAGAGAGAGAAACTTCCCTTCTGAGGTAAGGATAGAAAGAGAACCACCTTTACAAAGCAGCACCGCTTAATAATCATTGCCTAGATATGTTTGAAAATAGTTTTATTCGGAAAATTCGTAAAAATGTAGGGCAAAAATAATGTGGAAAGAAGTAAACCTCACAATTATAATATTACGTGTATTTGTTTGAAAACCACCTTAGGGACTAGTTGAATTTTTTATCTTTTAGATAAGTATTTTAGGTCAAACATGGCGGCTCGCCTTCATAGCGCTCTAGTTTAGGTACGGCTAGCATAGAGAGGAGTGCAAGATTATTAGTGTAGCAGGAGTGCTCGTTTAACGATTATACTTTATAATAATGTACTTTTATTTGTAGTAACCTACCCACTTGATTTAACCAAGACCAGACTCCAAATACAGGGGGAGATAGCCAATAAAAATGACGCTAAGATGACTAGAGTAAGTGACAACGCCGCACAACCTGTCAAAGGTCAAGACGTTCTTTTGTCCCTAGGCCCCCTACAGGGGTATGGTGAAGACGGCCCTGGGCATAGCAAAAGAGGAGGGTGTTCAGAAGTTGTGGCAGGGTATCCACGCTCAATTCCTACGACATCTAGTCTACTCCGGCACGAGAATAGTGACATATCGCGCGCTGAAGGAAAATGTGTTCAAAAAGACTGCATCGGAAAGCTACTATCCAGTATGGAAATCCGCATTGTGTAAGCTGCGTTACAACCAGAGAAATAGAGTGGGGAGAACACGCATAGGCTGATTGCGCATCGATATTTACTTGGGACTCGTGAAATATCGGCATATTGTCCAGTCAACGTCAAATATTAGAGCTATACAAAACGCTAAACCACAGCAGATGACGTAACATTTTTGTATCAACAAATAATAGTTTGTGTCTATTAACACATCTGGCAACACCGGTCTGCAAGCCTTGTTTACAGAGTTTAACTACATGAAAGAAATGGTAGAGCCTGAATTTTGACGTTTCTGTGGACAATATGCCAGTCCCCTTGTTCACCATTATTTTGCGTGAATCCAAGAGCGTTCTCCACCATATTTCTCGGGTTACAACAAACAGTGTTGCCAGATAATTCCCTTGTCTTAGGGATAAAAATCGCCATTATGGCAACACTCGATCTGTTTGAATTGCAACAGCGCGTTGTTTCAGGCGGCGTAAGCGCGGGCGCGTTCGCGCAGTTCATATCCAGTCCAGCCGATTTGCTCAAGGTTCAGCTGCAAATGGAGGGCAAAAGAAGGCTGATGGGCCTGCCCCCCAGAGTTAACGGCCTAATGGACGCGTTTTTTAAGACTGTCAAGACTTCCGGGATCCGGGGACTCTGGAAAGGTACAGCAAAAGCGCTGAGAGAGCGACAGAACTGATTTTTTCGTTCAGGTTCGGTCCCGAACGTTCAGAGGGCGGCACTCGTCAATTTGGGAGACCTGACCACCTACGACTCTGCCAAGCGCTTCATTTTGAGGAACACCAAGCTCGAGGACAACCACCTGGTCCACATGATGTCCAGCTGCTGCGCTGGCTTCGTGGCGGCCTCGATGGGAACCCCCGCTGACGTCATCAAGACCAGAATCATGAATCAGCCGTTTGGGGAAGATGGAAGGTGAGATAATTTGTTTATTTGGAATGTATCCGGATCAGACAGACAATAGATATCGACAAAAATCGATAATTATTAATATCGATATGATAGGTAATAGTTATCATCTGATATCATACATTATCGATATTAGTCGTTAATGCAGGTAATTGTTTAAAACATATGTATTTATCAATTGAAAATGCGAAATTTTTTGGCACTAGTTTAAGCGATGTATTGAACAGCGACAAAAATATATGACAATGCAACGTTTTTTGCTTTAGGGGTCTATTATATTCATCGTCAATTGACTGTCTCAAGAAAACCGTGAAGGGTGAGGGATTCGGCGCCCTTTACAAGGGTTTTCTACCCATCTGGATGAGAATGGCTCCTTGGTCCCTGACGTTCTGGTTGTCATACGAAGAGGTCAACTCAATGTTAGGTGCCACCCAGTTTTAGTGATTTTAGAGTGATTTAGTTGTTAGGTTGCCATTATGACACGATAGGGAATGGGAATCTCCGGACGGGGGGAAAGGGGGTCCCAAATAACTAGTGTTCACACAGAAATAGGCGTGATACTTCCGTATTATCATTGTGCAATATACGAAACTAGTTTTGCTTCCAGTTCATCGTATATGACAGCTTCCGTTATATAAATGATCAATAGTGTATATGTAAGGAAGTGTCTTATACCTCACTCTGTGTTAGCACCACCAAGCAGTAATTAAAAGGCACTGTTATGTTTGCGAGTGACATTTAGAACATTCAAGAGTTACCAAAGATCGGTTTAGTTCGTTATTAGGTGCAGGGATTCTAGCGTACAAGAAGACTGTAACGTGTCAAACGATCATGCAGCAAATTAAACACCTGCCATAATTCAGTGTAAAAATTTTCAGTAAATATTCATTGTACATACCCCTGGTACTTTTTTAAGGACTTTCTACCCGAAAATTTTTAAGGCAGCCGGATTTTGTGATTACGTTTGACGGTGTTGTGGAAGCCATGTATAAATTGTAAAGATTTCTTATTTGTATATATAGATAGAGGAGGATGTATTTTTCGTTTTTACCACTGTTTTGTTGTGCTTGTATGTTGGTGTTAAATAAAATTGTTGAAACCATTTTTGTTTCTTTAAAACAACAACTTAGAAGACACTGGAATTCAAAATCCATACGATGTACACTTGTGGCCAATGAAAATGATACAAAGAGGGAAAATAAAACATGGGTGTCATATCTACAAATTTCTAAGAAATAGCATCAGGTAGTTAAAACGACTGGTTTAGGTATCATTTAAACACCGTGTAACAGGTTAGAATTGACAGATGTCTATTTCAAAACAGGAAGTTTAAGTTCGAAAATGTAATTAGAATACGGGAAATTTTTTGCGTGGTCCTTTTAAAATTAGCAAAATGGCGGAGGAAAAAAAGCGCTTTGTTGATACGATGTGGTGTTCATATATCCTATCTGTGTTGGGAGCGTGGAACGCAGAATTAGGTAAGTGTATTGTGATAATCACATAAATATTACTTTTTGCTTATTTAAAATGCTAAGCATGAGTGTACTAATGGAGAATGTGATATAGATATTGGACATTTTGCAGTTGCATTTTTAGAGCGCTGGTAATCTTACCATATTTGTTTGTCTAGTGACGTACCCGCTGGATTTAGTAAAAACCAGGCTCCAAATACAAGGAGAAATGGCAAACAAACAGGATGCGAAAATAACAAAGGTAATATGTTTCGCATGCTGCCACGGCGGGCATTTTCAGAGGTCCCACGCTGCTGAACTGACCTCTGAAGATGTGCACGAGTGTAGCGAACGAAACGCCCTTTTAAAACGCAAATTAGGCTCCCTACAGAGGAATGATAAGGACCGTCATTGGTGTGGCAAGAGAAGAGGGAGTTCTCAAACTGTACCAGGGAATATCAGCCCAATTCTGCCGGCATTTCATCTACTCAGGGTCGAGAATGGTTTTCTACAAGGAGTTGAAGGAGAAAGTTTTCTATCAACGTCCGGATGAGAAATACTTTCCCGTATGGAAATCTTCTGCTTGTAAGAAGTAAAACACGATTATTGCGCACTGAAAAAACGCAGTTTTCCCGCAGGTGGCATAMCGGCCGGCGTACTGGCCGCTTTTATAGCCAGTCCCACCGAGCTGATAAAGACTCAAATGCAGATGGAGGGCAAGAGAAGGATAATGGGACTGCCACCGCGCGTACGCGGAGTTGTTGACGCGTTTTTTAAAGTCTACGGCGCCGGTGGAATCATAGGTTTATGGAAAGGTGAGGTTATAAGTACCAACAATCTATTCTGACGTCACTCTCATTGGTCCGATTTCTCTTCTCTATTTCAATCTAAAATCAACTCTGTAATTAATATCTAAGCCAATCACATACCTTACTTTAAGGTGTTGTCATGGTGACTGGGTTGATTTTAGCTAACATTAACTCTAACAAAGAGAAGAGAAATCCACTCACTCAGGTTATTTTAACCTTGCAACACACTGGCAGCCATTGGCTTGTCAAACTCTTATGCCCTTCACTCATCCACGATCTATTACGAGCTCAAAATGAAGAACGGAAAATGCATACAACCTTACATCCTAGCGTCGTAAAACGGCTCCAAAATGGCGGGCCAAATCAGCTATGATAAACCTATCACCGTATTCCAGGCAGCGTTCCCAACATGGCGCGGGCGGCCATGGTTAACCTCGGAGACCTGACGGCCTACGATGTTTCCAAGTATTTCATTTTGAGGAACACGAACCTGAACGATAACATCATAGTGCACACGATGGCCAGCTTTTGCGCAGGTTTCGTCGCTGCAGTGATGGCGACGCCGGCGGACACAGTGAAAACTAGGATCATGAATCAACCCACCGGGGATGACGGGCGGTAAATTTAAATTCAACACGCTAGATGAGATTTCTTCATTCTCGTTCTACATTAACGTTATTATTCGATTTTTTTTCAATTTGAAATGAAAATGCAAGGATCGTTGAGAATGAGGAAATGTCCAGCAAGTTCCATGTTTCAGATGTAATTTTTCTTTCAGTGGTTTAGTCTACAAAAACTCGTTCGATTGTATAATAAAAACAGTGGGAAAAGAAGGTCCTTTTGCCCTATACAAGGGATTTATACCACTGTGGTTACGACTTGCACCTTGGGCAATGGTTTTTTGGCTAAGTTACGAACAGCTAAGTCGGCTGGTAGGTGCCAAGCAGTTTTAACTTGTCCTGTATAAAAATTGTGGTAATAAAAGGAGTTATATGATTGTTTGTTTTATTTTAGCAGAAATTAATTAACCAAAATATGTGAAAACTGTACGTTAGTTGACTTTGGTGCAACAAAACGTTGGATTTGACAGTGCATTCCACCGGTCTCAGATTAGTATTTAATAATCTTTACGTACCATGATGCATATTCTTCATAACCTTAATCCAAATCTGATATACCTACACCATCATACACGGCATTAAAAATCATAATTTAGGGTGTGACATAAAATTATGTCACACTAGCTAACGGCAGCTTTTACACCGGGTAGAGCGGGATTCATGGTTCGAACTTCAATTAGATTAAAACGGGCGCCACCAATTTTATAAAGACACTCAAAAGTCACGTGTTCTAAAAAGCCTAATGTAAACTTTCATATTAAAATATATCAAATAATTAAAGAATCGACAGATGACAAGTATACGTCAAAGCAGTAGTTGGGTTAACTTTCCAGAGAGGCGGCAAACTGTTTAAATCGATAATTTCCATAAGCGCCCTGGATGCATGAATCATTTATAGTATGTATTTTCAATTTCTGAATCTGTAAGTAAGCGTCTGTCCAAATATGTTCTAAATACGTTTTTACTTTCAGAGGCTTGCTCTACAAAGGCACCATCGACTGTACAATAAAAACTGTAATGGGCGAAGGGCCCTTCGCTCTATATAAGGGGTTTATACCCATATGGTTACGAATGGCTCTTTGGGCAATGGCTTTTTGGTTAAGTTACGAGCACATGAGTTGGTTGATAGGAGCCACGCAGTTTTAATTTTGTGCTGTAGGAAATTCGTGTTACAAAGAAACAAAGATACGCTGTTAACGGTTTGATCTTTTTTGCAAATGTACGCTTGTTAACTTGCGAACACTATCATCAGGGTAGAGATAGCGGCTACCGCAATTTATTATTGTTTCAAAGATATACAGCTTGATGACGCCAATATTTAATGGTTTACTGCTTTTTCGGTGTACATATGGTGTTATCTAACTTTATCAAATACTTCCTCGAAATTCTATTCTAATTTTCCTTTATAATTTAAAACAACGCAAAAATTTGATGTCAAGGTTAGTGAATTGCATGGTCCACCACAAAACAACTTGTGTTAAAAATACCATTGGCTTTTTATGACATTTATGCTCAATGAATCCGGAACTGTGAGAGAATACGTCAGTAGTACCTCAGTTTAACAAGTGAATGTTTGCTGCTTTAATAAACAATCCTGGAACAATAATAGCGCTAGTTACAGTTGTAAATTACTGTCAGGTAGTGTTTGCGTTTGCCTAAAGAGGATAAACTACGCTTAAGCTACAGGTAATTAAAACAATAGCACATTTTGGGTTAGTTTTAAGTGATAAGTCAGCTGGAACAGTTTGGCGAAAATTGAGGGCGGCAATCGACAGTAAGTAGAACAACGATAAGGCAACAGAATGGAATCTGCAATAAACTAGATCGATTTAAGGGATTACGCGCCAAATGTCGAATTTTTTCGCGCGAAATTCAAATTCTTTTTGTAGTGGACCTTCTCGGGGATCGTTCCTACATAAAAATCATCACCAAGAGGATACCGATAACGCAATGGCTGCCGAAGTATTCCAAGGTCGATTTAATTTCCGATTTCATCGCTGGAGTAACTGTTGGGATGACCATGATACCCCAATCGTTGGCTTACGCCTCCCTAGCGGGGATAGCACCCCAATATGGATTATATACAGCTTTTATAGGTAAATAAAAGCTCGAATCCTATATATTTTCACTGTTTTGTTATAGGTTCCTTCGCGTATATATTTTTTGGAACGATCAAACAGGTGTCGATAGGACCTACGAGCCTCATGGCTATTATGGTGAATTATTATACGCATGAATTTGGCATAGATTACGTCGTGCTTCTTTGTTTTCTGAGTGGATGCGTAGAATTTGTAATGGGGCTGCTGAGTCTAGGTAAACAGAAAGAAAAGAAAACGACGCTGTTTTTAATCGCCAATGCTTTCAGGTTTTTTGGTAGATTTCATATCGGCTCCGGTGATATCGGGATTTACCTCAGGCACTTCCGTTATCATCATACTTAAACAAATCAAAGGAGTCCTTGGATTAGAGTTTAAAGACACAGGAGCCGTAGACTTCGCCAAGAAACTATTTCCGAGGCTAAATCAAATCAAAGTGGCCGATGCAGTTTTGGGAGCGTGCTGCATTATATTCCT
The DNA here is from genome assembly GCA_025024175.1 of Rhyzopertha dominica. Taxonomy (NCBI): domain Eukaryota; kingdom Metazoa; phylum Arthropoda; class Insecta; order Coleoptera; family Bostrichidae; genus Rhyzopertha; species Rhyzopertha dominica. The sequence continues at coordinate 30,237,552 of QCXZ01000053.1, forward strand.
CACAGTTATTAAGGTATTTCAGCCTGCAAATGCAGCAAAATTGCTCTTTGGAAGTTTAAAGAAAAACCGCCGTGTTGAAAGTCAATGTTAACTTCATTGATAAAGGATTTGCTGGGCGTTGTCGTGGCGATTTCCTCTTCGCTAACGTTTCATCCACTGCTGTGGTGACCATCTTCAGAATTAATCCATCGTGGACCGGACCCCAGACGAGTGGTTACTTGACGAGATAGATAAAAAGAGCTATTCAACCACGACCCCAGCCGGATAATCAGGGACGACCACGTAATTACCCAGCAGCAGATACCCGGGAGTCCACGATAAACTTGGCTCTGAAGATGCTCACCACAGCATTGGGCGAAACGTCAGCGAAATCGTCACGACAAAGGCCAACTAATTTAGAATCATCTACCAGTCAAGTAAACTATTTCAAATATCCCGCCGAAAATTATAGCTAGTCTATGTACCACAGCCTCCTGCCACCGTAAGCACCTTGCAGGAGTTGAGGTCACTACTTTATAAGGTACTACCAACCTAATCTCAAGTTTGATCCGTCAACACAAAAAAACCAAAATGATACCTTTCCCTGTAGTACAATCAAGCACTCTAATATCATCAGTGCGGTTCAAAATGGCGGTGGAGATTTTGTTTTGCATATTTGTTATAAAGTGTGACGCCTAAGACAAGCAAAATACAGCAGAATGTAGTACCTACATCTGCATGCAGTGTTGTCATAGTCATTTTTGGAACGGTTTGGTTTTTTGATTGGTTGGGAAGAAACTAACGAAAAATTTCAATATTTCTTAAGGTTGTACGTGAGAAGTAACTTGTCCGCAAGATGTCTCCACTTTTGTTATAGAAAGTGACGTCTCTCCAATACAAAGGCAAGACAAAGAAAGCCATGTGGCTGCTGTCGATCAGCAGAAATGCAATCGCAGTCTTAATCTGCGCCATCTTATCGTATTTCTGGCAAAAACAACATGGAAGTGTCCCGTACAAACTATCCAGTCATGTCCCATCCGGACTCCCGCATGTAAAACTAGCACCATTTTCCACCACTGTGGGCAATGAAACAGTGACATTTCACGAGATGTTGGGCGATTTAGGATCTGCCGTGGTCACTGTTCCTGTGGTATCGGTGATGGCCAACGTAGCAATTGCAAAGTATTTTGGTGGGTACTGTATTCCTGGAATGAAATGCCCCAACACTTCTAATGTTTTTTCTTAGCTGCTGGTACTGTGGTCGATACAACTCAGGAAATGATGGCTCTGGGATTCTGCAACATCTTCGGATCTTTTGTTCAATCCATGCCAGCTACCGGGGCGTTCACTAGATCCGCAGTGGCACAAGCCAGTGGCGTGCGGACTCCTTTACAGGGCCTATATTCGGGAACGATTATTCTTTTGGCTCTAAGCTTCCTAACGCCTTACTTCTGTTACATTCCTAAAGCTACGCTTTCCTCCATACTGATCTGTGCTGTCGTCACTCTCATCGACTACGAAATAATACCAAAATTGTGGAGATGCAATAGTCAGTTACATTTTTTCTACGTTTTCAAGATATTCACCCTCTATTTACAGAATTCGATTTGTTACTGGTGGTCGTTACGTTCTCTGTTAGCGTACTGTGCACTGTAGAGACAGGTTTACTGGTTGGCACAGCACTTAACGTATTGTTGCCTTTAGTTCCTTGGACGAGACCAAAGATACAAGTAACTTCATTGGAAGTAAGTTGATACAACTTCATATAGCGCTAATCACAGAACATTAAAGTTACGTCATGAACTACTACTCGTCTTCATTGTTGCCAGATGTACCGTACCGGCTGGGTGAAAGGCAAAATTAACACTGACATGTCATATTTGACAACGTTGTACACTGATGCCAACTTAAATCAAGTTCTCTCATTTTCTCTTCGTTGTGCTCACGGGTATTTTATGATGGTAATGGAAGTATGTCATTAATGAGGTAACTTTAAAGTTCTTTGAACAGCGGTATACGTAACCAGATATTTCACTAGAGAATCCCTTTTAGAGCAAAACCGGACAAAAGTACGTGCTTATCAAACCTGAATTGGGACTTCTGTTCCCCGCAGTCGATTATTTCACAAAAGCAGTGGTGAAGCAAAGCCTGGATACCGAGGAAACTACGGTGATAGTCATAGATTTTACGCACATAATTAAAGTAGACTATACATCTTGCCAGGTACATTTCCCGCTTTTACAACGCTGTTGAGTATTCTTACTGAGCATTTTATATTTAAGGCTTTAAAAGGTTTGGTAGAGATATATCGGAAGAAAGAGCGCGATCTAGTTTTCCAAAATGTGCAAGAAAACGTACTAAAGATGTTAAGGAGCGTTCTCCCCAAAGAAGACATTGCAAATATGTGTCACAGCAGCGAAAACGTGTTCGAATATGTCCATATGGATAAGGAAGATAGCAAGCGATTGGAAATAGAGATTCCCCTTATAAATGGCAACAAAACTTAGGATAATGTACTGCAGTTTGCAGAAAAATATATATTTTTTCAATCGCTGCGATTTTATTCAACACTTTATTACCGATACGATTTTTCTGGCTACATAGTGCAAAAGAACATATTTTACAACTTTTTGGTACATATACCAATTTAAAATTGGATGACACATTTACGAGTTAAAGGACAGTAATTAAGAACGTCATAACAGAAGAAAATTTTTCATCTCCGATTCGGCCAAGCTTCGGTTTTTTTGCTAATTTTAACCTCCCGAATCCAGGTCTAGCTTCAGTTTGTCGTTATATGCAGCGGTTCGCTTTGAAAACGGCAAAGACAAAAAAATCTGAGTTTTAGTAAACTATCAGTATTGGTGGAGGCGCCGCCGGGTTTACGGGTTAAGATTACGGGGAGATTTTTCTGGCTGCAGAGCGAAAAAGAAAAGTTCTATCTTTTTGATACATAACAATTTAAAATTGGATGAAACATTTTGTCCAGATTCTTAAAGAGCAGATCAAATTACGTACTTATATCAAATTTAGCGAGAGCTCTAAGGGTCCCCGACGGCCTTTCTGGCGCCCCTAGGGGTGCCACGCGGGATCCAAATTCTTAAAAAGCAGATCAAATTACGTACATGTACCAAATTTCATTGACCTACGACGATCAGTTTAGAACTGCTGATGATTTCAGTTTCGAGGTCGAAACGTAGGTGGCGTCACGATCCAAAAGTGTCCGTAACTCCTTTAACAACCGATCTTTGGACGGTATTTTGAGCTAAAGAAGCCGATTATGTCGTCAGATTTGAGATTAGACAACCAAGGACGCCAGGGCCGTATTTATAGAAGACCGTATTTTTTCGGTGCGAAAAAAAATCATATAAGAATAACGCGTCGAGATATGACGGTATTCTATAAGTGTGTAGAATTTCAAGGATCAGAAGACATCCATTCTGAGTTTACGTCAAAAATGGTGCTCCGGTCGTGTACTATTTTCGGGCCCAAATTCAATATTTCGTGGTACTTATCCGGTCGTATTTACTAAACCGTAAGTCTGAGAAGACCCCTGTGTTTTCTGAATCAACACGTCGAAATCTACCTCCCTGAATTTTTTCAGATGTTTTGGAGATTTTGCGGAAATCGTGGCATTTCGCCACGGTAAACCTACCGTGATTTCGCCTTTGACTCATAGAAGAGACATCTGTTCAGTGTTGCCAACTTAGCGGATAAAATTCTCGCCCAACCGAAAAATATAAGTTTTAGCGGTTAGCAGATATTTTAACGGAAAAAGAAAGTTTTTAATTAATATTAATGTTTCACGTTGGCGTATAAATATGGGAAACTTAAATATGAAGTATCTACAATCGATTTATTTATGCTAGGCGACTCGATGATTACTGTATTCCTTGCCTGGGAAATATTAGGTATATTTCCTGCTTTTTTTACCTAACAATCCAAAATTTTACCAACGTCTCAATAGTGCTTGTGTGTTTCACGTTGGAGCTCAGACTGTCAGATGAGACAGATATTATTATCTTAAACCAAGTAAAAAGCAAAGAAACATATTTCTGGAAGGAGCACGAGCTCGACAACGATATTTTTAACGTTATAGCATAATTGTAGGAAACTAATAATGATTTATGTAAAATAAATAATAAATCCCCTTCTATATCAACAGATTAAAAATTTTAGTGGATTCGATGCGGCAATCTAGCGGAATTTCTATCAGCCCCAGTGGCAACACTGTACAGATACATACATGATCCGTTTGTTTACATTTGCGTTTGGCTTGATTTTGCGAGGATTTTCTTTAACACAAGCGACTTGCTGTTAGTGCTGTATCTACTCAATAGCACCACAATTTTCGTCTCAATTTTTCTTCGGGTACAATTAAAAATTTCTTCTCTAGGCCAACAATACTAGTATTTGCGCATGTTGGCACAAAACATTTCTTTTCAGCAGCCATTTCGTCCGCGTTTTGAACGATATAATCGTGATCGATAAACAAAAGCAAAAAACACACGAGGGTTACTGTTACTGAGAGGTTATGAATGACGCTCTTCGTCCGTTCGTCGGCAGTTGACAGCGAAAAACACGCATAGGCAACTGGAACGCTGAAAATAATTATGCCCTGGCAACAACACACAGCTGCTGCCAATCACAAGCGGCAGGGTCAATCTACGTCACACATTCAAATATTTAAACTTTACCATTTTTTTGACGTTTATCTAAGCGATTTGGAAAAAAGATAAGTTAACAGGGGTCCATTATTTTTTATGTAGATTCATATTCTGCAATAAAAAAATATGGTCTACAACCCCATTTCCTTTTTACTGGTTAAATGTTAGGTTTTATTTTCATTTGAAGTCGTAAAACTACAAATACCAACGCTTCAGTTTATCGCCCAAGTATAATAACAATGCTTATCGTAATATAACAATTGGAATTCTATGTACTACCCCATATTTATTTGTTTGTCTGCTCTAAGCGATCTTAAATTTTGGTAACAATTAATTTAGCAAAACTCAAACTATGGTAAGCTCAAAAACACTTAAAACGTAAATAAAACTTGATTTAAATGGCAAAGATCGTTATTCACACACCAAATCTACAGGAAGAGCTTTAAAATATCCTAAATTACATTACCAAATGAATTTTGAACATCATATGCAATTTAACTGCTAGTAGTTCAAACGTACTGTAATAGTTCTAAGTGCGCACTGGGGGTACATTTGAACTACCAAACCAAAACAAGGCTTATTTCTTCGAATATTCCTTTGTATGATAACTAACTTTGTCAATATGCTTTTTAAGTCACTCCATGGGTGCATAACTGCAAAAATTATAGTAAAAAATACAGTTTACTTGTTAAAAATGAAGGGGTACGTCCGACATTGCCCTTGCTGTCAGCGTCACTGTCACTGGGTCAACGTCAAACAACCAAAACACGGGAAATACGCGAGATACGCAATACACGATGGTGCCTGATACTTGTTGAGAAAAAAAGACGCACCCAGATGAGCGAAATCCTGCATTTCCGATGCTGATACGGTGAGTTCCGGCCGGCAGTGCACAGTAAAAATGGTCGAGATGGAGCTCGTGACCACGGAAGAGGCCACCGAAGTCGAGGAAAAGGACAGGATCACGGATCGCATCCTGCCCCTGAGCTTCACGAAGGACCGCCACGTCGAACCTATCGAGGGCATCAGTTGCATCACACAGACCTGGCGTATGAAGGAACGGGTRAGCCCCCCCCATTAAAGGTTTAAAGAGACCGCGCCACCTAACCTCAAACTTTCGCAGATGAAAACGGTCAGCGTCGCGTTGGTCCTCTGCTTGAACGTCGGCGTCGACCCTCCCGACGTCATGAAGACGTCGCCGTGCGCGAGGCTCGAATGCTGGATAGGTCAGGCTCCGATGGTGTCACAGACGTTTGTTTTTTCACATGTGTCGTTCCAGATCCCATGTCTTTACCCCCCGCCAAAGCCCTGGATCAGATAGGGGCCGCGTTGCAGGCGCAGTACGAACGGTGGCAGCCCAGGGCGAGGTACAAGCAATCCCCGGATCCCACGACCGAAGACGTGCGTAAGCTGTGCACTTCGCTGAGGCGCAACGCCAAAGAAGAACGTGTGTTGTTTCATTATAACGGACACGGAGTCCCCAAGCCGACGACTAACGGGGAAATCTGGGTTTTTAACAGGGTAGGGTTAATTGTTTATCCGAAGTGGATACTGCTTAATTATGTAACTTTTCTGAAGATTTAACTCCTCAAAATCCTATGTTATTCACTTTATTAATAAACATGCAATTGGTAAAGTGTTTTCGGCTACTAATAGCCATCATTAGTGCATGATAGTGGGAGAATCATAATAAAATAAAATTTTAAAATAAGCAGTCTTGACTTCAAAGAAACTGCTTGCCTGCCAAAACACAAACATGAATTCAGTGATCAAATATAGAATAGGAAAACTAAATTAAAAAATACAAGGGTTTTCAGCCCCCATAATGATACATAATATGTTTTCGGAAGGATCCTTGTCACTAAAAGAAACTATTAATCTGACGTTTCAATTATATCTCTAATCTTTGTCAATAAAATGGTACTACCTGGTTTTTTTTGTCCATTTTAGCGATAAAGAAAATTGTTTTCATTCCTTTTGTTCTTTTGTCAGACTCAATTATTGTAATTACAATTTTCTCAACTCAGAAGCAATAAATTGTTCAAGTGATAAATTTTTGAAATCATGAAAAAATATTCTTTTCAATGATGTGCCTTTCGACCCGCCTTCCCAGTTAAAAAAATGCCACTTGCGCTCACATCTCAGAAACGAGAGCTGACACGGAGTTGAAAAAATTCCAGAAAATACATTTTAATTACTCATAGGCCCATGCACGATTTCAGAAAAAACAGTCGAACAGAACCTGAAATATCCTGCTGGTTCCGTACTTTGTAGCGACCCTGTATATTAAAAATGATCTTCCCGTTTGACCAATATAAACAGAATTACAGTCATTGCAAGAAAACTATAAACCCACCAATTTTGTAAGTCATTGCAAATTCCTGTAAAAAGGCATAAAACATCATGTACATAACGATACCAAAATTTAATATGGGAAGGAACGCAAACATTCTTAAAATATCTTGTTCTAAAATATTCATAAAAAGTTTTGCTAAAAGAGGGCTAAGAGATGAACCCATAGCTAAACCTGAATTTCGTGTGAAAAGTTTATTATTGAAACAGAAAAAATGTTGATTTAAGAGAAATTCTGTTAAAGAAACCAAATAATTTTTGTGTAAAATAGGCAAGTTACAATTTAAAAACATATTTTCTAAATATTTGGAAACTTAAACGCGACTTGTTTGTCGGCAATCTAACGTTACCGTCACATCCGCAGACCTACACTCAATACATACCCATGTCGGTCTTCGACCTACAGAGCTGGATGGGATCGCCATCCATATACGTCTACGACTGCTCGAACGCGGGCATCATAGTCGAGTCATTCAGGAGGTTCGCGATCCAGCACGAAAACGAATACGAGGTAAGCGTAGCGGCTCGCGCGAGATTCGCCCGTTTCTAATCTTCGCTCTTAGCAAAACAAGGGTAGGAGCACTTCGCCGGGGCCCCCGCCCTGTTACCGCAACTGCATACAGCTCGCCGCTTGCAGCAAAGATCAAGTTTTGCCCATGAATCCGGATCTGCCTGCCGATCTCTTTACGTCTTGTTTGACGACACCGATCAAGATCGCCTTGAGGTGGTACGTGCTACAGCCGACTTCGAAGCTTGTGCCCAAGGTTAATTTGGACTTGATCGACAAGTGAGCATTGATTTTTACAATTCCTGAGTGTTTGGTTAAAAAATTTATAAATTTGCTAAATATGCCACCTAGCGGCAAAGTTAAATACTTCATATTTTAAATATCTCTGTGGACATATTTGTTTTTAAAAGAATTTACCGCCCTAAAATTAAATTTCATTGGATACAAGCTTGTTTTTGGTTTTATTGACTTTAAATAGCAGTTTTGAAAACTGACAAATTTTGCTTGGATATATTTTTAAATTTCCCGACACTGAATTGGAATTTATGCATTTATTTTTGCAGCACAGCTGTTATCATTGTTATTGGTTTTGGATTTGATTATTAAGTCACAGCAAACTGTTTCCTTATCAGTGAGAAATAGCCTGTTGTAATTGGATACAAACCCGCGATATTGCAATTCTCGATTTAAAAAAATATTATAATTTCATGTCTCTTATTTATTTTCCCACACAACCTAAGCTGTTCCTATCTAAAGCAGTCCAAATCAAATTATCTCAATGATTTTAGAATTCCCGGACAGATAACAGACCGTAGAACAATGTTAGGTGAACTAAATTGGATCTTTACTGCAATCACGGACACCATAGCATGGAATACCTTACCAAGAGGTAATACTGGTCACGCTTTCGAAAAACCTTGACAGTACCGTGGCTCTTTTTGCAGACCTGTTCCAGAAATTGTTCAGGCAGGATCTACTAGTTGCCAGCTTGTTCAGGAATTTCCTGCTGGCCGAAAGAATAATGCGGTCTTGTGACTGCACCCCCGTCAGTTCCCCTCCCCTCCCTCCGACGGCACAGCACCCCATGTGGAACGCTTGGGACTTGGCTCTGGACCTGAGTCTAGGGCAACTGCCAAGGATATTGAGTAACGACGAGCCTTTCGTTCACTTGCCGTTTTTCGAGGAACAGCTGACTGCTTTTCAAGTCTGGCTGGAATTAGGTGAGTTTTTGAGCATCTTTTTGGGCAACATTGAACTTGAGTTGTTTTCAAAAATATTAAAAAAATCTAACTTGTGTAGGAAAATATGTAGATATGTGTGTTCGCCCCACAGTCCCCAAATTTTGAAGTGAATAATTGAAATAGTTTTGCTACAGATATTTTTGGTTTCTGTTTTTTTGCATTTTCCTTTTTCCCTGAAGGTTCCGAGGAAAGGAGCCCACCCGAGCAGTTGCCGATAGTGCTGCAGGTCCTTTTAAGTCAAGTCCATAGAATGAGAGCTCTGGAACTCCTCGGCAAGTTCCTCGACTTGGGTCCATGGGCCGTAAATCTCGCCCTATCTGTTGGTATCTTCCCGTACGTTCTGAAGCTATTGCAAAGTTGTGCCAAGGAATTGCGACCTTTGCTAGTGTTCATTTGGGCGAAAATTTTGGCTGTCGACAACGTGAGTAACTCGGAAAATCATTGCTAATTCGCGGTCTTCTTGTTCGGTTTGTTTTGCAGACTTGCCAGGCGGATTTGGTCAGAGACAACGGACACAAGTACTTTTTGTCCGTCCTACAGGACATGACGATCTCTGTAAGACTCTCCGCCTTTACAGTTTCTCCCCGCTTCAATTTCTTATTTTCAGAATGACCATCGGACACAGGCGGCGTTCGTTTTAGCTTGCATAGTGAATAATTTTCGCGATGGTCAGGAGGCGGCACTCCAAGGCTCACTAGTGAGCATTTGTCTAGAACAGCTGTCAGATCCAAGCCCACATTTACGCCAGTGGGTGGCTATCTGTCTCGGAAGGCTCTGGGATCACTATGAAAAGGCGAGATGGACAGGAGTGCGTGACATAGCCCACGAGAAACTTTACACCCTTCTCCATGATTCCTGTGCGGAGGTAAGTAAAAAAATCGGCTCCTTCTATACAACGTAGAGCGTTTCTACCTCATTATAAACTGCTTATAATTCATAATCCTGTAAAGAACCACGAGGAAAGTACTCCCAGAACTGATATTAATAGCAAGATTTTAAATGCTGTTAAATAAATTATAATAAACCCTCTAATTAATCAAATTGTACGAAAGTTTCAATAGGTGTCCCCCAAGGATCAGTTTGAGGTCCACTATTATTTTATTATGGTAAAAGTGTTGAATAAGCTAGTTATGTACTATATTTTAATTTATGGAGGACATACAGGGTGTCCCACTGGATGTGGGCAGGCATGTGTATCTCTGTTATTAGTGAAGATAAGTCGGGGAAATAGGGAAGTAGTGCAGAATTTAATGAACAATTATGTGTCATTTAGAAAACAAATGAATTCCAGATTTTTGAAAAACTGAACATTGTCTAAAATTTCGCTCTTTTTTATTTTTAAATTTAGCAAGAAGTTGCTTTAACAAATTATAATAATTGTAGAAAAGCTAAATATAGATAAAATCGAAGAGATCATGTTTTTTTTTTTGACCCATTGGAACCAATGAATAAAAAACTACCAACATTAGAGCCAAAAAATAATTATTGTTAACATGATTGTTGTACAGGTCAGAGCGGCAGCGGTCTATGCCCTCGGCACTTTTATCAATTCGGTGACAGAACGTTCAGAACATGCCAACACCATCGACCATTCAGTCGTCATGACGCTGGTGAACAATATCAGCAGCGACATGAGCAGTTTGGTGCGTTGCGAGCTCGTCAAGGCTCTCCAGTGGGTCGTGCTGGCATTCGAACATGCATTTATAAACGTCGCGAGGCAAGAAGGACTGGGCTATAACATTGGACAGGACGTGAATAGGACGCCCACGGCAATGAGAAGAATCGGCAGCCGGTAAGTTTCGACCTGATAAAAATTTTCGGGTTTATTTTATTACAGAAATGGATGGTACCACTGTGGAGAAAAATGTTAGTGACTGAAAGTACGAACCGGCACTTGACGTTTTTTAATTGTCACTTGTTAAATTAGTCGCTGATAAAAAAAAAATGCATGTCTATGCTGTGCTGTCTGCACCGCAACCAACTGCAGATAGATCTATTTCGCTATCATTATAGCTCATCAGTGCAGTTTAGGTCTCGTGCATACAGCACGGCGTAGAACTAGTTTTGCCTATATACCAACAAAAAACTATTAATTGGTGGTTACTTGCCACTATTTGCAGTTTCAGCTCAGTAATTGGCAATAGCACACTTAGTAGTTAGACATTTTTAGTAACTAACTTGTTATTATCAAGAAATTGCTTTTTAAATCTAGTGGACGGGTTTTACTTCATTACTGGTTTTTTAATAAGCAATTAATTGTAAATGACTACAGTTAGACGATAATTGGCCAGTTACTATGAGTTAAAAATCAACAGTTGTCATTAAATTACAGCAAGTTGACACTTCACTGTCTTTTAGTAACTGCAACTGTTAGTAGTTATCATTTAATGATGCAGTTGTCATTCATTGTTATTGTACTTAGTTACTTGTCAACTGTTTGACAATTGTAGGCAATAACTGTTATAGACATTGAGTACCTTGCAAATTGGGTGGTAAGAGATGCTTTTTTAATTGTTGCCTGTTAATAACTGAGCAGTTAGTATCTTACAAGAGCCAGTTGCTGGCAATCGTCATTTACCGTTTTTTAATAGATAACTACTGTCAGTTATTATTATAATTTACCAGTAAGTTATTGTTAGTTATTAATTGGAATTGTTGATTACTGTTTTGTTAGTTACTTGTAAATTCCCAGAAACTAAATTACATACTTAGCATAATAACGGATTATTAATTATTTAGCGTTTATTAAGTGCCTGTTGATTGTCTAACAGTGACAAGGTTAGTTGACACAAAAGAAATAACAATTGACGTTTTTTAATAATGTATGCATAAATGGTTGCACATTGTCAGTTACTAGGTGGCTATTTAACCAAATACTAAGTGGTAAGTTCTAGTATAGTTATGAAATGACAAATAATGCTGAAGAGTTAGTCATATTATCTGAGAATCACATGATTCTTACACAAATAGTAATCGACAACTGATAGTAGTCAGTTACTTATTGGGATAGTCAGTAAAAACTAGTTAACATTTGAAAATTGGTAGTTTGGTGGCATTTTTTCGAAAAGAAAGCAATTAAATCAATGTATAAGCAAGTATAAATCCTAATCATGGGTAGTGTTGGTTGTTGTCGCAATTGAAGTAATCATACCGAATATTGTCAGAAAGAAATATCTCTTGGGAGACTTTGAAAAAAGTTGCCGTGCTCAATAAGAAGTTAGAGAATCGAGCGTCGGACTATAAGAAAACCCGTAATTTTCTAWGGATCATGTCGCCGTCGTCCAGCCACAGCATCGGCATAGACAGCCTCGATTCCTCCGAGCACCTGAAGCGCGTCGCTTCGAGCTCCTCGATCAGCGGCATCGGACACGGCTCGATAACGCACGGTCACCACTCGGGCAGCCTCGGCACGTTGCCCGGCCTGGCGTATGGTTCCGTCTACATGAAGATATGGAACGCTCTGTGCGTTCTGGAGGCCGACCCGCACCCAAACGTGGCGCGGATGTGCGCGAAGATCACGGGACACGTCAGGCGCCAGCTGAAGGATCAGGGCCAGAGGGAATCGGGCGATTCGAGGTTATGTAACAGCATCAGTCTGCCGCCCAGCCCCAACAGGGGGAACTACCTGGCTTCGGAGAGCCCACCCACGTTGCATCCTTCGAACTACAAGATTAATATGCGGTAATATTTTTTTTTTTAATTGTTTAATGGGATAACCCTAATTTTAATACAGAATGGCCCCGAATTTTGTTATAATTATTATTAACATATACAAACTACTAAACTCGAATCGGTGTGTAATAAGCGCATAAGTATAATTGACAAAAATAATTCAAATGAACATTATCCGGAATTGAGTGCTCAGCAAGTTAATATAATTTGCGAAAATGGGCATCAACTTCGTTATTTTTAGGCAATCACCCTGTATATTACTGCATTTTTGCATTTGTTGTTGAAAAATAAATAAATGTTAGTGTATTAATATTGCGTTAGGCCTCATTCGCCAAATAAATAATCTAAACTACTTTAAACACCTCAAGTTCAGGGACTATACTCTATTTTCAGTGTCTTAAAACGTCTACAGAGTCTTTTGTAAGTGAATTCGAAAATCAGTAGAAATGGGAAAAGCTGTAATACGTAGCAACAGTGCGTATCGTGAATTGACGAGATCGAATATTCCGTCGCTTTTTGACGCGTTAGGCCCAAAATAAGTAATTTAAATCATGTCAAAACGATGCATTTTAAGGTAGTGGTTGATTGTTATGCCATAAAAGTCTTGTCGTAAAATTTAAAAATCAGTAGAATTGGGGGAAAATCATCATACATAACAACAGTGCATATCAGAATCTAAAAACTTTGTTACAGTTTACACAAGAAATACTTGTACAAAAAAAACTAAATTCTTGTTGGCCTGTCGGTTTTTGCCAAATAAATAATTAATTTTAGGGATTGTACTCGATTTCAGTGCCTGAAAACTAATATGGAGTAAACTCAAAAATCAGTTGAATTGGGGTAAAAATTGTAATACATGGCAAGAGTGCATATCGACAGTTTGGCGGGAAGTACAAAATGTCATTTGCATTGCAGGTAGTTTCCAGAATTTTAATGTTATATTGGCATGAAAAATAATTACTTTGAATGAGTAATCTTTGGCCTTTCATTCTAGCTCAAAGTTAACTACTACACTTATGGGTGTATTAAAGATACACCTACCAGGGATTTTTCCTTATTACATGTAATGCAGTTTTTTAAAGAAACAATAAAATCTGAAGAAGGCTGTAGAAGGAAGCCGAAATGAAACAATACTTAGCTAAATAGAGTTGTGGACACTTGGAATTGTTCTTGAAATGAGACTGACACTGCTGCTGATGTGAACACTTTTATGAACATGTTGGACATGTATTAAATTGGGATTTGGGTTATATAGGTCTATGTTGCTACCGATATTAATTTTGTAAATTGAGGTGTGCATACTTTGTATTTTTGTGCTGGTTTATAAGCCTATTAGCCTTCTACTAACAATAAATAATAATAATAAATACTCTCAAGAAATAAATACTGAAATCATAACAATGGAACGCAACTAAGCTGTGTAACCGCAAAATGCTTGGGTGTAAACAGTAACATGTTAACAAACGAAGTTGGTGCCTGCTTTCGGTATAACCAGAAGTCAACCATCTTGTTTTATTCCAGAATGTAGAGGGCGCGCTAGGCTCTGCTCATTAAAAGCAGTCCTTGTAAATATATTTTCATATCATATTCTTACACTACACTCAATTTTGAGCAAATAGACATTATTGTTTTGTAATAATTATATGCCACATTTTGATATTACTTCTGCATGCAGCGGTGGCACTTTCCCGAGTTGTACGCGTAAACTCCACCAGAACACGATAAACGAGGAAGACGACAAAGATTCCCACCTAAGAAGACCGATGTCGACACCTTTAGTAACGACGAATTTCGTGGAATGGTCGTGTAAACGGTTTGCGCAACCGGTTAACGCGAAAAACAAACTAGAAGACATAGAATCGGGACTGTTCTACGAACGGGAATGGAGATACTTGAGGTATGTCAAAATTTAATAAAAAATTCACGAAATAAATGTGGGTATTTCAGGAATAATAACGTCAGGAAGGAAGCTGAATTCGAACAGCACACCATTCTAGTCAGGAAGCTGGAGTACCCAGCTTGCACGGTGAAATGTACCGTTTTCCCGTGCGTCTTACAGTTCCATCCATTCGAGCAACAAATCGCGCTCGCCGGCAACGATACTTTCTTGTAAGTCATCCCAAACATTCCGCCTCAAGTGATAGAAAATTTCTGATTTCTTTTTTCAGCATCGTCGATTGGGGAACGGGGGCCAAACTAACGCAGTGCCAGTGCAAATCGGTGAAGAACGTTACGAGCCGGATAACCGCGATGGAATGGATAAACGCTCACGACTTGGCTTTGGTGATGACGGCATCGGACGACGGCAGTGTGAGGTTATGGAAGCCGCACTCGCAGAGCATGGGTTCCAAAGACGCCACACTCGTAAGCGCCTGGCAGGCTTTCAGCGATGTGTCGTATTCGAAGTACAAAACGGGAAAGGGAGGTGAGTGAAAATAACAAATAAACATTGTAAACTACTTTAAACACACGAATTTGCGGATGGTATTTCGTTTGAGTGCTTTATAATATCAGCAGAGATGTTTTGCATGACATCACTAGAACTGGGGAAAAATTGTAACACCTGGCAACAGCGTATATCGCGAATTAACAAGAGAAATCATTACTAAGTAATGTAAATCATGCCAAATAGACGGATTTAGCGATTGTACTTCTATTTGATGCCATAGAATGCCTGGAATCTTTTGGTATTAAAATTTAAAAATCAGCACAACACTGCATATCTCGAACTAAATAACTTTGTTCAAGTTTATAAATGTTTGAATTTCCCCGGTGACCATGAGTGTACTAATTGCAAAAAATATCGTATTTCACCAAATAAATAATCTAAACCACCGCCAACACTTAAATGTAGAGACTATACTCCATTCCAGCCCCTTAAATATTTACGGTGTCTTGGGGGTAAATTCGAAAACCATTAGACTGGGGAAAATTGTAATACTTGGGGGAAGTACGAGTGTCATTTGTTTTGTAGGTAATTTCCTCAATTTTCGTGTATGTATTTAGCATAAATGATAAACATGTACAGGAGCGGGATGTTTGTTCAGAGAAAAAAATGGAAAACGATTCAAAATAAAAAAAAATTGTAGAATGGTAAAAATGTTGATTTCATTGTATAATGTTAAAGAAAAGACCAAGATAATATGATAGAAATTTTTTGTAAAAAATCACTTGCTGAGGATAAATACAATGATGCCTAAATTTAAAAAAAATTGACAGATTTATAGAGCCAAAAATTATGCAAAAATTAAAAGCCATAGAATAATATTCTTGTCTGTCTTGAACACACATTTCATCTCTACCGATTTATTAATATGTAAATCTAGGGCTAAATAAACAAAAACTCATAAGGAAAGGCCTAAATATGTGAAAAACATTGAGAATACAAATTTTTCATTATCTCAAGTAAAAATTTAAGTAAATTACTTAACCCCTTTGTGTAAAGCAAGGTATATTATCATATTCTATGTTTCTAATTCACGATCCTTTAGTGATAAATGTGATTTATTGCGGGTATGGATCAGTGGCGGCTTGTCCGGGTCGGCAGGGTCGGCACTGCCGACCCAGAATTTTGATCGAAGAAATTATTTTTTTTCGTATTTTTATGTATATATTGTTTTATTATGTTCAGATATCTTGAAACAGTTGGAGGGTATTTTTTTACATTACCATCAAATTAATAATTAGCCAAAATCACATTTTTACGGGTGATCCCGAAAAATTTACGCTACTCGGCAACCGTGACTGGGCCGTGTTTGTCATCCAAGCCCGTGATCCAAGCGCTGGGTCGGCAGACCGCATCGTATAACGAAGCAATAGCATCGTTTTCCTATGAGCTGAACAAAGACGCAACCCTGCGCGCATATTGAATCCTGAGGCGAAAATCGAGACTCTGCAATACCTGGGGCCGGCAGACAGCATAAAACGTTAAAACGGACTTCATCATTTATTTCAAGTTTTTTTTAATCAACCAATTATAGTTCTGTTTTCTACTGAGTATTACAAATTATCTGATTGACACCCTTTACATGCTTACAGTTTTTTTATAATCATAATTTAATTTTACGTATATATGTTTTTATTGAAGTTAATAAAGGAGGCTCGGCATTTATAATCGTCGGATTCCGAAAATTAATTTTGACATGTACATTGAACAACAATTATATATATAGTTCAATACTGAAATCACGAAATACTACCCGAATGTTCTACGAAATTTTTCATTTTCCCAAGATTATTGTAAGAGCTATCCTCTTAAATAAACAATTTTAAGCAGATACCTTCAAACATTTAACAGAATTAATTAAATACATGTTATAAATTTAGTCAATCTGAAATCATTGAAGAATTTCACACAAAAAGAAAATAACAAAATAAGTAAGCGCCAATACCCATATAATCGCTTAATGCTGTCTGCCGGACTTCCGAATACATCTTCGGATTGGGTCGACTTCTCCTCTCCCGTGCAGTACAGGTGCACGCTTAACGTTGAAATTATGTAGCTAGTTGCCAGATTAGGCTATTTGTTACCAAATGAACTATCTTTTTAACTTGCGGCGATATGAAAATTTACAGAAGTAGCAAGTAATAAACAACAACTACGAGTATATACAAAATTATTTACTAATTTATAAATAAATAATATTGACTAACTAGAGTGGACCAAAGTTTTTACTGCCGACCCAATAGAATTTGTCACCAGCCGCCACTGGTATGGATCAATAAGCTGGTTATGTTATAGTCTCTTTATTTGCTAGCCAAGCTTTTGGAACCGTTTGGTTCCTTTTTCAGGGCTTCTAAAATACAATATAACAATATAAACATGAAGCAAAATATAAAATTATAAAACTCACCAAATGCGAGAATGCGCTAATAAAACTGTCCACAATCAACAATTTAAAATCTTCACAAAATCAGTTGTAATATATAAATTCATATGGTATATAATAAACGTATAAATATAAATAAAAATATGCAATTATATACCAGGCTATCATAAAATTAATTTTGACATAAATACTTAAAAACAAGGAAAACACGTATCTTGATACTTTACAATTTAGAACTGCACGAGATGCATTTAAAATGGTATAACATAACATAACCAGCTTATTGATCCAAACCCGCAATAAATCACATATATCATAATCTATATCAAATGAAATGTTAGGTGATATGGTACTGGCATGGGAACAATGGACCCAAACGGTTATAACCACGGGAGACTCGCGCCTGATCCGTTTTTGGGATGCCAAAAGCGAATTGAAATCTTTCGACATACCGACTGGGACCGACCACTCCGTTACTTGTCTGGACGCCACTTATGCGGGAATAGCGCACGAGAGGCAATCAAGACACGCCGTCAGCACCGAACGTTCGGACGAAGGCTTAGTTATGGGTTCCTCGGACGATGACGATTTCAACAGTAATTATCACGGACCGAGATCGGGATTGGTGGTGATCGGATGCGCGGATGGTTCGGTAAGAAATTACAGAAACTTTCGTTATTTTTTTTTATTTTTATTTCTTTTTGTCAGGTACGAGTTTTTGATAGAAGATGTAGTCCAAGTGATGCGAGAGTAAAAATGTGGATGGAGCATGGTGCTCCTTGTCTAGATGTGCAACTCAGGGGTAATGAAATAATTAGCGGAAGGTAATGAAATAAAAATTCAGATAATTAAGGCCTTTCACCTTAAAATTTTTCTGTTTAGTACCCACGGTGATGTAAGAATCTACGACATCCGCAAATCCGATTCGATCCAGGTCAATCACATCTTCAAAAGTTCACCGATGAGTTCGTTCGCGGTACACGGCAGCGCACGAATCTACGCCTGGTAACGCTCCCTAATCCCTCTTTCTAGCATCATTTCTCAAAAATCTCATGTTTAGTGGTTCCGCTCAACAAAACGTCGTGATAAACACGTTCTCCGGCGACTTAATCAACTACCTGCGTTACTACGAGGGATTCATGGGCTTTCGTACGGGACCCGTGCTGGGCTTGGCCTTCCACCCGCACAAGATGGCGCTGGCGACGGGAATGGGCGATTCCACGTTGGTCGTCTACACACCCGAGAGCAGGAGATGACGCGAATCTCAGCCCTAGACGTCGGTCTGGGGCCTGCTACGCCACTAGCTTAATAATATTAATCGAACCGCGCCGTCACGGCCTGATGTGATTGATTAATGATTTTGCGGGACGGGACCGTATCCTATTATATTTCCTGAGAAGGTCTGCTATGTTGCCACGTGTTTTCGGCAGGGCTGTCGGCTTGTTGGAATCTTATTTTCTCGGCAGCGTCGAGAATATTTGGGGATTCGACAGTGTTGCTGCATGTCTTTTTAGCCAGATCTAGGGATTTGTTGTCTTCAAGTGTTGCCACATATTTTCCCTAGATTGAAAAATTTGACAAAAATCGTACTTTTTGTCCAGTTGTTTTTGGAAGTTCGGCAGTGTTGCCACGTTATTTTCTCCAGATCTAGGGATTTAGCACAAATAATACTTTTCGTATAATTCAATGATCTTTGGCAGTTCGACAGTGTTGCCACGTCTTATCCTCAGATCTAGGGATGTAGCAAAAATTGTATTTTTTGTACAGTTCAATGGTTTTTGGGAGTTCGACTGTGTTGCCCCGTGTATTCTTCAGATCTAGGGATTTAGAAAAACTCGTACTTTTTGTGCAAGTCAATGGTTGATGGGAGTTTGACAGTTTAGCCATGAACTTTTTCCAGATCTAGAGAATTGGAAAACAGTTTGACAGTATTGCAAAATTATTTCCCAGAAGTGTGGGGATTCTTTTGAAATTATAAAAATGATGAAACATGTTTGCTTGTACTCTTGATTTTTGGAATTGGACAATGTTGCCACCTGTTTTCCCCAGATCTAGGCCCTAGTAAAAATCATTCATTTTCGGAAGTTAATCAGATCGAGGAGTGTTAAAAAAATCCTACTTCTGTTGCTGGGAGTGTTAAATCATGATATGACGAATCGCGAGTGCTTGTACTTTTTCTGGCTTTTCGGTATTCGACTGTGTTGTCACGTTCTTTCCCAATCAAAGAATTCTTAAATTCTGAAAAACATGTTACCATGCAAAATCTTGAAAATTAGGAATACCAGCAATGTTGCCATGTATTTCCTTCGAATCCAGAGATTCCTTAAAATTTTCTGTTTGGTACTTTTAAATTCTTTTTTGGAATTTGACAGCCACGTTGTTAAAAACTTGAAGCGACCGATATAAATATTCTATAAAGGTTTGGCAATGCGACTGTGTTGCCAGATCTGAGATTTCTTAAAAAAATGAATCGTGAGTGCTTGATTGACATTGTTGCCGGGTCGAGGTGCTTGTTGAAATCGTGGCTGTTTTGTACTTGTCCCGTCCTGCAGGCGATTGTTTGTTGTATTTTGTACATATATATATATATATTGACATGTCTACACTGCCTCTTGGATGTCGTTACCGATTACGTTTTTRAGTGATTTAGATGCCTTTATATTTAATGCTTGTTTGAAGATTAATATGACAACGGTGTTATCATTTTTTACATGGGGATTTATAGTTGAAGTAGCTGTTTGTAAATCAGGATGATTAACATCACCTCAGTTTACTGTCTGTGATTTGTGTATATTTACGTTGTAGACAGCCACGAGGAGCATGTTTTTATGCTGAGATTTATTTTTTATGTGTAMATAAAGATTTTAATTTCGATTTTATGCTGTTTAAATACCCTATCCCGAGGAATATAATAGTAATAATTGTAAGGTATAAATAATTTTCAATCAAAATAAAACCGCTATTTTTTCTCCAGCCACAAAAAACAAAAACTTAAATTTTAAAAATACCAGCTTGTTTCTAAGATTTAGTTTTGTTTACAAATGCATTATTTTGCTGGTATGGCAAAAATCATCCACATTTTATGAACTTTTAAATTAATTTAAACTTTTTTCTTAGGGAAAAATATCCTTAATCGTACAATTAATAAAAACATAGTTGTCTTGGTAACCCAACTTCTTTTTAGGTACAAAACATCGATTTTAATTCTTAAAGTCATGTAATGATACAAATTTTGGTATCATTAAAAATGTATTGGGAAGGAAACTACACCAAAGAAAAATTTAGACCGACACTCCTTGAACAATTTTTAACTAGAAAAATCAGAGTTAGCAGAAAGCAGGGTTAAAAAGGTCTAGTTTTAAGGACACCATTCAGTTATTTGCTAAAGTTAAAGAATACACAGGTGTTTATTGCTAAAATCAAAAATTTGTTAATTAATAGAAATAATCTATTTATTTTAATTAAGCACTAGAAATCTTGAATACATGTATGTTAAGTGAAATCGCAAGATTACACATTAGTGAGGTTTATAGCCAAAACGGTAGAAATACAACAAATGTATTGCTAACAAAAAGACCTTTATTTTCGATGAGAAATTAAAAAACGCAAAAATAATGGTGGTGTTCGTCCAAAAGAATGTACTCTGATAACGCTCAGAAAAAACGGATATCCTATATAATGCAAAATAATTTTAACACAGAGAGCTTGCCTTAGTACAACTTTTAAACTTGTTCTTAGGCAACATCCTGTATTAAGCGGTTTTTTTACATAATTTCACCGAGAGCCTCTGGATGGAAAGATTAATTATTTTATGCTGTTCATTATTATTAATGTTTTATGTGAGTGTGCTGTGTATGGAAATCAATAGATAATAGTGTGCACAGAAAAAGCTATGGTGTTAGTGTTAGGTCATTAAATATTTGTTAAAAAAGAAACTTTGAGAAGACTTAAAACTTTAGTTAGCAGCATTATTATAGCAACAGAATAAATAATATGAACGGTACATTTCAAGTGGTAACCACAAAAGTTAATAAAAATCAACCCTCAAAGGAGGTTGTACCGAATAACTATAAAAGTGGTAATGGTAGAAGGTTGTTAATTATATTAAGCAACAATTTTCTCGAATTTTTACCTAGGATTATTCTGTGAAAAAATGTTAATAGTTAGGGATGAAAGGAAAAACCTGAAAGAGACGAAAATAACTGTCGCTTCGCTACGCAAAAGAAATAACTCAAGGCAATTTTTGGTTTGATTAAATCAATTTATTGAATTGTTGTATTTCTTAAACGAGCCCATAACCCCAAAACTTAGTTATATACAAAAGATTTTAAAATGCAATTTTTTTTTATACAAAAAGAACTATATAGGTATCAAAATCGTGATTTCCTTAAATATAAACTTGTCTTTACAAAGTACAAACTGTATACATGCTATTAGCGTTAAAATCTGATATCAAAAGCGTCGCTATCGATATTATTGGCATAGTACTAAATTAAAAAAAAAGATTACCCGATCGTAATTGAATACTCGTAAGTCTTGGTTAACTAAGAGCCATAAATTACACAAAAAAAAATGCATAAAGATAAAACGGTAGCTATCACTATGAGGCGTTGTTAAAAAAATTCCGTATAATATTCATATCAAAAATAACGAAGCGATCCCTTTCCTCGTCGTCTCGCCGAAAAACGTCCTAATACTGGCTGGCTCTCCAATCTCCGGGAACGGCTAAGTACTAAGTTGCATATTTACACCTGTCATAGTTCGTTCTAATTCCTTTCCACTCTAAAACAAAAGAATTAAGCGTAGATTAGTTGGGACCGTCCTCGCCGTCCATGGTCTCATCCTGGGTGGTGGAGTCGTCGCCGGAACCGTAACCGCCCGGCTGAAGAGAGCCGCGTTTCGCCGAACCCAGACGGGAGGATAGACCCATCGCGCCGGTGCCACGCCTAAAAGCAAAAAATCACAAGTAGCACACGGGCTAGAGTAGACGACTGCGGGCAGCGGAAGCTTCAAGCAGATGACGTTGCAGGTCCAAGTGCCGTCGCAGCTGTGAACTGTCAAACACGGATGACATTTGGCGGGAAATTGAAAAATCAGTGTGGAAATTAGTAAAACTTGATGTGATGTGGAATATTTTTATTTATTAATGGCTTACAAACAGAAAATCATGAAAATGATAAGAGGGACAAATTCCATGACGGACTTCTCCATTCCAAAAATGTTCCTCTTGTTTTTTCCAATTAAGATTTTAAATTCATTATGATGTTTTTTCGAAATTATTAAACAAAACAGCCCAGGAAACTTTTTGATAAACCTGTTGAAATCTTCAAATTTTCGCCACTTGCAATACTACTCAAGCTGTGAAAAAAAAGCAGGCAACACAAAAAAAATACAGTTTATAAACCTGAAAAGCTGTATTATCTTAAAAATAGTAAACTGAATTAATAAATCTTGAAAATTGAGGTATATCCAAATTCAGGGAAAAATTAACATAGCTGGCTAAGAAATTTTATTTATGTGCAATAAGAATCTCACATAAAAAAAATAGAAAATCAAAGTTAATATTACCGAATCGGTAAAAAAAATTTTTGGAAAGACAGTGATAATCTCATTTGGCAATGGAAATTTCTAAACGCAACAAAAAGTTCAGAACTGTAGTGACATTTGAAATTCATTGCAATAATCACAGAGTTTATGAAGAAAACCCCCAAAAGTCATTTAAAAATGTTAAATCCTTAAAAAAATTATAGTAAACGTCTATGAAAATCTCATAATGGGCAATGGGAATTTCTACACCCAATGAAAGGTTCAGAACTATCAGCGACATCCAAAATTTACATAAATAATTGCAGAATTTATGTCGAAATCCCCCAGAAGCCATTTAAAATTGTCAAATCGTTAAAAAAATTATCGTAAACGTCTATGAAAATCTCATAATTGGCAATGGGAATTTCTATACCCAATAAAAAGTTCAGAACTGTCAGTGACATTCAAAATTTACATAAATAATTGCAGAGTTTACGTAGAAATCCCCCAGAAGTCAGTAAAAACTGTCAAATCGTTAAAAAAAATTATCGTAAATGTCTATGAAAATCTCATAATGGGCAATGGGAATTTCTATACCCAATAAAAAGTTCAGATCTGTCAGTGACATTAGAAATTCACACCAATAATCACAGTTGACTTAGAAATCCCTCAGAAGCCACTTAAAATTGCCAAATCGGTAAAACAATTTTCATAAATGTCATGAAAATCTCATAATTGGCAATGAAAAGTTCAGAATTTTCAATGACATTCGAAATTCACACACACTAATTCATGTAGAATTCCCTGAAAACTATAAAAGATGGCGTTTTCAAATTCACATTTATTTATAAACACGCAGAAAGTTTACCATATGTTTAAAATACTCAAACAGATAAATTCAGAATGCACATCACAGCAAAACAGCTGAAAATTATACTTAGAAAAACGGCAAATACTGGTTACAAATCAATGATTATAAAAACAAGCAGGCAATGCAAAAAAAATTAATATCCATCAAATCATAGCAAGCATTACGGCAAGCTGCGAATGTGCAAAACACAACGAAATCATAGTTAACGTACCAACAAGGCACCAGTGCATCTCACAACATATCACGACTTTATGCTGGAAATTAAAATGTCATTTATATCATTACTTCAATGTACTGATTGTCGATGTCGATTGTGAATCATGAAATTGACAATAAACTATTGGATTTCCCCTGTATACAGATGAAATCCTTCACAGTCAACATCCACAAGCAATAAATCAAAATAACCCTCCCCCCCATTTGGAAGCCCGTTCTTTGAAATTCTCACCTCAGTTTGCTCTTGAGGTTGCTGATCTCTCTCGTCATGGACTCGTGGGATTCCAGCATGTCCTCGCATTCCCTTTGCGCCTTGCGTTTCTGCGCCTTCTCCCTGCTGATCTCCTCCTCCGCCTCGTCCAGCTGTCTCTTCAGCGTCTTCACTTTGCCATTGATCTTCTCCACTTGCTCTTTGTACTGGTCGGCGTGGCGACGCTCGTCCTCGAGCTGCATCACCAACTCCTTGATCTTCTTGTCCTGCTTGCGGTTCGTCTTCTGCTGGGCGAAGCGTTCCTTCGCTTCAACCTAACGAGAAAAAAAAATGAAGCTCGAATCACATCACCACGTGAKTTCTTTTTTACCTCCAGTKGTTCTTCGAGGTTGGCGATCTTGCTTTCCAGGGCGGCAATGGGGGCCTTGGTTTTCGTTCTCTGCGCCGTCTCGAGTTCGGCCAGTTTGGCCTTGAGTTCCTTGTTCTGGCGTTCCAGGAGCAATCTGCTCGATTCCTGTTTCTGGGCAGAGGAACGTTCATTCGCCAGTTCCGTCGTTAGTTGTTCGACTGTGAGTTGTGCTTTTCTTGCCCTGTCCAGAAGAAGTTCGTTGTTGCTCTGCTCTTCCTCCAGTTCTTCTTCTAGGGTGGCGATTCTGGCTTCTAATCGACGCTTGTCATCAATCAGGAGGCTTCCTGCGAGGAAAATATTGGATGGTGTTAAGATAAACACTAGTAGAATCTCTATTAGCATTTTCTTCTCTCGCCAGTGACAATTTGTTAACCTAAAATTAATAATTTCCATACCCTGCCCCGATAGTAATATATCTCAATTTCTTATATCTATACCTAGGAAACAAATTTGATATTAAAATGTCATGTTACTGGAAATTCTCAAACTTAAAATACGAAATCCTGAAACCCAAACATTTAATGTTGAAACAATAATTTATTATTATAAATTCTAGAATTCTAAAAAATGAAAAGAACAAAGTGCATATGGCCTGACAAAAGTAATATTGTCAATGTTAGAAATGATCTTGGATATGTTACAATAAATAAAAACATTTCAAAACACATGAAAATTCACATTCAAGTTACGCACATACGCCTAAAAAGATTCTATTTCCTATTTGGGAACCCCAATTTCACGTCAAAATATCAAAATTTTTACTGAAAAAATTATACACTAATTAAAAAATCTGGAAAAATTGAGAAGCCCTACAAAATTGGGATTGCAAATTGGTAATGGAAGGCTAAAAATTCAATTAAAAACACTGACACTGAACACAAAATATACAATTCTAGAATTTGTACCAAATATCAAAAACAAAAATTTCACAAAATTATGTCCACAAACCTTTGTTAGCGTTATTATTGATCTCCTCCTGCAATTCATCCCTTTCGGCTTCGGCAGCCCTCCTCGCCCTCTCCGAACTGGACAGGTCCTCCGACACCTGCAGCAGCTCGGCCTCCAACGCCTTCACCTTCCTCTCGGCATCTTTGCTGGACGCTGCCAGCTCGTCCCTGGCAGCTCTGGCCTCCTCGGCGTCCCGCGTCGCCTCCTTGCACTGCTGCTGCGACTTCTTCAGCTGCTTCAGGGCATCCTCCTTCATCTTGATCTGCGTCTCGAGCTGCGCCTCCATCTCCTTGATGTCGCCCTCGAGCTTCTTGCGAGCCGTGACGGCGGCCGTGCGTTGCTTGCGTTCCTCATCGAGCTCGGCTTCCAGGTCGCGGAGCTGTTTGACTATGCCGCGCCGTTTYYCTTCGGCTTGTTCTTCCTTGGCCTGGAGAAGGAAGGACGAAAAAATTTTGAAGGTTAAGTTTAAGCAAATGGGTTTCTAGTCATTTAACCAAGAATTCCTACAAATGAAACGAAAGAGGTCCCTAAAACTAAGTTCCGCCTTACCTGTACATCCCTTTCGAACTGCGCCCTCAACGCTTGCATGTTGACCTCCAATCTCAACTTGGCATCTTCGGTCAACTGAAGTTCATCTTCCAACTCTTCGTTTTGGGCCTTCAACTCGGCTAGCTGGCTCTCCAGCGAACGTTTCGCCTTCTCCAACTCGTGGACGTTCTTATCCGCGGTTCCCTGGTTGTTGACCAATTCGTCCAGCTCTGACTGCAGCTGTCTCTTCAGACGTTCGAGTTCCTCGATCTTCTCGCTGGATTCGTCCAGCTCCCGACTGAGTGACAGCACCCTGGTTTCCTTTTCCCTGGCTTCACGCTCGGCAGCATCTCGTTCGGCCGCCATCTGTTCGCTGACGGCCTTCTCTTCGGCGAGGACTTTGTCGAAGTTCTTTTGTTTCTTTTCGAGCTCGGCGACCTTCTGGCGCTGGGTCTCGAGGTCGATGTTGGCATCTTCAAGTTCGGCGGCTATCTTCTTCTTGCTCTTGTCGAGCTTGTCGTTGGCTGCTGTCAATTCTTCAACCTGGAATGGAAACACAAACCCCCAATAAACATATGAGTGTGATAATGAGATTACTAAAGAAGAATCTTTGAAGAATTCTTCAAGACTGAACACCCACCTGTCTCTGAAGAATCTCCATGTCCTTGACCAACTTCTTCTTGCTCTCCTCCAAGATGGCTGCCTGTTCGGCTTCTTCCTCAGCCTTCTTCTTTGCTTCAGCCAGCTGGACGTTAACGGCAAGCAGTTGCTTCTCGAGCTGTCTCTTCGCCTCTTCTTCCTCCTCTATCTGATCAGCCAGAGCCTCTTTGTCTGCCTCAATCTGACGAAGTTTTGAACTAAGTGTGAGTTTCTGGCGGGTTTCTTCTTCCAGGGCGGCTTGAGCTTCCGCCAGTTGGGATTCGGTGGTAGCCTGAGATTTCACGGCAGCTGAGGCCCTGTGAAGATATAATTTAACCAAATAAAAAACCCCATTTAAAATAAGAGTTTCATAAGTACCTTAATTCCGCTTCTTCAAGTTGCTGCATGATACTCTCGTTCTCCTGTTGTAGCTTTTGTGCTTTCTCCTGAAGTTCCACTTTGGATCGATCGATTTCAGCCAATTTTGCTTGGATTTCAGCCAGCTGGCTTTCAGCTTGTTTCCTTCTTCGATCACCTACAATTCATTATTACTTTTACCCCACAACCCACACAGAAAATCTCAAACTCACTTTCTTGTCTGCTGGCAGCAACACTCCTCAATTCAGTGGCCAGATCAGCATTCTCAGCTTCCAAAGTTTGCTTGGCCTTCTCCAATCCAGCCTTGGCCTTCTTGATCCCCTCTAGTTGCTCGTTGATGGCCGCCAATTCCTGGGTGTGCTTGTGTCGCATGTCTGCCAAGGTAACTTCATGTAGCTGTGTGTCTTCCTCAAGAGTCTTCTTCAGCTTTGCCAATTCTTGTTCCCTCTTCGATCTGAGCTCTTGCTGGGCGGCAGTTGTGTCCAGGGAATCTAGCAGTTCATTTTTCAATGCCTCCAGTTCTTCGTTCAAGTCCCTCTTTTGCTTTTCCGCCTTGCTTCTAGCCAACTTCTCGGCTTCTAAATCTTCTTGGAGCTCGGAAACTTGGCTCTCGAGTTCACGTTGGGCTTTCTGAGCTTGTGCCTTTAGGGCTCCCTCTTCATCTACTCGGACCATTGCTTGGGCCAGTTCTTCTTCGCGCTTACCTGGAACATATCAAAATAAAACCTGAAAAGGCAAGATTGAGTTCCAACTCACCCAGCTGAAGTTGTAACTCCTCTAGTTGAGTTCTCTTCTCTGCTAATTGTTCCTTAAGGTCTGCCACTTCAGTCTCGACTTTCCTCTTCGACCTGTCACTTTCCTGTCTCTGCTGGTGGTCTTTGAGCAGTCTTTCTTCGAGTTCCGCAATGGTGCCCTCGTGCTTTGCCTTCAATTTCGCAAGATGCTTTGCCTTCTCCTCTTCTTCGGCCAAGGCCTGGCTGAGGTCGTTGCTTCGTTCCTCCAACACTTTCTTCTCTTTCAGAAGCTTCTGGTTGGTGTCTTCGCTCAGGGCGAGATCCTCCTCCAACTTCTTCAGTTTGGCATCGCACTGGACCTTCTCCAGCTGCAGTTTCTGTCGTGCCGCCTCCTCTTCTTCGAGCTGCTCTTCGAGATCTTGAATCGTCAGTTGGAGCTTCTTCTTGTCAGCTGTCAGGGTGGCGACTCTTTCTTCCTCTTCCTCGATGCGCGCCTCCATGTCGTGGAGGATGTCTTCGAGCTCCTGCTTGCGGGCCTGCATCCTGGCGCGGATTTCTTCAGCTTCGGCACAGAGCTCGACTTCGGCCTGGAGCTGCTCCGCCACCACGGTCTTTTCTTCCATCGCCTGTTGGTATTTCTTTTCGAACTCCTGGGCCAGCTTCATGTGTTGCTCCAACTTGTCCTTGACCTGCTTCAGTTCGTCTTCCTTCTGCATCAGCTTCTCTTCCTGCTTCGTGACTTCCAGGAGTGGTTTGACTTTAGTGTACAATCTAGAGGAAGAAGTGAAGTGAAGTGAAAAAGTGAAGGAGTGAGGAGAAGGAAATTTTACCTCCACCACTGCCAGTTTCTCAGCTTCAAGTAGGCGGAACAGTTTCTTTGGATGATACGGATTGCGTTTAACTGCTGCACTCGTTTGTGGTAGTTCCTTCTGGATAAGAATCCGCGGCAGAAAGCTTGGAAGTTGACAATGACATCTGTGATTTTGTAATCTCTTTCTTCTTCAAGATGAGCAAGCACTCCTGCTCTGAAGAAGATCTTCGATTGTCCAATTCTGTAAAGAAGGTTGCATCCATAAAGAATAACCATAGGGCTAAATCTGAACCCACAACATTGCACATATAACATCATTTATACAACTTGCCTTCAGCAAAGGCCTCAAGGGAACACTAAAAGGTAGTTCCCGCGGTGGTTTCTTAAGCAAGAATTTTAACTGTCAACATCTGACAAAGACCAAGAAACCGAAAAAAGAGAAAGTAAAGAAAAATTTGTTGTATTTTTACCTGTATAAGTTCTGGTCCAGTTCCAAGCTCTTGATCATGGCCTCACAGGCTTTCTTCCCATCCATAAACCCTTTATTGATGACATTGGGTGTCAGGAGCTCATAGCGTTGCCKGAACTCCTGGAAGGGAATCCTGTTKGGGAATCCCTGCCTGCMAATCCTGATGCCCTCCAGCACTCCATTSCAGCGCAACTGGTCCAGAACCAGCGGAGCATCGATCTTCCCAGCGCGTTTCTCATGATTGGGGATGATGCAGCGCACAAAGTTGGGGTTCGTGTTCCTCAAGGTGACCATCAAATTGGCCAGCTGTTCCTTGTACAAGTAGGAGACGGTCCTGAACATACCCTTGGCCCTGCCCAAGTTCTCAGCGTCCTTCCACAAATTTTGAACAAACGTGTCCTGGGAATTTTGGAGGAGGGAGACGACGTTCTCGTTCTGAGGGTCCATGTTCTTCATCAGCCACTGGTTGGCCGAATAGTCGACTTTACCGGCATAATGGATGATGGAGAAATCGGCTACGCCACGGAAATCGCTCTTGCGGAATTTCGGATGTTCGGAATGGGCGCTGACCAGCTTGTCGACGAAGGTTTTGTCAGTGGCACGCGGGAACAAACACTCCTCGTCCAGGAGCGCCATTATTCCCATCGGCTTGTCGATGAGGTCGATCGTCGGTTGGAGATCGAGACCGAAATCGATGAATTTCCACTCGATTCCTTCGCGTTGGTATTCTTCCTGCTCCAAGATGAACATGGTGTGGTTGAAGAGCTGCTGCAGCTTCTCGTTGGTGTAGTTGATGCACAGCTGCTCGAACGAGTTCAACTCGAAGATCTCGAAGCCGGCTATGTCGAGAATACCGATGAAACTGGCGCCCTGTCGTTTCGTTCGGCCCAAAGACCTATTGATTCTGGTCACCAACCATCTGAACATTCGCTCGTAGCAAGCTTTTGATATGGCTTCGACGGCAAATTCGACCTGGCGTAAGAAATTAAATGTTCGAGAAAAACTAGAAGTGAAATCTGTCACTTCGTCACATAAAATACAGTTGATAACAAAAAATGATGGGAACATGTTACACAACATACAGTATGCCACAAAAATGTTGGTACATCATGTATCTCCTATGTCATGAAATGTTCATTTTGACCACGGTTATATTCAATAGTTACCAACATAATAAATAAAAATAAAATCGCAGAAAGAAACCAGAGAACATGTAAAGACAGAATTAAAAACAAAAGAAGCAATAAGAGTGTTTAAACTAGCTGAAAATGAAATTGCGAAACAAGTATAAAAAGCTTGTGGATAAAAAATTTGAAATAATAAATAGCATAGAAAATGAAGAAGATATAGAACTAATAGGGATGAAATTTAAAGAAATATTAGTGTGCAGAGCAAGTGTGTCAGTACATAAACAGTACAAACTATATAAGATATACCTATGGTTTGTAGCAAGATTTTTGAAAATAACTACACTGGCTATGGTATGTACTAAACATACAGAACTTCAAACAAAACTATGTACTGAACTGTCAATTGGTTGTAAAATAATTGCAATGACTACATCAAAAAATAGGGTTGACATTATTAGAAAATGAAGAAATGTTGTTAAATTTTTGTATACTAAACAGTATTTATCTACAGGTTGAATACTGTACATAATATCATGAATGCTCTAATTAGCTTGCTGAAAGCCATTTGAAACTACTGACAATAATTTCCAAACACTGTATTATCTGCAGTAAATATAAAAGGACATTTTGTGTAATGCTGCACTATTAAACGAAACTGTAATGTACACTCTGTACCAAAAATAACGAAATCGAAACTAATGTATAATAGGTTGCAAAATTAATGAAACAGTCGGTAATTTTAAATCTAATTATAGCATTATTTATAACGAAAATGTACAGTAACGATCTTGGGAATAAGTACTGTCTAGTATACATAAAATGAACAATATTTGTTAGGTCTAAAATAAGGTTCTGCAGATGGAAAAATGCCACTACAGATTTTTTATAGAAAATTCATGCACTACATTTGTAGTCATATGCATTTTCCTCCATCTAAACACATTTCTTACAGCATTTGTAAAAAATGATGATTCTGGGACAGTTTTTATATTTTTTTAAAAATACTTTTCTAAGGTCAATCACCACCAAAATCAACTAATTTTCAGTACCAATAATGAAAATTTCAACTCCTGGATTAATTTTACTTGACTGAAGTTACTTTTTATTAAACCGTCTAATGAAATTTCACAATGTTATTTATATCAGTAATTTTGATGTAGTGAACAGTTAATAATAACTATTGTAAGGCAGAATATAGTGATGAACTTAAAATGAATTCAAAATTTTCAATTTGATCAAAATAAAGTAATTTGGTTGTGAGTCATAGGGAGTAAAGGGCGGAATTACTAAGGCTGTAACATTGTAATCTGTACCAAAAATAATGAAACAAACTTTACTATGTGTATTTAAAAAAATGAAACCGTGATACATAACTGAAATTAAGAGCAGCTTTCAAATGCACTACTTTATAGCTAATTTGAGAAAAGATTAACATTAAAACGAAATGTACATTGTGACAATGTACAATCTGCATCAAAACTAATGAACCCAAACATGTATAAACTGACCTGCTCCTTGGTCTGCGACTTTGTAACGAAATCCCTCCCGACCTTGATCCTGGGTTTCAGAAACGCCTTGGTCATTTCTGTCACGGACAGCCCCAGCAAATGGGCAACTTTCTGGGCAACGGTGTTGTCCGGCAGGGTGGCCTGGTCGGAATTGCGGTCCTGTTTGAACTGCATCGTCCCGAACAGCATTACCGAGGAGACTACTTTAAAAATGGCACTGAAATCTTCGTTCGTCATTCCCATGATGTTCATGCTTTTGACTGTGGCCTGGAATTCCGCTTGATCGTCCACGCCGGGTACTAAATGATTGTCCTCGCGATAGAAGGGGTACGTGGTGGGGTCTTCCAGGACATATTCCTCTGGGGGTGGAAGGATGTTGTAAATTTTTTTATAAAAGAATTATACAACTCAATAGGATCATTTTGTCCAAATTTTGTTCATTAATAAAATTAAGTACAAATTAAATTATGTAAAAATCCAATGCCTTCTCCACTTTATTAAACAAATATTAACGTGGAAAAAAAATCACAATCTAAAGCTTGAATTTTATCTTAAC
Source organism: Rhyzopertha dominica (assembly GCA_025024175.1). NCBI lineage: Eukaryota > Metazoa > Arthropoda > Insecta > Coleoptera > Bostrichidae > Rhyzopertha > Rhyzopertha dominica. Next base: position 30,269,734 of record QCXZ01000053.1, read on the forward strand.
TATGAACAAACTGAGATCCTAAGCTACCCACGGTTGAAAAATATATAGGCATTCCATGAGGCAAAAAAAATAGGAGCATTTACTAGAAATGATTCCTTAGTAACATGAAAATTAAAATCAATATCTTAGGAAGACCGAAAAGTCAAGGTGTTGATTTTTTTAAATATAAAAATTAAAAGACTGAAAATTTTGCATGCAGTAGGACAAACTTTAATTGGTCAGTTCATATAGTCTGTGAAATCTGTATATGTTATAGGTTAAAAAACACTGAAAATCTAAAAATTCACATTTACATTTTTTGAAGATAATGGCTATACCTGGAGATTTCGAATGGAGTTGGCGACTGTGCAAACTACATAAGTTAACTTTTAATTTAGAAAAAAGATTTTTTTGAATGTTTTGAAACAACATCAAATATTGTATGCTCTAATTTAAACTTTGAAATTCAATATGATGAAGTGAAGTTTAAAATACGGGTATTAATAATTAATTTATCTATAAAAAATTGTTTTCTGTTGTTTCCTTACACTTTGTAATTTTTATAACATTTACATCTGGCACTGAAGATGGCCATTCAATGCCACATGAATATTTATTTAATAAAGCGTAAAAAACATAATTTTAAGTATAAATAGTTGTTTTTCTGTTTATACAATACAATTTTAAATGATTATAACATCACCACACAGATTCAAATCAAATATAAAAGTCCTACTTACTCTTTTGGTCAGCAGAAGCTCCAGCCAAAAGCTGGTAGAAGATATGGAACGTCCTCTCATATTTTGCTTGTCTTATGGCACGTGACTTTTCCAGCAGATACGTTTCTATGTTCGCCCCGGCAATATAACCAGAAGCATCAAAATTAATCCTAATAAATTTACCCTAAAGAAAGGAAAAAGCACTCGAGCAAACTAAAAAACGACGGCGGTAGACAGGCACTTACGAATCTCGACGAATTATCGTTTTTGACTGTCTTGGCGTTGCCGAAAGCTTCTAGAATCGGATTGGCCTGAAGAAGCTGTTGTTCTAACCCGCCCTGTAGGACAGGAGGCAAATTAGAATGGTGAGGGGATATTTTAAACGATTACAGTGCAAATATAATTATACAGTGCTGCTGTAAATGCTATGGATTTTTGTTAACATCGATGTTGTATTAGAACTGCGTGATAAGCAGTTGTGGACACATTTCACGGTGAAAGTGGTTACCATAGCAACATCGTTAACACTTGGAGAACACATGATTTTATGCTAGTTAATGCTGCATTAATGAAGTATTTTAATTTTGGCTAGTAAAATTGATTATGACTAGAGCTTGGATTTTATGCAAAATACATATTTTTTTAATATGAAGTATGATTATATATTTAATTACATCAAATTAAAAAATTTCGTTTTGCATATTTTATTAGCTTTAAGCATATTCTGTCAAACACATCCGAAAGATAAAGTGTGGATTGGACATTACTATTTTACTTTAACTGTAAGTTAAGAAAAATTGTCAACTCTTTAAACAGTTAGGGCAGCAATGAAAACAAAATAAATTACTACTGAACAAAAACTATGTATATTTACATAAAGTTTCTTCCCTGTCTACAACTAACATTTAAGGAATATTTTGAGAAAATTTTTTGTGAAATTTGTATTAAAATACTAGCATATACTAAGGCAGCATCTTGAAAAATTTACCGTGTCACTTTGAGACATCTCTAGATAAATAAAAATGTACCAAAACAATTCACTAAAAATTATTTTTAAATACCCAAAATTTCCGCTAAGGAGCATATTTGACACTATGTTACTGTTCATGTTAGAGATAAACGCTAATAGCTGCTAAACTTGCCAAAAAAATGTAATGCAAAATAAAATAAAATGTGTAGTATTTTTGTTTTTTTTTAAGTGATGCCTATAAAACAAAACAGATTTTTTTTGCAGCAGTTCAGGATATCTCAATTTCGTTGAAAATCCATTTAAAATGAGTGCTAGTGTTTTAAAAATAAGCACCTAGGGAAGCTTGAAGGTATTTTGCTCTGCAGTGTCTTTACTGTGGCAAACAGAGACAAATGGAACAAAACTTTGAGGTAATTAAATAGAGATTCCAAAAATTCTAATAGCCACCTACATTATATCGGCGAATTTTGGAACTAGCGTTTATTACTTATGTACATATGATGGTAAACTCTCCTTGCATATAATTCAAGCTCTAGTTCTAACACAACGACAGTGAGTGATGAAGTGTTCATTTTGCACGTTACGGCTTGAAAATTCAGCGTTATTTGCCAAAATTACTTGAATGTACTTGATAAGCCCAGCTCATTTCCAACAAATCGAATACATACCGAGAATTCTCTAGTTGGACTCTGGCAAAGCATGTAAAAACAAGGAAAATCTGTAAGCCTACTGTTCACAAGCCTAAATACCGAAGAGGAATAACTCATCAGCAGTTTCAAGAAACAAGATAAGATTCCTCGGGTAAGACAGAAAAAAAGGGTAAAAATAAATGTGCTCTACTTACGATAAGGTCTTTCTGCAGGTGCCACCAGGAAGAAACATGCAAACAAAAGAATAATTACTACGTGCTGTACTGCTAAATTATCGGTACTAATAATAAATTCATGCCTAATTTACATCAGGGTGATTAGAAAAGAAAACACTTACCGCCCCAGATCCTTTCGGAGATTTCGACGCAGCAACGTAGGCTAAATACTGAATTACTTTCTTCGTGTTTTCAGTTTTCCCAGCTCCGGATTCTCCCGTACAGAGTATGGATTGATCTTCTCTTTCTGTGAGGAAAAAAAAGTTCATTTTTGATCAGTTAGCGATCATGCTGTGGCGAACTTACCCTGCAACATTGAGCGGTAGGCAGTGTCAGTGATAGCGAAGACATGTGGCGGCACCTCGTGCCTTTTGATGCCCTTATACCTTTCCATGATCTTCTCCGTGTAGATGGGAAGCTTCTTGTACGGATTGACGACCACACAGAAGAGACCCGAGTATGTCTGCAAAACAAAAATTAAATTTAGCTTATAAAATGTGATAAGCAAATTATTCCTGAAATTCCATTTATAGCATGTTATGTTTTTCATTTATTATTCATACCTTACAGGATGGAGGCAATATGTTTTGTTCAACATTTTGTGAAGTCATATTTGTTTATTTTGTATGTGTCAGATGCACCACAAGTAGTAAGATATTCTCATATACAGCCCTATGAAGAAGATTCACAAATATTATTCTATTTTGATCCAGCCAGTTCAGAACACGTAAATAATGATTCGGCTGCAATCGAGTCAGTTTCAAAAGTACACAATCTCTAACTAAATGTTGACAAAACGGTTGCTTTATTGTTATGTTTTGCGGCTAAGAGGCAGCTTAGTTTTTGACTTATATATATTTTTTTAAAAAATGGTTTCTTATACATAGTGTAGCAACCAAAAATTTAGATTAATGAAAAAGGGTAAATCTATCACTTCATGTGGTCATTACTCCGAACGAGAGGTGTGTCTTACTCGAATGTTAAAGAAAACATCAGGCTAGCAAGGGCTAGGGCAAGAGGCAAGGGCTGTAAARGAAATGGGACAGTCGGGCATAGAGTGTGCTAGAGGTTAGMACGGGAGTATGGCTCTGTGTATAAGTGTGTGTGATGTAGTGCCCAATGGTAGTGGTGTGACCACGTGAGCATTATGGATAAGTTGCATTACCTGTGTGACAGGTATTTATAGAGGTATATGCTTATTGAAAGGGGTACTATGTGTATTGGCCATTATTGTAATTGTGTGGGCGCCGGTGGGCGCAGGACTAATTAGTAGTCCGGTGGCAGTGGCCATGAGACCAAGTGGGTCTGTGCAGCAAGTGGCTGCGGAGGTTTATGGCAGTTCCTCCACCCTATAGCTATAGGAGTCCTGGACGGCGTGGTCTCGACCATCCTGTCCGTGACCTGCTGCTAGCGGCAGTGACCTGGCCAGTTAAGTGCCAGGAGTTCCTCGCAGATGGAACAGAAACCTCTGTATACCGTTATTCCACCAGGGGTTTTAGGTGGTTTAGTGGGTCCGTACATTCGGCCAATGTATGGAATGCCTGGTTGAAAGACTGGGGCCTAAGGGTGGCAATCCCTGCTAATCATATGTTACAGGTTGCCGGTCTACGTGTGCTTCATCCGGTTCCAGTTGGCCTGCGCCAGGGTGCAGGGCACCCGCCGTAAGTTAACTATCCATCTCTGTGTGATTATCTCGCTAATGCGTCATTTATTTGTATTTCCATGTTGCATTTTGATTGGCTGCCCGACTGGTTTAATTAAACGTGCTATCCTTGTCCGTCACCCGGAGCTCGAGTGGGGTAGTAGTAAGAAAGGGCGTGAATGTGATATAAGAATAATTTGTATTATTTAACACTAACCAATAACGACTAACATACGCCCATCTCTATTTTGGATGCTACAATAGATTTTTTACGCAGAATCAAATGACATAATAATTTTTATATATCGCCCACACTTTTTGAGATATAGAACAAATTTGGGAGTTTCTTTTTAATATAGAAACCATAGTTTCTACTACTATAAGAATATCTTTAAAAGAAATTCAATAACCATGAAGAATACCAGGAACCATGATGTCCTGTGCTTATTTTCGTCCATGATCATATATCTATCTTTCCAGGTACATTTTTAATCTTATCAGGCGAGCGATAAACCGAACAACAAACATAAAATTCACGGTTAGTACAAAGATTAATGAAACGCAACAGTCCCGGCAAAATTCGCGGCTTATCAGTGTGTCGCTTTGAGAAATCCCGCCGCTGTTTACTAAATATCAATATGCCCAATTAATAGGCGGTCTAATTGCTGAATTACTGGTCCATTTATTCGTGCAGATGGCGAATATTTCGGTCCATCGGTGGCAAGGCACGCGGAACAGAGGCGTACTAAGGGGCAGAGAAATTGGAGTTTCAGAAAACCTTTTGATACTTAAGCGAGAACGTCTAACAGTCATTTTAAGATTTTGAATAAATAAACTTCAAAATTTCTAAGATAAATTCGCGAAATTACTGAAGTCAATTGAGATGGTTGGTTGTGACGAATTTTTCAATACAAGATTGGGAATCATACTGCCAACATGCCAAAACAGCTGAAGATTTTTTTGCTGCTAAGGAACCTTTACTGGATTCTACACGTGACAGTTTAATAATCAGTTTACAAGCCGCAAGTAACAGTGAAAGTGACTTTGATTCGATGCATTCGGACAGTTCTAATATTGAACATTTCTTGTAGGTGTTTAAACAGGGTGATCTATAAGTAATATGCTAAACTTGAACAGATGAATAATGATGATATTCTAAGTAAAAAATGTTATATGAACATATGTCTTTTTTCTGTTAGTTTAGAAGTTATAAGCTTTTTAATTATTTACATTTATTTAATTTGCCTAAAAGATTTGTAATAAAAATCTAAATATAAATTATAAAAACTGCTCAAAATAATGACCTTCCGCTAGAATACAAGCTTCACATCTTTGAACTAAAGACCATTTTATGCGCTGTACAAAATTTATATTAATTGCTCGCGATTGGTAATCTCCACCTGATAAACCAGCAGCTTATAGTTTATAGATCAATCTATATAGAGCATAGGTATAAGTACCTATCTGTGTATGTATCTAATACATTTGGTAATAAAATGTGAACACCTCATTATGTGTTGAATGGTAATGAGGTGAATATTTCTAATTATAACGCTCAAGGGCTCTGTTAAAACACTAAATTCTACCGCAATGCCCCCTTTTCTAGGTCCGCCCCTGCCTTCTCGTTTTACGACCTCTTGCGCAACTGATTTGTTGACGATTCCAAAGGCACATGTCATTTAAATTAAATCAGATCTGCACGAAAAGCACTTACTTAATTGTCATGTTTCGTAACAATAATAATAATAATATGACCGCTTGCCCACCACGTTATTACGGAACGTGCTGATTCAACTATGAACCGTTCGTTAAGTGGATTATGTCAATGAACCTATTTTTTCCCTTCATCATCACTAGCACATCCTGTACGTCACTAATTTAAGGAATTCGTCGTTAAGGAAAAGTGGACTGTTAAAAAAAGGCACGTACATTGATTCGGGACAATGAAGAATCAAAGAAACCGACACCCGTCTTTATCACCGAGTGATTTCCCAAGAATGTTGTTTACAAAATGAAGATGACTAGAGTACATTTTACGTCCAGAGCCTCCTGGACTCAATAATCTTTTTAGTCTTATTTGGCAGCTGCGATCGTAACTAGTGTCCCCGTGCATGATTTTCCTAATTAAAATCAGTTTACTTTAAGTGACTCCATAAAGTGGAATCCTCTAAAGGCAATAAAGATAATCTTTTAATTACTAATTAATTGCATCGGGCAAAGGGTACAGTCAACTAGGGCAAATGCCAAAAGCGATTGAATATTAATTTCTATATCCACATCGCACATTCGAAGACTATTATACAGGGTGATTCAGAAGGAAGTGACAATATTTTGGGAAATGGTAGTATTCACAATTCTGAACAAAACAAGCGGTACCGACCTATATCCTAAAGCGCTCCGTTTCAGAGATAGTTGTAGAAGTTGTAACTAAACAACTACTTAACTACTTTTTCTGAAATATCTAAGTAATTTGGAAATATTCAAATTTTAAATTCCGGCAATCATCTTAGCTATAGAAGGGCCTGGTTTCAGACACATTTTCATTTTCTTGCATTTACCGATGGGTATAGAAAACTTAGGGGTAGTTACCCTTTTCTTCTCAATAATTTTTCATCCATTAGCGGTTTCACGGTTCTGACCTAATTTCTGATATCTATCATGCTTCTTGCACAAAAAGGTTGTTTTTGTATGTCGATAAGACTAACCGTTTTCGATATAAACGACATTTTATTCGAACGCGCTTAAACTGAAATGGGATATTCGAATCACATCAGAAAGGCTGTGACAGATGGAACAAACGATATTACAATCACAATTAAGTAAAATTTATTAAGATTCCAGTTTACAGTCTGAATAAAATTTTCTAATTATGACATTAATATCGTTTGTTTTATTCGTCACAGCCTTGCTGATGTGATTCAAATATCCCATTTCTGTTTAAGCTTGTTCGAATAAAATGTCGTTTATCTCGAAAACGGTTAGTCTTATCGACATACAAAAACAACCTTTTTGTGCAAGAAGCATGATAGATTTCAAAAATTATGTCAGAACCGTGAAACCACTAAGGGCTGAAAAGTTACTGAGAAGAAAAGGGTAACTATCCTTAAGTTTTCTACCCCTCAGTGAATGTAAGAAAATGAAAATGTGTTTGAAATCAGGACATCCTATAGCTAGGATGATTTCCGGAAATTCAAATTTTAATATTTCTAGATTACTTAGATATTTCAGAAATAGTTTAATTACAACTTCTAAGGATTGTATCTCCGAAACGGGGCGCTTTAGGGTGTAAGTSGATATGATTTTTTTTGTTCAGAATTATGAATACTACCATCACCCAGAATATTGTCACTTCCTCCTGAATCACCCTGTATATTTAAATCTTCAAGGATTTTTTAAGATGGATCAACTATTCCACATTGTTCTGGAACTGCAACAAATGCAAAGGACTTAAATATGATCTAGAATGTCGTTAACGTAAAAAAACCTGCTAGTACTCTTACTATGTTCCTTCAGACTGCAGAAAGCACAGTTCCAAAAATAAAAATGTCAACTAGCAACGATAGGCAAAAAGTTACCCATCTGTAAATTCCAGTGAAACAGAAATAATTCGAAACCTACAGACAACAATTTGTTTATAGATTGATTCAATGGGAATTTTCCATTAAAAGTTTCGTGAAGTTAAAAGGTACTCTACTACTGTACATGAAACAGTCTACAATAGCTAACTTTTTTTGTTTAAAAAGGATTATTTCTATTATACAGTGCGAAGGATGCAGATAAAGTTTTGTAGTCAGATTTGAAAGAGCATAACAAAATTTTAAAGGGTCAAAACGAAACTTAGGATAATATAGTCAAAAGTGCACTCGACACGTTTAAATTGCAAGGAATTTTTGCAAATACTGGATATTTTAACGAAGTTTTAAGGATCACGCTAAGAATCACTTCAAGAATAAGTCTTTATATAATGTTCTGCGCTAAGGAACATAAATTTCAAACCCACTCTTAAATACTTACGCTTAACAACAATCCGATGAACTCAAATGAAACTAGACAGTTTTAGAAACCCTTCTAACCGAGCCAATGATAAACTTAAAAGCAGGAAATCCTCTTTGCGTTGTGATAATCAGCTAAAAAGTCTTGTCTACACTCCTAGCCGTCGTAAATGTACAAAATAAGCAGTTGTTTACGATCGTTGTACAACTGATGTCTGAAGGTAGAGAAGTACGTATAGGTGGCGTTTAGAAAGCATAGATACCCTAATAACAGTCTTTGGAATGAAACCATCGCTATAAATCTATGTCTAGACGACAGTCGAACGGTGTTATTACGCCCTTGGATTATAAGGTAACGTCAATAACGATTAATGTAGTGGTTGATTCACTTAAACTGGTATGGTTACCAAAAATGACTTGATAACTATTTAGGTCAGTTTTTTTTAACCATCAGGTTACGTATATGGTGTAAACTACAAGATGATACTAAAAACATCATAACTTTTTTTACGCAAAAGGTGCTTTTATTGAAACAGTTTTCGAGAAAAAATTATTTTCATTAAGCTGAGTATAATTAAAAATATATCGGACTTAAAACACAGTTGGCTTTAGAAATGAGAGAAAACAAATTATGCTGTATATCAAAGCAACTGATGCTAAAGTAGCAGACGCAGCGGCAACTTTCCACGACAAAAAAAGAAACAGAAAAACATTAATTTTACCAAAAAGGTGCGGTTAATTCCTTAGAAACGAGAACACGATGGATACTGGAACCTACGTACATGAAGATAGTGATCTGTCAGTTTTATTGTTATTACAAAGGCGGGAGGTCAACGACAAGTCAGCCAACAAGATAAAAAAATGACGAGAATTCATTTAAATGGATAATCAAATGAACCTTATCATTAAGAATGCAGCTAAACCAAGACTGTTCGAATACTCTAACCTAAGAACAGATCAGTCGTTAAAAAACAGTATTCATGGTAAAATGAAGCAGTAAGCATATTTTCCAAATCAATGATTCTAAGTAATTTAATTACGATAAGTACGTATACAAAATAGGAACATTAGCCCTAAAATGGATCCCTGGGACACTCCCCTGACAGTTTGCAGTATGTGCGCCGATGTTATACAAGTCGGAGAGAATTATGTAATACATTAAAAAGTATGTATAATTTTCCTACTTGTTCGGCATAAATAAAATTGTAATCATTTTGATGAAAAATTATATAATTCACGACTGAAAACTGACAATATGTATATATTTATTACTGTTAAAAAAGGCAAACGCAATGACAAAGAAAGAAATATGTAAGAATTAGTAATACATATAGTGCCAAACTTAAAATTGTCAAATATTTAAGGTACAACTTTACTATTAAATTATTTGGGAATTGTCATTAATACCAAATTTAAGTATTATAATATCCAGTTATATTTTTCAAAAAGTTAGAGGTATTGCAAAAAGTGTGCGAAAAATAAAATTCAAAAAACTGTCGTTATGAGTATATAAGGAAGAAAGAAAAATACGAAAAAATGTTGTCTATACACGTGGATTACAAATGCAAGAAAATTACTGGGATCATATGAATTTGCTGTAAAATGATATAACATATAACGGCATAACGTATCAAAAAGCGTTTTTGATCTCATAGCTAAACCTGGCTTTTGCATATTATCGGTAGGGATCTTCTTTATCTAGTACAAATTCTGTGATAATGATAAATTCCAATTTAGGTAAGTAAATCACTTAAAATTTTCAAGTCTTTTTGATATAACAAGGGAAATAAATTGTTTACATCAAAACAAGGTACAAGCATTGTGAAATTTTGACATTTGTAATTTCTTATTTAAGTGTAGTGTGTTTTTAAGGGTAAAAAGTTTTGAAAATTGAAAATTTTACAGATGATCTAATTTAACCATATTGTAACATGGACTCCATGAAGCTTGGTGCTAACAAGTCTATAGATAAAATATGTAATTTAGTAGGTACAACTAAAAATTTACAAAATTTGATTCACCTTTGTGGAAAAGTTCCTTTCATTTAATGTTAAATTTAATAGATTCATCAGTTTTAACCATGTACAGGAATCGTTTAATAAGTTATTTTTACTTGGATTCCATACTCAAGTAATTTATTAACATCAGAGTGTAAATGGTATTTTTGTTGTAGATTTGTGAAGTAATGCTATTAGTAGATTTTTATAATACCTACTGAATTAATGCATAGTAGTATTGTACCTGATTCTGATTCTGTGGAAGATAGTTTAAAACGAAAACAGAGATACTGAAAGCAAGATAAGTAACTATTACATTGCGTAAGGAATTTTTCTGGTTCCATCTATTTTAGTTCCATGTATTATTTTCTGTACTTATTTCTTTGGATTTTATTTACATCTCTGAGTGGACCTTTTCAAACGAAAACACCTCTCGATGTCTTCCATCGAAAAGGGCAGAACATGAACGTCCTTGAAAGTTCACCGACTCGGTTACAGTATCGAATCCCAATGCGATTCAGGAAAGCCAGGTTGTGGTAGAGAACGAGACGACAAGGTCGCTGTAGACGTCGACCGGGATGTGTATTTTGGGACGGCTCGTCCGTTGGCACAGTTTTCGAACACAAAAACTAGGAACACCTTGTGATGAAGGTGTCATCGGAGGAGACATGCACGTTGAAAACCGCAAAGTCGGGTGATGTAAACGAGTGGCGGGCTTTAGAAAACGATAATTTCGACCGTCCATAGAAAGTTTTAATGTTAATCTTATACTTCAAGTACTAAAAGATGATGAAGGAAATCAAAGCATTCATTGCTTCTGAGGTGGACAGGTCTTACCCTGTACTCTGGGGATAAATTTATGAAAATCAATAACGGGTCATCTAGCGGTGACTTTACTAACGTATAACTACACTTTTTATATATTCATAAACATTCAGAACTATTTGTTTAGCTTCAAGTGGTAAATGATTATGATTCCGTTTAATGAGACTTGACTCTTCGGGTATATAATTTTCAACATTATTGTCAAAGACATATTCCGTCATTTCGACTTCCTCTACAACCTCAAGGTTAATTTCACCTTCTTGTGGGTGGGAAACATCCAACCCATTCCACGGTCGCCACATTTTTTTAATAATAAGTACTACCGCTCAAAAGTATTTGCCCACCAACATTATTTTCATTAATTTCTTAATAAACAAGCCTTCCTATTTGTACTAAGTGCGAATGGTTTTGCTTTAAAAAACCATCTTTTACCTAGTATACGTTGTTATCATTTTAACAGGTTTATCGTGGAATTAATATAATTAATTTTTACTAGATCTGAAAATAAATACTGTTGCATGTGACTTGTGAAAATATAGCTCTTTATAACTACGGAAATCATAATATTTTTTACTTTTTTTTATTTCTAAGGTGGACTATTTTATTTGTCAATTTTTGTGACGCACAACTATAAAGTGGCAGTTTGTTATTTTTCGGGTGTTTTAAAAGTGTTTTGCTGCAAATTGAATCAATACTTCCACATCCAATTGTCAAAATGACATTTAGGTTTTTATTTTTTATATTATACGATTAGTAATCAGGTTTTGGGCATTTTTCTCATTACACATTTTTTCTAAGACAAACAATCCTCGTGACATTAGCAAAAATATATACACTTAAAAAATCTGTTTTTTCCAAATAACACGAAAATTATTAACTTAACAAAAAAATTACAAGAGCGCTTTCTGATCAGAAATTTGATTTTCTATATAATACCAAAATTTAAAAAAAAACGTTAAAGCAGGGTCCAAAATAAGTTTTTTGGTAATATTTCGAAAATGTCAAAATTTTGGATAAATTTTCTAAGACACTTTTTGTAAGAAATCTTATTTCTTATCTGATGGTATTGTTATTTTTTGAATATATTAAATATATTCGGAGATTTTACGAAAAACCGTTTTCTTTAAGTGACGCTTTTTTGCTAATATCTTCTAAACAGTTTGCTGTACCGAAAATTTATAAGAACTAACAATACTCGCAGTTATATTACTAATGACATACTAAAACAAAAAAAATATAAAAAATAAAAGTTTGCAAAACGGGTAGTTACCCCCCAATAGGTCGCTTTGGGTAGTTGAGATTTATACGTGTACCAAAATTCAAGTTCATATATTAAGTCTTTCGAAAGTTATCGTGTCCACAAACAATACCACAGACAAGAAATTTGTTTTTGCTCAAATTTTGTTTTTTTTTGCGTTTCGGACCATTTTAAAGCGATTGAGCAAATAAAAATTTTTGAAAATTTTTCTCGCGATACAATACTTCCCATCCGTTGGATGTGGAAGTAAAAGACAAAAAAAGCAGAGTTAAGTTTAGAAATACGAAAAATGATTATCGCCTTTTACAGAATTGGAAAAACATACCACGAAATTGCGAAGAAACTAAATATTGCCCGCCGAATTGTAGATTACAACGTAAAAAAATATAATAGTACAGGTCTAAAGGACAAAACACGTTCTGCAAGACCTAGAACAACAACCTCAGCTGAAGATCTGAGCATAATAATCCGGAGCAAAAGAAATAGAAGGCTTACCGCTCCTGAAATCACTGCCCAGATCAACGAAACTAGGGAAAAAAGTGTTAGTGTGGCTACAGTCTAAAGGAGGCTAACTTAAATGGCCGCATGGCAGTCAAAAATCCCCTTCTACGGCCTCAGAATGAGAAGAATAGACTAAAATGGGCACAAGATCACAAAAACTGGACGGTGGAAGAATGACGACAAGTGCTTTGGAGCGACGAATCCAAATTTGAAATTTTTGGTAGTCGTCGTCGAATGTTTGTACGAAGCAACAACGGAAAGATTTAGTGATTCTTGTATTGTACCCACAGTAAAACATGGAGGAGGGTCGGTTTGGGGCTGTTTTGGAGGATCTGCAGTAGGAGACCCTGTCAAAATTGATGGCATTTTGGTAAGGGAGCGGCATAAACAATTCTGCAACGACATGCTATTCCACCTGGGATCAAGAACGTTTAGGGAGGTTAAAAATGATGGAATGGCCATCCCAATCACCTGACATAAATCCTATTGAGCCACTATGGGATGAACTTGATCGTCAAGTGAGTAAGGCTTGTCCTACATCAAAAGAACAGCTTTGGAGTGGTATAAAATTGAAAAAAAAACAACATTGGAAAAATTGGTGGAGAGAATACCAAGAATTTGTGCAGCCCTAATTAAAAGTAAAGGAGGCCAAATACAAGAAAAAAAAATGTTTACATATATAGTTTCTGATATAATTATGTTAGTTTTTTAAATAAATTATTCTTACCAAAAGTTCATTTTTTATAAGAATTTTCAATTTGTTGTTTTCCGAAAATTTATTGCTATTTTAAAACATACCCTTCGTAACGCAAATAAAATGTATAGTCTTGACAGAAACTGGTTTGTTGAGAAATTACAGGACTAATAACAAGTAACAAACGAAAACCACGGGAAAATACAAGAACATTTCGAGGAATATAAATAAAATATATAATATTTTCTCAGAACATAATTAAAAGTAGGTTCAAAACCATTATAAACATCCCGAGTCATTATGTACCACATCCTATACATTTTTTTATCTTAAATTCTCTGTGTCTCGTTGGTTTACATGTTATGTTTTGGACACTACATATCGCGAACACCGAAATAATACAATTACGCAAGCAAAATTAATAGGCGAATACAACATGACAGTGGTATTATTGGTACAAGAATATCGGGACTTTTTAATACTTTAAGAATATCCCTTGTAGACCACACCAGCGTAAAGTATTCAACTTTTGTTCACATTAGTCTAATATAATAGCTATAGTAAACTTCTATTTCTATTATGGGGGTTTATGATCCGGTTGTAATAAAGTGCTTAAAAAATCTAAACCATATTCGCAGAATATTTCTGGTCGATCTTTAACTAACTCTTCTACCACGTACAACAGATATTTTTAAGAAAATTTCTGGCCTTAGCCAATGATAAAGTAAAACATTTTTTGCACCGGAAAGAATAATGCATTCCGAAATGAAAAGAAACAAATCGGTCCTACAATGCATTATGATTATTCATAAGCGAAAAAAAAAATGAAAACGGCATTGTTTAACGGTACGGATGACTCATGACGACCGATTTGTCGAACACATGCTAAAACAAACGATTAACGTCATCGCAAGCAAGAACATGCTTAATCGCGGCGTTATCACTTTGCTACCTGGGTAGCATGACGATTACCAACATACGTGGAGGGTGACAATGTTGCTTCTTTAAAAGCTGTCACCGTGTGGAAATAATTTCCTGTGCTGGGTGTGGTATTTGTAGAGCCACTTATCGGTCTGGATTTGCTCAGTGAGTCATGAAAGGTATTTAGATTGAAACATGCAGGAAGTGCCTCAAACATCGACTATTTCTTATTCAAATTCCAGAAAAAAAATTACAAAAAGGTGTTGGTGTTGGAACTCAAGTAAAGATCACTGTAAATCTATACGAGTATCACAAAACGTAATTCATCGGAATATTATATATGAATTGTGTTAACTTTTAGTCTTCAATGAATAGAGCTCTAGCATCTTGGGAGTACATATTTCAAGAACCTGTGGTTGCGTGGGTTTGCGTTCTTCATTCAGTTAGCTAAAAATATCTCGCAAACGACCTCCTGTATCCTATGTTAACGTAGACAAGCTCTAAGTGTAGCGTACCTAAGGTTTGACCCAAATATTCCAGGATTTCGTGGTAAACTTTAATGAGTTATAAAGATTACCTTAGGTTTCTTTCTAAACAAATGGTATGGAACAATTGTTTTCAAAAGCATACAGAAGGCAAAAGTTGCCATAATTCCAGGCGATTTTGGACATTAATTGCAGGTATGTTTCAAAGTTGCTTGCAGATATTTACAATCACGTGGCTAACATAAGACTCAGTCATATCCACGATTATAATAACGGGACTGCTTCTGAAGAAACGGTTAAACTCAGTACATACTCATACTAGTAGGCTGTTTACAAAAGGTTTTGTTAACTAACCTTAAGATCACGTAGTCATGTCATAATTTTATTTTTCATATTTTGTGAACAGCCTACTAATATGAGTATGTAGTGAGTTTAGTAAAAAAAATCAAGTTTAACTTTCTTTTTGCAAAACGATGCGTTTAATCAAAACTTTATAAGAGCCAAAAACGCTTACAAATCAAATTTCCCATCAGGCACTATTTTTAAATAAAGGAAAATACTTAAGAATAAAAAGTTCCGGAGGTTTTAACAGTTGAGGTACGCTAACAATGCATCTTCTTCTTGCTTGAATTTCATCAAATTTTCAGTTTTTTGTTCGTAAGTATTCATTAGCAATTACCAAAAAATGATCGACTACATTTGGGTAGTTTAGAAGTTATTAAAAAAAACCTGTAATTTAAGAACAGTTCAGTTTAGGTATCAAATAAGGGGTTTCTATTAAAAAACTTGATATCTTCCCAATATTTAAGCATTATACAATATGCGCGACAAAAAATTTGTTATTTGTATATAATTCCAATAGCATTTCATAAATATTTATGAGTTCTCAAAGATTGTATTACTGATATTACTAAAATTACCGAAAATCTATAAATGCGGAATCTCGAGATCAATATAAAACAGCGGAGCAACAAAAATAGCATAGTGAGATAGTTATGATCGGATATTTTCAAGAATTGATACCAATTGCATAATTTTTCGATACTTTCGTAATAGAATTTATAATTTACTGCTTTTTTGGTTAATCATTTAGCCCGAATTCTTTGTGGCCGAAATATTCGATGCTGATACCAACCATCTTTCTCAAATGACGTTTTCTTTTGGCATACACTTATTTCGTAAGTTTTTAGGCTTACGAAGAATATATGGGTTACAAAAGGCAAGTGGGGTGTCATATTATTTTGCAAAACCGTTACATATTAATTTTTGGGGAAAAAAATCGTTCTTAGTATTCGACAAGCGAAAAATTGTAACCAAACCCGCATAGTATCAAGTTTAGTGCTAAAAAAACGTCACTTACATAAGCGAAACGTAATTCATTGCAGACTGTGCTACACCACCAGTCCAGTCGTCACTAACACTCAAAAGTAAATTTCGAAAACGCAAACTAAAAATCACAACGCAATTTACTCGCACTGCATTCTCGCTTATCACCGGCGTACTGATTTATTAAAAGCTGCTTCGCCTACTAACAAAAGGACCGGCCCGCTTTTTTTGTCACGGTTCGGTAAAAACATCAATAGCACCTAAGTCGGCGACGCAGTTCAATAAAAAAAAAACTCGGAACGAACAAAAAACCGCCACAATAATGTAAACACGTAGGTATTCGTTTTTAACGGCGTACTATTTAGCAGAATCAATTTTTGGGTTAAAACTTAAGATTATAATGATTGTAAAGTTATCTGTTTTAGGTGTTTGAACGATTAATAAATATAAGAGAGCGAACAAAAAAATCGCAATCCGATGCAAAGTATGGTGTCTCATTGTTTTCAACATTTGATACTCCGGTGTAATATGTTATTAATTTTGTAGATTCTTATGATAAAAATAGTTGATCTGTGACTTAACTTACTTTTTATATACTTGGGAACAGTTGAAGTCGTAACAGAAATACAACAACCGCTGGCATCAAATTACTGAAATAGTCGAGCGGTGTAAAGTCAGAAGAACGCACAAGGTGTCATATCCTAAGCCCACATAAAACATAAAACAGCTAAGGAAAGCATCAACTGATTCGGTGCACTATTTGAACCTCCTATTACCTATTCTAATATTCATATTCCCATAATATGCGCTATGTGAGGCCCACTACCAACAGACATGTAACTCTTTCAACCCAGAGAAGACAGCAGGCCCGGTGATATATTACAGGGAGAGTTTTTTCGATGATCAGTATGGGGCGGGGGGATCTTGAAAACATGCAAAATTTAGTTTTCTCAAAATGTCTAGTAAGCCATGAACTTTTTTAAGAACCAAAATATGCACTGAATTAGGTCAGCAAAACGGCGAATCTTTCTGCATTTAAACTTCATTCTTTCGAGATCTCCATATTGGTCATCGAAAAAAAAACAAATTCCCTTAGCCTAACTGTCCACTACGGACAAACCTGTTGTGCGTTTTATATCTAAAAAAAATTGACATATTGAGAAAGATACTTGCTGAGATGGGAGGTGCGAATGAGTTGGTCAAAAGCCGATTTAGGCCAACATTTGGTGTTCCTCAGGGTAGTCAATCGGGGCCTTTATTCGTGCTAATTTATATCAACATCTTAAAAAGGTGTTTTGAATACTATAACGCGGTAAAGATTCCAAATGACAACAGGATATTGGTAAGAATGATAAATACTACAAAGCTAGTCAATCCTTCCACAAGTTTTTACGTTTCTTTTAACAAAAAAATCATTACGTTTATAAAATGAACAACGCAAAAAAAATAACTTGTGTATCCAAGTCCTTTCAAAAATCTCACCCCAAAACATTCTGAACGTCATCCAACCGATATCAAATATTTGTCATACGTCCAAGTGCATGAAATAGGCCAGGTAATCTAATAGTTGACACCTGCTTATGGCAATGAAACAATGCCACCGAAATCGTACACGGCTCCCCAACAACAGGTCACGGCCAACTCACACGCATGTGAATCATCATGCAAACATCCCATCCGAGTGATTTAGTGGTTCCACGTCGGGTCCAAGAATCCGAAAACGCGGCGAATTTCACCCGGTTAGTCAACTCGAGGAAGTGAAATTACTCGAAAATTTCACGGTAAAACCACCACCAGGCGATGACGTCAAAGCGAAATATGACGTGGGAGGAAAGAGATTCGGATTTTAGAAGAATAGACGGCCGGTTTGATAAAAAAAAAGTTTCCTTCGCGATTTACAGGTTTGTTTTCCTCATTTTTGTTCCTGTAATCAGTCGTAAACACTCCACACTGTTTCGACGTAATCAACTGATTGATGGTATCGATTGTTCTAACAGGTATACACCGGATAAGATAGGAGAGCATCGAAATATTTGTTTGGCTTCAACATTAATTCAAACAATAGGGCAAACCCTTTTCGCACAAACAAAATGTATACTTTGCGTTTTCGAGATAGACCGTCAGGTGCAATATTTTAAACGTATAGCAAAAAAACTGTTTTTTTTTAATTGATGTTAATGAATTACTTCCTACTTCGTAAGTATAGTCTTTGACAGAACTTGTTAAGAAGTTTTATTGTTTTAGAACGCCTTAAAACTACAGTATTGCCCCTGATTTAATTATTTTGGCTCAGTGAAAAGGAAAGTTTTTTTTTCAATGTCCATCACGATAACGCTTTTATATTTTGACAGCGGTGTCCAAAAGCAAGGTATAGAACTGGTTCTGCCATATACCAAAGCAATGGTACGATCTAAGTGCCATTTATTGCCTGAAAGTGAACTGCGCTGACGAGCTAAAGCAACAGCGAAACACATCTATCCGTAGTTGGTTGCGGTGCAGACAGTTTAGCACAGACATGTATTATAATCTATGCCCTCTAATAAAAAGCAAATAATAAAAGAATCATTATGACCACTTAATAAATTTAAGATTTTTTAAAATTAGTAAATAAAACTGTCTAATAATTGTGTTTGCCTCCATCTAGTTTTCCACATCCAATTAAGTTCATTTTTTTCCGATTTTTAATATTATTTTCCCATACTGTGATATATGCTCAAAATTTGGAGTAAATTATCTATCAGGTGGTGCAAAAATATACAGGGAGTCATCTGAAGAAAAAATTGACAGTCACCATTCTGAAAAATGTCCTCGTAAAGTTAAATTGATGATTTTATCTCGTCATCGTATTTCGGAATACTTTTTACAAGCGCTTTTCTTTTTATAAAAAAAAGTTACAAGGGAGTGCCTACCAAACTGAAACACCTTGTATACAACTTTTGCAGTCGTTTCCTAGCAATTTTGTTTAACTTGCTGCTATAATTAGACTTTAAAATAACCTGCTAGACAAAGCAKCTCTTACACTAATATGACGGATAGTCATGAAAGTTTCTTCCACAGGATTAAATATGCATTAGCTAACCAGATACAATCGGTAAAAATTCATAGTTATCTAGCAAACCAAATTTAGCCACTAAATAAATGTGTCTTTGGACGCACTAAAACCTGTTGAGATAAGGAGCTGGACGTTATCCAAAAAATAAGTTTGTTGAATTATTAAAAGCTGTATGGAAGCAGAAAGTTGAACCTCATAATATGAAACGATTTAGTTTTCTACAGATGTAAATTCAAACCCGTAGTATTTGCAAAAATAAACAAACCTAAGCAGTTACTTCAAAATCCTAGAAACGAGTCAAACACGAGAACGGATAACAGATAAAATAGTTTGTTCTCACCAGTACCGAAATCAGGGAACTGATAATAGAGAGGATTAAACAAACTTTAGAAGAAAAGGCTAACATTGCTCGAACACTTGATGAAAATGAATGAAGTAAGGCCAGCAAAAGGAATGTGGGAGACACGAAAACAAATATTTTTGAGAAAATATAATATTTTTGAGAAAATATGACAAAAATTCCTATTTCTTAACAGGCGTCGTCTTGGATTTAGAAAAAAAAGTGAAACGAACATAATTTCCTCTTTCCACCGAAGTATGCAAACCCGAACTTGTTTTAGCTAGTAGGCTATGACTTTGACAACAACTACAAGGCGGAAAAAAACTTTCTMATGTTGCACTCGATACATTATTACACGGTGAGTAATCTGATTGAAAAAACCGTTCCAAGATGTGCGTTGGTGTAAACTCAGGTCGCATTACACCACATAACAATGTTCTACATCCTACTGGATCGTTAAAATTCTGCAGTATCAATGACACATATTTAATGCTTCTAAACTAGATCGGGTGGCCACATACTGGTMCCAATCAAGTAAAGAGAAAAAGTTGTGATCTACAACGAATATTTTGTGAATACTTTTCGTTATTTCTGTAGTCAGAAAAAAATAACCTTAAAAGACAGCGATTGAAACTGAATGCAATACGCCCTCGTTACATACAAGTMCGTACGTGACATTTATTGAAAAACCGGTATGCCACACTTTCATTTCCCACAATAAATTCGTAAGCGATAAATCACCAACGCAATCGCTAGCATTGCTATATGAAGAAGCGAAAATGGGGCACATCACATCGTGTGATATCAAGGAGGCATTCTTTAATTCAATTGTTCTTAACGCATTCTTTCTAACACGATTAATAATGGTGTCCTAAAAGCGGTGATACGATATTGTCGAAGTTTACGCTTAAATAATGAAAAAGTACGATGCAATCTGTATTTATATAGAATGCTAGGTGAAGTGATGACGTCAATGAAGCCGGGAAATTTGAATTTAAATTGTTCACGAACACTAATAACGCTGTTATTTTTTATTAGGTAGTGCAAAAATTAAATATTTATTGTCAATTCTGCTAGATTACCTGCATTCAAGTTAGACAAACCATGAGCCAATACGACAAATGAAATTTTCCTATTACATTAGAAGTAAACTACGACTCTTCGACAAGGCATATTTTGTAACATACTTATTACGTTAATGTTAACTGTGTTACTTGTTTTTGAATATTCGATGTACTTTTTACGTATTTCAATGATTTCCGAGTGTTCGATTTGTAAAATTATTAAAATTAGTAAAATGCTTCTTAAGGAGATTCTGATGATTAATGGTTTGGGTAAAGGGCCCCAATACAACTAGAAGTGTACGACCCATTAAATAAAAAATGTCTAAAGAGTGCTATTTGCAATTTCTGCAAGATTTGATTATTGCTCGAATATTGTTTTACACAGAAAAAAAATCAGAATTGTTTCCAACAGGTCAGTGCCCCACCACATTATGCCGGAGAGGTTCGTGCATTTTTGAAAGAAATTTTTCTAAGAAGATGGATTCGAATAAAGGATTAAGTTTCTAAAACAAAATCCACAAATTTGCACTTGTTACACCTGAAGTAATAAATAATGTTCACTATAGGTTATTGATGCCAGTAATAATTGGAAAACATTTTGAACATTTCATAAAACGAATTTAATTTAGCTAGTCTTGTTGGATCATATGGCCTACCTTGATAAAATTGTATAAATATGTATTATTTTTCGAGATTATGATACCGGCGGTTTATTTTTTTTAACACCTGTGACTTAAAAACAGTCGAGTTTAGGTATTAAGAAATATGATATAAAAATGCTTGGAATTTTATCAGATCAGAAACAGCAAAAATAAGAGGGGTTTCTATAAGAAAACTTGGTATCTTCCCAAAATTTTTGTGGTCTTCCCGTATAACCAATTTATTTCTATACAACCTGCACGACAAAAAATAGTTATTTATATATCATTCCAATGGCATTACATAAATATTTATGCTCCACGAAAGCGACGAGTTTACAAAGTTGAGTACAAAAATTCGTTATAGGTGATAATAATAAAATTACCGAAAATCTAAAAATGCGGAGTTGTCTAAAAAAAATCTCGAAATCAATATAAGAACAACGAAGCAATAAAAATAGCATAACAACTGCCAGTGAGACCATCAATCTTTCTCAAATGACCTATACAATTTACGTTTTCTTTTGGTATACACTTATTTAAAAAGTTTTTAGGCTTCCGAAGAATATATGGGTTACAAAAACCAAGTGGGGTGTCAAAAATTATTTTACAAAAACATTACGCATTAATTTTTGCGCAAATCAATCGTTCTTAGTATTCGGCAAGCGAAAAATTATAACCAAACGCGCACAGTATCGAGTTTAGTGCTAAAAAACGTCACTTACATTAGCGAAACGCAGTTCATTGCAGAATTTGATACGCCACCAGTCCAGCCGTCACCAACACTCAAAAGTAGATTTAGAAAACGCAAATAAAAATCACAATGTACGTAATTTACCCGCACTGCATTCGCACTTATCACCGGCGGCGGCATACTGATTATACCTACTTCGCCTACTATCAAATGGACTTGGCCCGTTTTTTTTGTCGCGGTTCGGTAAAAAATGTATCAATAGCGCATCAGTCGGCGACGCAGTTGAATAAAAAAAACTCGGAACGAACAAAAAACCGCCACGAGAGTGTAAACACGTAGGCATTTGTTTTTAACGGCGTACTATTTAACAAGGTCAATTTTTGGGGTAAAACTCAAGGCTATAATGTTTGCACAGTTATCTGTTTTACCTGTTTGAACGATTATTCGATATACGAGGGCGAATCAAAAAATCGCACCATTATTTTCAACATTTCCATATTCCGGTGTAATACTTTATTGATTCTATAGATTATTATGATTAAAAATAGTTGATTTGTGACTTAACTACTTTTTTATATATTTGGGAACAGATGAAGTCGTTTCAGAAATACAACAACCGCTCGCATAAAATTACTGAAATAGTCGAGCGTTGTAAAGTCAGGAGAACGCACAGGATGTCATATCCTCTTTGCCCACCTGTCCATCTAACTGAAAATTTTCGTATAATTATACTTTTACAGCTATTACGACTATATTGGAACAAAATACAAGTTATTTATTAAGGGTAATAAAACCCTAATGTATTTTATTACGCTACACATTCAACTTATAGAATTTAGAAAACCACTCGTGCAGAATTTTGTTTTAAAAAATTGCGGTGCTTTATGCATTACGTCTTTTAAAATAAAAGTCACTCTTAACACTTTTAATCAAGGATACGTTTAAATCTATTTTAACGTAACATATCCAGACAGATGTCGATTCGATCAATTTATTATTATGAGTTCGATCGGATCCAGATTTCACTGTACCTGCATACCAAAAGCACTGCAGGCGCCGTGTATGTCACACGGCTGTCAGGCCTTTCTCAAAGCAACCTAGATCTCGCGTCCACATACCGTTCCACGTTCATTTGTTACCCCAGGCCTGACAGTTCATCAAAAATTGCATGCCGACAGCTCAAATGACGTTAAATGTGAACTGAAAACGTGTATCGTCTATGTTTGGACCTGAAACGTTGGAATGTTGCGAAATTTTACAGGTAGAGCTGCTAGGTGATGTAAGAATTGAAATAGTTTTTTTTATTTGATTGTTTCTTTTGTTTTTTAAAAACCGATCATGAAGATGATTGACATGTCGAATGAGAAAGGGAAACTCAAAATTTTTATAAATAAGTTCGACTCTATGCATGATCGTATAACGTTCAAGTAAAAAGCAAACATTTATTAGCTAAAAACGTACTACTAAGAGCAGATAACTACAAGTTTTCAAAACCCACTAATTTATAAGGGCTAATTTCAGGAGATTTATGGAATGACAGTTATTGATAGCAACTGTAGTGATGCCATTTCCGAAATTAACCCTTTTCGTAGATGTTGGACTCTAGTAAACCACAAGTTCATCTTGCAGAGCTTTATATTCCTATGTGATAATAATGCTACAGAGTTTTATTACTTTAATTGTGTAAGTTTTATTAGGTCCTACACTTGAGCTTGAGGCTTTAAATTTCAGTCAAGCTCAAGTTTATTAGAGCTTGAAATTTTCCACTAGAGTTTAATACTTCCACTGGATATTCTGGAGGTGGACTACTAAAGCTTGAAGCTTTACACTAGAGCTTCAGGTTATTCTACCATTCGGCATAAAAAGCCTGTGAGCTTGAGAACCTTGAGACCCTAGAATAAAATTCAAGGCTCCTCCACTGGATATCCTGTAGTGGACCTAAAAGACTCTAAACTTAAGCTTGACGCACTCAATCTGAGTCTGAGACTATAAATTTGAGTTTGAGGCTCATTACATAAGACTGAAGTTTKTCTACACAGATTAAGTGAACCCAAAGCAGCACCTAAACTTGAGGCCTTGAACTTGAATTTAAGGCTCTTCCAGTGTAAATCCTAGAGTTGTCCKTAAGAGGCTCTAATCGAAGTCTTAAGGTTCCTTATCTAAACTTAAGGTCTTGAATTTCAGCTTGAGGTCCTGAACTTGAGCTGGAACTCATTACTAGAACTTGAGGCTCTTCTACTATGAGATGGAGTGGGCCTAAGGTGCTTCTAAACTTAGGCTTGAGGTTGTTTATTAGAGCTTGAAGTCTTGCACTAGAGTTTGATGCTCTTGCAGGGCCGAAAGCAGCCTTAAACTTGAGCCTCAAGGTTCTGAATCTGGCACGAGAATCTGAATTTGAGTTCGAGGACTAAGGAGCCTTTAAACTTGAACTCGAAGCTCTTTATTTAGACCTTAAGGCCTTGTAGAAGAGCTTAAAGCTYTTCTACTAAAAGCTTAAAGCTCTTCTACTAAATATCCTTTGAAGTGGGCCGAAAGAGGACCCAAATTTTAATCTTTTAGGGCTCTGAATCTAGACATGAGGATCTGAACTTGTACTTTAGACACATTAACTGAAGGTTGAAGCTTTATACCATCAGATGAAACGGGCTTAAGGGGCTAGATTTAATGTTCTTCCACTGGATATCTTCTGGAGTTGACGCAAAGAGGCCAAACTCTAGTTAAGGCTCCAAACCTGAGCACGAGGATCTGAATTTGAGTTTGAGACTCAAAACTTGAGCTTCAGACTCACT
Organism: Rhyzopertha dominica; assembly: GCA_025024175.1. Lineage (NCBI taxonomy): Eukaryota > Metazoa > Arthropoda > Insecta > Coleoptera > Bostrichidae > Rhyzopertha > Rhyzopertha dominica. Next base: position 30,294,485 of record QCXZ01000053.1, read on the forward strand.
ATTTAAGCTTGAAGCTTTACATTATAGATGGAGTGGGCTTAAGGAGCGTTTAAACTTGAACTTGAAGATCTTTATTTAGACCTTAAGGCCTTCTAGTACAGTTTAAAGCTCTTCAACTAGATATCCTCTGGAGTAGGCCTAAAGGGATCCCAAACTTGTCATTAAAGGCTTTGAATCTGAGCATAAGGATTTGAGCTTGACGCCCTAAACTTTACCTTCAGACACATTTATTAAAGCCTTACACTACAAGATGGAGCGGGCCTAAGCCTAAAGAGCTCTAAATTTGAAAGTAATAAGACTCTGAACTTGAGCTTTAGCACAAATGTTTGTAGCTATAGCTGCCACGTTACGTTGCGATGAAGTGACGTTCTGTGTATAGCCGAAAACAAAAAAATGCAACCCAATTCTTGCATTTCTATTGGCCGAACCGCAGAAATGTATGAATTGGACGCCGAACGTTACGTAACGTAAATCGTTCTCGACCACATGCTTAATTGCATCGACCCAATCGTCCGTAACACTAAAAAAAATCGCGTTCACTCAGAATGTCGCCGATTAAACCAAATAATAAACAAACACAGCCATGGCACAGTAACCGCGCTACCAAATATGGCGCTGTGCGCTTACGCGCTATAAAAYTTCTGAGTCACGTCCGTCGCTGTACCGCACTCGCATAATTTATTATCATTATCCGCAAATACGTAAAGTCGCTGCCGCTTTGTTATTTTCTCGCGAGATGCCAGCTGAAATTCGCGCGTTCCATATTTCGAGAACTGTCGACGAAATAGGATGTGACCGGGGGGCAAAAAGAAAGTTTTTTTTAAGGCCGTATTTGGGCATGTTTTGATGAAGTGACAAATTGGGTACCGCAACCGGCGCGTATGCCGTATTCGTCGAGATGGAAATCCTTACGTAAGACTTGCAGATGGCTTGCGGATTCCGATCTTTGGACGTATCGATTTGTAATCACGACGGCAGTTCAGCTATTATCGTCTCTGGTATTGGAAGGTTAATTCTCTTAATTTTTCAACATTTTCCCTAAGACGTTGACACGCTTGGCACAACGATAGTAAAGGCTGGCAGATAAACATTATCTTATCTCCCCCACGGCGAATCTGACAATGAAGCTCCTTCTAAATCCTGCCCCCTTCATAAAAAAATCACCTTTCCCGACCATTCAGCGCAATAACGACAATAATAATAAAACGTCCGCGAAACAAAGTGGTACACGGCCTTCGGCTCTTTCGTAACAATTTTTCGCACGTGGGCGTTTAGGGCAGCATCCGGGGTAGTCCTGAAGCCCGGACCTGCAACCCCTCATCCCTAAACACCTGTTGCAGGGTGAGGGAGCAGCAACTGCGTTCATCTTCCGGTTAGCACACGGGGAGAACGAATTGGGACCGCCCACGAAAACAGGTGAAGATCGGCCGCGATATCGGTGTGACGTCACGCAGATGGTACGGTGCGAAATGGCGAGTTGCGAAATGGAATTGAAAATGAACGGGACTTCAAAAATTTAATTTGGAAAGAGAGGAACAGTAAAAGGTGACTGCGTGACTGGAAAATGATGTCACTTCTGAAACCCATAACACTTCATAACATTTCAAGAAAAATGGCAGATTTGTTTCTTTTATTTTCACGATGGTTTGTAAGTAATGAAAAACATCCAGGCGCCTGGCGATTTATCAATCATTTAAAAGAAACACATTTTTGCGACACTATCTATAGATGATGATATCACGAGATAAATCAGTGCACTAGATTATTTATTGTTTAGTTATATCCGATAAACGGTCAAGTGCGAGTCTCCATAATGGGTTGAGTACAAGCTTGTGTAGACAATAATGGCTTATATTTTGGACATCATTCGTGATGAAGCTATGTGTTTTTTCTGTTTGTCCCATACTGAAATAGTCCAACGTATTTGAGCTGGAACTTGACTTTTTTATTGCGGTAACTTTTTACCATAATGACTGTGTTTGTAATGTATAATATGTGAAAAGAACCGATGGAGAGAATGGAGCAACTGCAAATGTATCTAGAATGACAAGTTCTATACGCTACTGTACGAAAAGTAGGGCAGATTCAAGTTCAACACAAACTTTACCGGGTTCAAATAGAACTCGATGGTGTACATCAAGCCCACAAACATTGGACGTCTATTACATGAATGATTATATAGTTTAATTATGATCCTACAACTACCTGTTGACTGCACTGTAAGTGAATGGGTATTTTAGGGAAGAAATCAACAATCTTTTTAACGTTTTAMTTATTACGTCGTCAKTCAATCCAGAGCTTTCKCTAGAATCAAATTGTTGACTTCAATAAGAAAAACTGACAGCCCGTATCAGTTCTTGTAGTGTACTAAGTCAGCTCTTCATATAACGAAGTATACATCGGTATAACAAAGTGCTAAATGCAGACATCACAATCTTTGCACACTCTTTGATCCTGACATGTATGGCGTTCCTTAATACGTTTTTGCAGTATAGTTTGTGGTAAAGTTTACCCAAAGATATACCGTGCTTATGACCTTTAATAGTTTGATGGGGCAATAAAAAAACTTTTGTTATTACTAAAACACCATAAGGTATACGCAAACAGTTGTGATGGATATTCGAGGGAGTTAGAAAGTTCGCAGCGTTTTAGAGATCAACTGTGGCCAATCATTTTTACAAAAATTTTTGCGATTTTTTTTACATAAAACAATTTACCAAGAAGCAAGTTTTGATGGCATCGAGACTGGGGACCAAGATAATTGAAGGCATTTAATCAAAAACTAGATCTAAATGAGGCCTGGTTATAGTCACGATACCATCAAAAAAAAGATAGATGGACCGTAGTAATAAATGTTCTATGAATGTACCACCATCACGGGAAAGCGCATTGTAAGTTTACACGCGAACTGACGCTCTACTGTTTCTGCAAAATATGTTAAACAAGCAAAGGTGGATTATCACGAAAATATGTCAGCACACATATTTAACGTCAATTTTCCAAGAATGGGTAATGCAAGCTACCATTCTAATCAAAACAATTCATCTAAAAAAATAAGTTCAAGAATTTTTGTATGCAAATGACTCTCTTTTGAGGAAACATACGCAAAAAAAAACAGTTGTTGGAGCATTGAAAAATCCACAAGGACAATGTAAAAGTATGGTGCGCAATATCTTCAATGGAAATCACAGGTCCCTATTTTTTTGAGGATCACAATGAAAATACAACGCTGTACATCAACTGAACATGTTACCACAGAACAATAGCTGGTTCCAGCAAGGTGGAGCTACTTGAGATACCGCAAGGGCATCAATGGATTCTGTGTTATCTCCAGACACGGAGACACTGAATGACCCCAAGATCGCCAGATTTTACGCCATGCGACTACTTTTTGTGGGGCTATCTAAACAGCAAAGTGAAAATGCAAATTCGACCATAAAAGACTCGTGTTGTCCACAATCTTCAACAAGTCGATTTTAAGACGCATTCCCGAGTTTTTACGTAGTACATGAGACAGCTGAGTCAACAAACCAGCACCAGTTTACAAAACACCGCCCATCAGTCATATCAGCCGCATTTTTTCAAAATCGACAATTCAGTGACACACATTTTTACGGTCGAACAGGTGGCACTATCAATCAAGTATCGACCACATGCGTCGAGCAAAAAAATGCACGATCGGAATGGCAACGAGATGATTATGTAGTGGAAATGTTCGTACACGGCCGGTTTAAAAAAAGGTTTATGTCAAAACGGGGCTACTGTATAGACGCCAGTGATGTAAATACGGGACATATGTGTTCTAATTCTGGCTCGTCAGTGGCTAAATCTGTTTTGTGCTGGGAGGCGCTATGTCGTGCTATAAACGACTGGTGAAAGAAAATGACGATTTGGTAAATTTATATTATGTTCTAGTTCGATTTTAATTTGTTTTCAAGTTTGAGCATAGCAAATAGTCTGAGATCCCGCTGAAAAATTTTGTGAAAATAGTGTTAAAAAAAAACCTTTTTTTTAAATACTATAAACTTATTGATTGAACGCTGTTGTAATGGCTGTTTGAGTAATTTTTGTTCAAATTTCCAAATTCAATGCAAAAACAGTAAGTGCTTTTTTTCTAGATTTGTGAATATGTAGTTAAAGGCCGGATATCGATTCAAAATGGAGAACTCGATCACTGGTTCATCGTCAATTTATCCTTATAACTAGTCGTTTTTCTAATATTTGCTCCACGATAAAATTCGAAGAATTAGTCGGTAAAGCATAAAACTATTTGCACATAATTTCGTGTGTAAACAAGTCACAGACTTAAGTGTTTTTTTAAGGACATGAATGATCTAATACACTGACATACACGCACGATAATTTAACAGTTCTAGTTTTAAACATAAATTTCTCACGTATTTTATGGACCATACCGAAGCTATTTTTTTAATTTAATTTGAACGTATCGTGATTTTCCAAGTGATGTCAAAAATATCACTATTACATAGCCTCATTTATAAGCAGTAACCACTGCAGCATCTTGACATCTCAAGTACATATAATGAGTCATGCGATTATTTCGGTATTGTGATGGGTTTTCTCATTTTATTCTGACATGGAGCGTATGCAAATCAAAACATATGCCGCCTTTTTTGCGATTGAAGATGTATTGCTGTTTCGTGTACATCTTGATGTATGAAAATATACCCCTCTTTAGTTTTGAATTTGAAAATTCTGGAAATATATAACTAAACAGTCATTCTGGAAACGCACAAACACGGTCTCAACGGATACAAACAATTGAACAATACGCGAATGGGGCTGCAAACTTTGCAGCCACAAATCCTGTATATCAGCTTGTTATACGACGGTCATGTCATAATTCCTGCACATATCAAGCTGGCGCTGAACTGGCGATAGAGGGTAAATCAACTGAGCTATTGATTATTTTGTGGAGAAAAAGCAAATCCGCTACTAATCTTCTCTTTTCTAGGCTCATTATGTTGTACATTCGGGTCAGTGTTGTGGCATTTATTAACTCATAGGAAGCCACAACTTTAAAATGAAGATACCTTAAAAATTTGTTTTGTACCGACTGCAGTCTTAATTTGTATATATCATACTGTGGAGACCACACAACAGATGCAAAATTGAGTCTGCTATAAACAATAGCGAAGTACAGGTTTTTTATAACTTCAATAGAACTAAAACTKTTAGTTGTTCGAATTATAAAGCCMAACATTCTATTTGCCTGAAAAGCTATATTAKCTATATGCACAGAGAAGGTTATTTTCTGGTCGAGAGTGACTCCCAAATCTTTCACATGAGAAACGTCCTTKATCTTATTGTTGTCAAAGTTATAGTCAAAGGAAAATAGTCTAATGTTTCTAGAAAATGTGATAGTACAGCAGTTACTGAAATTTAAATAAAGTTTGTTAATTTTACAGTAATTATAGAATTGACATAGGTCGTTTTGAAATAGTATACAGTCGGAGATATTACTTATGGGAACGAAGATTTTTAGGTCATCAGCATAAAGAAGAAAATTGCAGAATTCAAAACAATGCTTAATATCATTAATATAAATTAAGAACAGCAGAGACCCCAAAACCGAACCTTGTGGTACACCTGAAGTGACCCAGTAAGGTGATGATTTAAAACCATTTATCGATATTACTTGAGTTCTGCCGCTGACATATGATGATAACCATCTTAACACACCTATTTTTGACAGTTTGTGAATTAAAATACAGAGGTCAATTTAATCAAAAGCTTTGCTGAAATCTGTATAAACAGAATCTGCTTGAATCTGATGATCCATGGAATTCAGAATAAAGTTGCAATATTCTGTAAGATTTGTTTCGACAGAACGCTGAGAAAAAAAGCTGTGTTGCTGAGTAAGAATTGATGGCTTCAGAGCCCGAAATAGAACGTTGTGCACTAGAAGTTCGAGGACTTTACTGAATATACATATACAATTCGCAACCAAATTTTTGTCACCGTTTTTGTGAATGGGCAAAACATGGGCTACTTTCAACTGGGAAGGGAATTCGCACGTTGACAAGGATCGGTTAAAGATCAAAGTGAGAGCCTCACTAAGTGTTGTAGCGCATTTTTTAATGAAAAAAGTTGGTATGGTTAGGTTAGAGATTATACATTACATTACTGCCGAAGCGATGGCAACGTGTTTTGGGCATGCAAGGGAATTATACTGAACGACATTATTGCAATTTTTAAAAATATACCTTTCATTTGCGAGCTCTGTTTTTGTGTGCAGGAATTTTGACATGACCCTCGTAATTTGGGTGAAATGCGATGATATATATTTAAATCAAATGTAATAAGAAATCTGTGGAATACTATTTCTGCCAGTGGCACCCCCTCTATATTGACTGTTTGGCTGAATTTGAGAATTCGTTAAATAAATAAGTTTAGTTTTTGTAATGTAGTTATTGTAATAATGTACCAGTAAACGCCCACCCGACCACTGATACCAATAACCGCGTTCCCAGCCTACTTCTCTCCTTTTAACATTCCATTCGACACCCATTATCGTCGTAAAACGGACGGGTTTTCGTTAATCTGTTTTCCCACCGAAAGTCAATTAGCTATCCACGAGGGCGTAAATCTCGAATGCAACAAACAAACAGTGGAACATTTGAATCTGACGTGTGCAAACGCAGGAATGCTGTTCGGACAAGGTTCATTGTCACAGATACCACACCCCAGACGACGAAGAAGAAAAACCACCGGGCGGCGGCGGCGGCTCTTTTGGCAGACGTCGCGGGAAAACGCGAAAAGCCTGCGATGTGGTGCCCACGCCAAGTTGATTTATGCAACGCGGTATCTAGTTACGTTACTTTATATGTAAGGAACATTGCATACCATTGATTACCTGGATGACCTTGCGACCGGTATGACCGTAACGACATGAGTATATTAAAATAATCGCATGGTCTCGCTATTTAGAGCGATCTCGTTAACACTTATACAACGTGAATTTCTCTTTAAACGCTTGAGAGCAAGCGCCACAGTAGGCCATGATTCGGTTATTAATTTAACTTCACGCGAAGAAACACCCAAATTTGTAAAGCAGACGTCGATTATCATAAACTGGGAGCAGAACTATAGCTCCACCTTCTTGGCCAAATGCAAACATAATTTAATGTAACTTAGAAGAAGGATAAAAGAAATAAAAATAATAGAAACTGGACTATTTGAAGTAATTTAGGAATAATTTCCATAATTTAACGAAATAATAACTGGCTTGGTTTCTAACCAAAATGTCGAATTGTTGGAGTGACCCTCTTGTTCACCTGACATGAACCCAATTGAATACCTTTGGGGTATCTTAGTTGGCCCAGAAAATATGCGGATAACCGACAGTATGCCACCATAAATGAACTCAAAAATTCATTAGAAGGGGTTTGGGCCAATACGGAACCAAGAATATTAAACAATTTAGTTTGAAGCATGAATTTTTGAGCTAACTAAAAAGAATGGAAGCCAAATCCAGGTCAGGTCCTCAGGGGTCAAATCTAAGACCAATTCTTTTTTCTCTGTGTAAAAATAATGACAAAAAGGCTATTGGAACCTCCAAAATCCGTCTTTTTACGATAGAATGGAATGGTTGAACTGATCTCCTTTAATAATTAACACGTTATTGTATTAATTGTAAATGGCGTAATCGTTAATAAATAAAGAAATAAATAAACTAACGAAACGTGCTGGAATTTCATCTGTTAAGCAAGAAAACTATGGCATGGACGTTGGAAGTGGTACCTATATGTTCGTTCATCAAATTTAATTAGAAACTGTACTAAATAAATTAAAAGTACGTGGAATACTTTTTCACCTGCGCAATTTAATTCTGCACGTAGAAAAAAGAAAAAAATGGAGATTCATTTGTCAAACAAAAGCAAGTTGAATTGAAGTAACAATGTTAGGGGTAACCCAAACATGAAAAATATGAAACAAATATAGTTTTCAGTTTAGACTGTAGATAAAGGACCTGTTCAACCGATATAAAATCGTACGTTATCCAATTAATTTAGGTAATACGAATGTTAACATTAAGGTCAATAAATTAAGTAACTTCCTACTGTTTTACTTTCGACATCACCCAGCAATGCACACGATAATGCAAATGTAGCAAAAATAAATAGAACTCTGCTAACATTGCGCCAATTAGGAACGAAATTCCTGGATGTTTTGTAACATGTTTTAGAATTTGCCGGTTCGCATGTCTCAATAAGCGCGTGTTTTAATATTTTCATGCGACAAACCGCTCGGAAAAAAAACCCGGCCGCCTACGATTCAACCAGTTCGTTGACTACCCAATAACAAGTTCCTAAAATATTTGCCGACGCTGCTAATCAGAATACGTCCGCCAAGTAATCGAGATCGCTTTTTAATTAAGAACGATGATATCACTAATATTTTTTCACGAAATCCGACCGTTCAAACAAATAATGACTAAACGGGGGGCCAACCTTGGCGTTCGCGCGGAACAAAACAAAAGAGAAGACACCGGTCAAACAAAAGAGGTACTCACGTAAATCAGGCCGGAATAATATCTGTCTTTCAGGTTGTGCAGGACACAGGCTTCGTTAAGGCACGTCAGTTCCGACATATCCTCGACCTTGTCGAATTTCGGCGGATTCATCTTCTGTATGTCATCCTTGGGCACGGTGGTCCTCTTCCCGGTCTCCTGGAGCTCCACCTCGACCTCATCTCCCTTTTCGCCCTTGATGCTGGCCGCCACGAAGCCCTGGGCATCGTGGGGCACCCACACGAGACGCTTCTGCGTCCATTCCGCCAGCGTAGCGGGATCGTTGTACGTATTCCTGTCCACAAAGAGGTATTTCAGTTCGGGATCGTAGCGATCCTTGGTTTCGGCGTCCGCCATGGTTAGTGCACTGTACGAAACGCGTTAACGGCACTCGTCGCAAAGAAAACGTGCAATTAGACCCGAATAATCACATCGAACACGGTTTATCTGATTGGAAATGTCCCGGGCGTGGTTCCGATACGTTAAAAGCTGTTGTTTCAATGGTGGCTTCGAACCAACCGACCGGCTGCTGTTTTGTACGTTGAATGACAGCTACAGAAGTGAATGTAGCGGTTGGCCACCGCGCCCGTAGTTTGTTTTACCGACCGAGCGACAGGGTTGCCAGTTCGATTCCGGCCCTTTCGGTACAAATCGGCAGTTATTTCATGACTCGAACGAATTCGAATCAAAAATTGTTAAGAATACATAGCTAATATGACCAAACGTTGGCGTGACGAGAACAGTTTTAGAAGTAGGCCAAACGGAGCAAAAATGAATACTTTGCTATGTGCAAGCTTTGTAAAGTTCACCCAAAGATATACCATGTCATAAGCTTTCCCGCTTTCGATTCTTTAATAATGTTAAGACTATGGGCTCGAAAATCTCTGGATTTCTGACTAAGACAATTGTATCAAATACACTAAGTCTAAACGCAACTAATTTGAAACAGTACTAGTTCACTAAACCACTAATACTGCACAGGCTAACACTAAAATACCTGCATCACTATAAACCTTTCGCTCGCAACTCTCTCTCTACATCAGGCTATTTATACCCCTATCAAAATACAGTCACTAAATACATTACAGTACCCCAATAATTAGCCATTTTAGGCCAGAATAGCAGCGGGAAATGTAAATGTTAATGAAGGAGATGGGGGAAGGAAATAAACTATCGAACCTAACCTTAAAGATTAAAGAACTGTCAGATTTGTCAGGCTCTGTGCTCTGATGCAGCGTTGTTTAACCTTTTCTTAGCTACTTGGCACAGTGTTTCATGCATCACAATCTGATATAAAGCAGTTCTCTAATCTCCAAGGTGAGATTTGATTGGTTTTGGTAAACTTTCCCATCTCTCGCCATTATTTTGCCCTAAAATGGCTGTCTATTGCGGTACTGCAATATTTTAGTGAGTGTTCTGTACCCTGTACCTTTCTATGCTAAATAGGTATATGCCAAATGTTTAAATAGTAAACTACATGAGTGCATATTCAAAACTAAGTAGGACTATTGAAGTTGTTTCGTCTTCGTGAATAGGAATAGTTTTTTTTGTATATATTTTTGCGCCTCCATGTCGCTCTGGTCTGCCAACCCAGGGTAAAGGGCAACATGTGGACGAAAACGACCACCCCTAGTATAGTTCTAGACATAGATATAGTTGGTTATAGACAATAGCAGTGACCGGTCGCCGCGCGTGCCGCTCTTGCTCATAGAATGTTGCTACTAGAACTTCACCTGTCCATCGTCAAGGTAAGTCCAGTAGTAATTGGAGGTCGCATTTAGATAGTTCGCGATCATTTGTAAATTTTTTGATTGTTTTTGATTAACCCCATTTGTACCGTAGCAGTTTCGGCACTCGGTCGGTACTGCATTTGATTACGGCACAAATAAAACAATAACATTTTTTGGTCCTTCGAGCCGGATCTAGCAATTCGTGTTAGATCTTTGAAATTTGCAATAACATAGACCACTTGGGTGCTGTTATTGCCAACTGAATCTAATAACTTGAAATTTAGTTTGTTTCGTTTAGTCAAGGTGTGCCATTCGGGCTCACCTATCTCACCAGAATACGCATTCTAGCAAATTGTGCCAGATTCGTAAAAATTCGCAATAGCATAGACCACTTGGGTGCTGTTATTGCTTTATAATTGATAGTAATTTCGAAATTTATTTAGTTCGTTTAGCCAAGTTGCATCACTTGGAAGCACTTGGACCACCGAAGCCGCGCAGTTAGGTATACCCTCATTCGTCAAAACTGACAGGGGGTTTCGAACTGCACTTTAACGTCTTTGTTTGTCACTTAGGAGGAAAGTTGTTCTCTGTTGCAAGCACATGCACATGTGTTCTGTTGTACTTTGAATTGCAGCAGGTCATTTTTTTTGTTATTCGTATTGTTAGAAACCATTTGTCGAAATGGCGACTATGGATAAAGCCCTCGTGTCTGGTCGACGGGCATTAGCGAGGTTGCAAAATTTAGAAAAAATAGTAGAATCTGATAACGTGGATCAGATTTTAGCATCATTCGATATGGCCACTCAGTGCTATGAACAATGTTCGGAAATTATAAATAAGTGTCTAATTGATGAAGAAGAGGAGGGATTGCTTACCCAACTCACAGAATTGCAATTAGAAACGGACACTATTTATTTTCGTATGAAAACCAAGCATTCTAAAGCAAAACGTTCGATTGAAATGTCTACACCTACGCCGTCGTCGATTGTTAACAATGGTGCTTCACACCAGCAAAATATTAAGCTTGCTCCTATTAACTTGGTGAAATTTGATGGAGATTTGAAATCGTGGGCCACTTTTCGCGACTTATTTGAAGTTTCGGTGAATTCAAATGGTTTATATTCGAACATCGAAAAATTCCATATTTTGATCACGCATCTCAGCAATGAACCGTTATCAATTGTCAAATCTTTACCGATAAATGATGCAAATTATCCCATCGCGTATGAATCCCTTATTGCCAGGTATGATAATAAGAGATTGTTAGCAAATAGTTATTGGCAAAATATTTGCAACACTAAAAAGGCGTCAGGTGAATCTTCACAATCGTTGCGGTTACTAGTAACCACCTTTTCAGAAAATTTAGCGGCTCTAAATAAAATTAAAGAAAGTGTAGGTGATAGTTTTGATTTATGGGATTTTACGCTTTTCAATTGGTTGCTTCAAAAGTTGGACTCGCAAACTCGAACACGTTTCGAATTGGAAAATAGCAGTGTTGAGTTTCCAACTTTTAATTTGTTAAAATCATTCATTGAAGGTCAGTGCAAAGCCATTGAGGTAAACCCGACCACTAGTACCACACAAAATTCGAAGGCGCCCCCCATAAATAAACCTAAGTCGACCCACTCAATTCGAGGGCCGACTCATAATTTTGTTGTTAAGACGGGCGCTCCCGGAACTTTTGATTGTCCAGAGTGCAAAACGCGTCATCAAATCGAACATTGTGCAAAATTCTTGGAGAAAACGCCTCAAGATCGTTACGCGTTTGTCCGAGAACATAAAATCTGTTTGAATTGTTTGAAAGGAATGCATTGGGTAAAAAATTGTCCTTCAAAAAACACATGTCGTCACTGTGGCGCAAAACATCACACCTTATTGCATTTTGAAGTTGCCAGCACATCAAGTACTGCATCTGCTTCGATAAATAGTCAAAATGATAGGTCATGACTATCTTCGGGTAATGTAATTTGCGCTAACACTTCTTTAACTTCTTCGTCGTTAGCTATGTCTTTGTTGGCAACAGTGCTTCTTCGCGTCACGGACGCCAATAATGGCACACGTGTAGTTAGGGCTTTGTTGGATAGTGGAAGCCAATCGTATTTTATTACAAAGAAGTGTCAGCAACAATTACAATTACCGTGTCATCGTACTAATATTCCAGTTTTTGGCTTAAATAATATAGAACTAAATGGTAGTAGTATAGTATCTTGCACAATAACGCCGCATTATCGCGATTATCCTCGAATTGAAATTGCCCCTATAGTTATCCCGAGAATTTGTAATAGTATGCCATCATCAACGTTATCTTTAAAATCATATAAACACTTGGAAAAGTTAACATTAGCCGATCCATCTTTTCACGTACCGGCTAAAATAGATATTCTTCTCGGAGCTGATGTGTTTGCAGAAATTGTATTAGGGAACAAAATAGTAGGTAGACGTCCGGAGCCTGTAGCATTTGAAACTTCGTTTGGATGGATAGTAACTGGAAAAGTTAATATTGTAGCTTCACCTGTAATGTCGATGCAGGTGAGTGTGAGCGACACATCGCTTGATGCTTCGGTTCGTCGCTTTTGGGAAATCGAAGAAGTTCCAATCTGCAAAACTATATCAGCAGATGATCAACTTTGCGAGAATATTTTTAGCAGTACATATTCTCGTAATGATAGTGGTAGATTTATTGTTTCTTTGCCGTTTAAAGGTCCCGTGCCTAACTTTAAAGGTTCTCGTGAATTAGCTTTGCGACGATTCTTTGCATTAGAGCGTCGTTTACTTAAAGATCGATCACTTTATAGTGAATATCATATCTTTACGGAGGATTATTTAAATTCGGGTCATATGTCTTTGGCAACGGAAGCTGCTGCTAATTCATTTTTCATACCACATCACTGTGTGTTAAAACCTACAAGCACTTCCACAAAACTGCGGGTCGTCTTTGACGCATCGGCGTCAAGCTCGGGAAGCCCATCACTAAATTCAGCATTATTAAGTGGTGATAAATTGCAATTAGACATTTTTGATTTGTTATTAGAGTTTCGATTGCATAGATATATAGTTACAGCTGATATTAAGCAGATGTATCGACAGATTCTGATAGTAGATGAACACCGTGACTATCAAAGAATTTTTTGGCGGTTTGATAGAAATGAACCTGTAAAGGAGTATCGCTTAAATACCGTTACTTATGGTGTTTCAGCTGCTCCATTTTTGGCTCTCCGCACTTTACAAGAATTAGCAATACTAGAAAAAACTCGTTATCCGTTAGCTGCAAATGCACTTAGGAATAATACGTATGTGGACGATATTATAACTGGGTCCAATTCTATAGAGTCAGCTCGACAACTTGTGTCAGAGTTGCAATCCTTATTACGGTTAGGTGGATTCCAGTTACATAAGTGGAGCACTAACGAGGCTACAATTCTTAATGGAAATAGCGATCAAGATCGTTTGTCGAGATCTTTTGATCAAGAGTCATTTGTAAAAATTTTGGGTTTAAATTGGGATTCACAGACAGACATATTTTCTTACGATGTACAACCTTTGAATAGATCGTGTACTAAACGTACAATTTTGTCAGAGCTTGCGCGGGTGTTTGATCCGTTAGGCTTTTTATCCCCTCTAACATTTTATGCAAAATGTATGATACAGCTCTTGTGGACACTCGGTCTACAGTGGGATGAATCTCCACCTGAAAGAGTCTTAGAAAAATGGCGAAAGTATGTGGATCAATTGCCACTGCTGAAAAATATTAAGATTCCGAGACATTTACCTTCAGACCAGTATCATTCGGTACAACTTCATGGATTTTGTGATGCGTCTGAAGCTGGGTACAGTGCGGTAATATATTTTAGACACCAACTCGAGGATGGAACAGTTAAGGTTTCATTAGTTTGCGCTAAGTCAAAGGTAGCACCCTTGAAACGAATCTCGCTCCCTCGTTTAGAGTTATGTGGAGCCTTATTGTTGTCAAAATTAATCGCACACTCATTAAAAATATACAATTCTAAATTAGAATTTGATCGCGTCGTTGCATGGTGCGATTCAATGGTCGCTTTGTATTGGATTAAATCTTCTCCACATCGATGGAAACCATTTGTAGCCAATCGAGTTACACAAATTCAAGAAGTCATGGAACCTTCGCAGTGGTTTCATGTTCGTTCAGAACACAACCCTGCAGATTGTGCTTCGCGGGGTTTGTTACCTGAGGAACTCCTCAAAAGGTCCAGTTGGTTTGGTGGGCCTGAATTTCTGACAATGTCAGAAGAAAATTGGAATTGTCATTGCGAGCAACAATTGGTTATGCCTAACACTGCATCGGTAGAAGAGAAGAAGACTGTTTTTCTAGTAACTACAGCCCAAAAACATTTTATCAATTCGTTAATAGATAACATCTCTTGTTTAGAGAAAATTACTCGCATAGTGGCTTTTATTAAGCGATTTTGTTTGAATACCCGAGTTGACATTGGTCAGCGTGAGGTTGGCCATTTAACTAGTTTAGAATTACATAAGGCTCTTCTTCTCTTAGTGAAACATGTTCAGTTACAGAAATTTCATTTAGAGTTTGAACAAATTAGGAAAAACAAGCCGCTGCAAAAGTCTTTGAGAAAATTAAACCCGTTCATAGATTCCGAGGGGTTCCTTAGGGTGGGCGGGCGCTTAATGCATTCAAGCCTATCCTTTGAGCAAAAACATCCGCTTCTATTACCGCAAAATCATCGGCTTACAACTTTGATAATTGAACAATATCATGTCAAATATCTGCATGTCGGTATAGAAGCCTTACATAATTTTCTTCGCCAGCAGTTTTGGATATTGTCTGCGAAACGCGCAATTCGACGCGTAGTTTCTTCTTGCGTTCGATGTTTTAGATGTAGACCTTCGTCAAACACGCCCATGATGGGAAACTTGCCATTTCCTAGAATCAATCAACTGAAGACTTTCCTTCATAGCGGAGTGGATTTTGCGGGACCTGTTCAATTGACACAGGGTCGATATAGAGGTACGCGACTGACGAAAGCCTACATTTGTATTTTTGTATGTCTCTCTGTAAAAGCAATTCATTTAGAGTTAGTTTCTAGTTTATCGTCAGAGGCATTTATAGCGGCATTTCGTCGATTTGTAGCTCGCCGCGGACGCTGTAACAATTTATATAGTGATTGTGGCACTAATTTCGTAGGTGCTAATAAACTCCTTTCAGATTACGCAAAATCAGCGTCTGGAACTTTAAATATTAAATGGCATTTTAATCCCCCTGGTGCTCCCAACTTTGGTGGATTGTGGGAAGCAGGAGTCAAGTCGGTTAAGACTCACTTGCTCCGGGTCATTGGAAAACAATCGTTAACGTATGAAGAGTATTACACAGTTCTGGTTCAAATCGAGGCAGTTTTAAATTCGCGTCCTCTCACCGCTGTTAGTTCTGACCCTAACGATTTCAACGCTCTCACGCCTGGACATTTCCTTGTACTGGAGCCATTGTCATCTCCTCCCGACGAAGAGCTGACTAACGTTAAAATTAATAGACTTAATCGGTGGCAACTGATTCAGCGCTGCCAACAAGACTTTTGGAAGCGGTATCAACGGGAATACTTGCATACCTTGCAACAGAGAACAAAGTGGTTTGAAACATCTCGCGAACCTTCCATAGGTTCACTTGTAATTATAAAAAAGGAAAATAATCCTCCTTTAGAATGGCCTCTTGGTCGTATAGTTGAACTCCATCGAGCATCTGATGGAATTTGTCGTGTTGCAACGGTACGAACATTAAATGGATCTTGCCAAAGACCCATATCTAAATTGTGTCTTTTGCCTTTAAAGGATAGTTAGTTTTGTATAATAGATGTTTGTTATTTGATAGTTTAATTGATTTTCATTAGTGACTTAAATAGGATTAAAAATAGCGCTTTATGCGTATTTTGGTGGGCGGTATGTTTCGTCTTCGTGAATAGGAATAGTTTTTTTTGTATATATTTTTGCGCCTCCATGTCGCTCTGGTCTGCCAACCCAGGGTAAAGGGCAACATGTGGACGAAAACGACCACCCCTAGTATAGTTCTAGACATAGATATAGTTGGTTATAGACAATAGCAGTGACCGGTCGCCGCGCGTGCCGCTCTTGCTCATAGAATGTTGCTACTAGAACTTCACCTGTCCATCGTCAAGGTAAGTCCAGTAGTAATTGGAGGTCGCATTTAGATAGTTCGCGATCATTTGTAAATTTTTTGATTGTTTTTGATTAACCCCATTTGTACCGTAGCAGTTTCGGCACTCGGTCGGTACTGCATTTGATTACGGCACAAATAAAACAATAACAGAAGTAATAGGTACACTTATTTTTCGAACAGTTCTAAAAGAATTGAAAAGTTTCAACACATAATAAAAATACATAAAATTTTACAACTCGCTCAGACAAGGTAACTGCACCTTAAATCCATCTTTTCTAGAACTGTAAATGACCGTAATTTGACACCAGAAGATATTTCAACAAAGTTAAATGACCGGTTCACTATAACTATAATTTCAGTTCTTAGAAAATCTATATCTTTTTTTAAATAATAATCCAAAGAGAGAGATGCAGAATTTTATAAAACCGTCAGTGCTGCCTATACGCTTTTTCTACAATGTTTCATAAATACTCCACTTTATTAAATAACTTATCAAGATCACAATAATTTTGCTTCTCCGAAAAAAAATTCTTTACATAACACTGATCAATTTTTTTAGAAAAAGGCGTCTATATTTTTATATAGAATCTGTTTTATTTTCATATACAATG
Source organism: Rhyzopertha dominica (assembly GCA_025024175.1). Taxonomy (NCBI): domain Eukaryota; kingdom Metazoa; phylum Arthropoda; class Insecta; order Coleoptera; family Bostrichidae; genus Rhyzopertha; species Rhyzopertha dominica. Next base: position 30,311,519 of record QCXZ01000053.1, read on the forward strand.
TATGTACCTATTGCATAAAAACGGTGAGAGAGTTTCATAGCTACCTATAATATAATATTGAATTCAGTACAAACGTACTGAAACTACATCTGAAGATTGGTTGTATAATTATTATTTTATTAGTGTATTAGGGTTTTATCATTATATATTTTTTCAGCAGATCAGCAGTTCAGATTCAAAATTAACAGCTCTACTAAAAAATCACTAGACCTGGCAACCCTGTCAAGCGATGGCGCCAATGTCAACGAAATTGAAAGGATTTCTCCCAGCTTGAAAGCATCTGTTTGAAATTTTCTGGGGCATAGAAGCGTGATTAACGATATTTAAACCGTAACACACGATTATTTAATATATTCACTAAATTACGCATGTAAACAAATGAAAGGGGGCTACGGAACGCTGAAAACTAGCGAAACGACGGCTACTATCTGCCGTTGTTCGATGATCTCATCGGATTATGTCACATCCTCAAACCGTTTCTTTGTAAAAACCACGAATTGTTTTTTTTATCTGATAAAAAGCTTGCAAACCCCAATTTCTGGATAAACTCAATCATGAGCAAACCGTTTAAACCAACAAATCGAGAACATGTGCGCGGTCCCTTATATGGCATAACGAGGGTTTTGTGCACGCGCCCTACATATTTTATCGGCATGTCATTATTATTACGCAATCGGTGGCGCTGAATCAGGGTAATTTACTACGGAGATGGTTTTACCATAAAAGGAACTCACTCCGCTCCAACTTTCAATTTGAGGTCTTGCACGATCGCCGCCACTTTGCCGAACGTGTTTTTTTGGCGCACCAGTTTCGGCCGATTCGTGCACCGCGCCTCCAGGAGTCTCCTGAGCTGGGCAACGCTGAGGTGGGACGTTTCGTCCATTTCTTCAGGAGGGCATCTTGAAATTTTTCGTAGATTACATATTTCCGCGGATAAGTTTGAATTTGACGTTTACGACGGACAACTAACTGTCAAATGCGATATCTGACGGGGAAACACTGAACAAGCTCAGATAGTTGTGATACTATTCAATAGATGGCGCTGTCGATTGCCGTGAAAGTACCCGCGAGACGAAAAGGGCTGCCAAAGTATTCCGAGGTGCGGTATCGAATCTTTAAGTATCACGAAAACGGGATAGTTTATTTTTATGATTTATGCCGTGATATCGCATAAATAACAGACTTTGGGTTTCTACTATTACGAAATGTCGCAGAACAGTACCTACTAATTACAAATACAGAACGGAAGAATTCAAATATCCGGTGCTAGTTCAATGGATATAATATATAATCAAAGATTATTAGAGCGTTGATGCATTTTAAATAAAACATAAGAGATAGTTATTCGGTTAACAGGCATATATACATGGTTTCTATAAATGATTCATGCAACCCGGGCGGAGTTGTTTTCTGAATTCTTTGTGCCGCCTTTTTATAACTGCTGCCAAGCTGCAAGATGCACGGCGATCACTGACCATCATAAGCATGATAGTAATGAAGGTTGCAGATCAGGTTACAGTCACGGAACTGAATGTTTTATAAAGATAATTTACCGTTCTATGCTATTTTACTTTCAAAGCTAAGAAATAATAACAATTATAGGCTTACTATAGCCACAACCTCATAAATATGATTTATAATTTAAAATGTGAGCTTTCTGCAACCTTAAAGTTGATTATCCCACAAAACACTACAGAATATGTTGAAAATACATATTCATATTAGAATATATCAAATAGTTCAGCAATCCACAGATTTTAAGCATATGTCAAAGTAATTGTGTTCACTTTCCTGAGAGGCGGCAAACTGATGAATCATTTACAGAAACCCTGTATAATGCTGTACCATGACCTAAAAAATGTAGTAAAATGAGCGAGGAAACTTAAAACAGTACAAAATTTGAGATGATTCTGTAAATATGAAAGACGGAATGTACTCGGGGTCGGTTCATTAGCTTCACTTTTCCGATTCACTCATTTTGAACAAACCATTCGCGAATTATAGAAGCCTAGCTTGAGCACTGTAATCCAATAAGCCAAAATAATTTAATAATCATTTAAAACACAAAATGTACTTCTAGTATATTTATATAATTTCGATTCTCGTGCGATCGGTTCTTTGATTCGTCCATTTTGATCAAATAATTCAGGAGACGTACAACACTGTAATGTAAAAACATAAGAACATAATCTAAAAAATGTACTAAAGAATGAGGAAACTTCGAACGAAGTATGCAATAAATTGTTAAATTAAAATAACTTTAAAGTGTTCATTTGTAATTGAGTTCTTAACTCTCCTGCTGATGAAGAAACAATAAAATTAATGTAACTGATGCAAACAGGATAATATAAACAAATACTTTATTAAACAGTAATAAACATACATTTGTTTCAAAACAACTTAATGTCTTTTCCGTTTCGATACGTAATTATACAGTCTCGACTATGCTCCTTTTGCCCCTTTCAGACTCTTCCGCAATGAACGACGTTTCTTCAGAAGATATGGGTGCCGGTGATGGCGTCGGTTCAGCAGAAGAAGACGCCTCTCCTAAAACAAAACATCGCATTTTCGGAAGTAAACAAACAAAAAATCAGCTCCTTTTTAATTCTTGTTGGAAATAATATCAAAATCTCTGTAAGCCAACGCCATCTATGTTCTGACTTGAAATATATATAGTGTCTTTTTGCTGATGCTCATGGCATGCGGTCGTTTTATTTTTCACCTGCGGAAAAACCACGTTTTCTACCACGTTTTCTAACAGGTTATGGGCCCAGAACGTATTAAAAGTGTGTAAAACGGTTCTTTTCGGTGAAAACGCGAGTATTGTGTGAGCGCAAAGGACATGGCGGTGAATTATTTAACGAGTGTTCCAAGGTTAACGGGACGGGACAACTACGCGGATTGGGCTTTTGCTGTTGAAAACGTTTTCGTGTTGGAAGGTTTGTCGAAGTGTATCGATGGTACCGAGGAGGACACTGTTTTAGTTAGCAAAGCCAAAGCGAAGTTGATATTGACTTTGGATTCGTCGTTATATATCCACGTAAAAGACAGTAAGTCAGCCAAAGAAGTGTGGGATAAGCTGAAGAAACTATATGAAAGTTCCGGTTTCGCGCGTAAAATTGGTTTGCTACGTAAATTAATCTCGTTGAGACTTGATAATTGTGAATCAATGGAACATTACGTGAACCAAGTGATTGACACGTCTCAGAAGCTCGATAGAAGTGGTTTCAAATTGAGTCAAGAGTTAATTGGAAGCCTGATGCTTGCAGGATTAACGGACAAATTCGAACCCATGGTAATCGCTATTGAACACTCGGGAATAGACGTCACAGCAGATTCCATTAAATCGAGGTTATTGGACATGAACCTAGGTGGTGCTGAGAGTCAATCGTCAGCTGGTGCCTTCGCTGGTAAAGTGTTGCAAAAGGGGAACAAAGGTGGCAGCACAAGAAAAGTAAACAATGGAGTAAACAAAAACAAGAACGAAATTATCTGTTACAAGTGTAAGAAGGTGGGTCATTTTATGAACAAATGCCCAGAAAATAAAAAAAAACAAGGATGACTCATCCAACGCATTCAATGCAGTGTTTATCACCGGTAATTTTGATAAATCGGACTGGTATGTGGACTCGGGGTGCAGTGTTCATCTTACATCAAGGAAGGATTGGCTTAAGAATGTAAATGCAGAAGTTCAGAGGAAGGAAATAACAGTGGCAAATGACAGCAAGCTAGCTATAGAATGTTCAGGAGATATTGAAATCAGGACAATCGCTAACGGTCAAGAACATTCAGTCACAGTGTGTAATGCCCTTTATGTACCAGAACTGATGACAAATCTATTGTCAGTAAGTCAGCTGATTAAAAACAATAATAAAGTTGTGTTTAATGAAAACGGCTGCAACATTTACAACAACAAGCAACAGCTGGTTGCTACAGCGAATTTAGTGGACAATGTGTACAAGTTAAACTTCAAAAAGTCAAAACTAAATTTAACAGCATCATTAGCAATTTCAGGGGAAATTTGGCACAGGCGTTTTGGTCATTTGAATTATAATGACTTAAATTTAATGAAAAATGGACTGGTTGATGGATTTGAATGTAAAGGCACATTAGTTAAAAGTGATTTTAACCTGTGTGAAACCTGTTGTGAGGGAAAACAAGCTCGATTGCCGTTCAGTCATCAAGGAAATAGAGCTAGTTCTGTGTTGGAAATCATTCATGGAGATTTATGTGGTCCTATGGAGATAACATCTTTAGGTGGATCAAAGTATTTTTTCATTTTAGAAGACGATTTTACCAGAATGACTTTTGCATATTTTTTGAAAGGTAAAGATGAAGCTTTCGAAAAATTCAAAGAGTTTAAGAGCTACGTAGAAAATCAAAGAGGAACAAAAATCAAAATTTTTCGCAGTGATCAGGGTACGGAGTTTGATAGCAAAAATTTTAGGGATTTTTATAAGAAGCATGGTATTCTGCATCAGCAAACAAACGCTTATACTCCTCAACAGAATGGTATGAGCGAAAGAATGAATCGTACCATTGTTGAAAAAGCTCGTTGCTTGCTGTATGACGCAAAGATGGAAAAGTGTTTTTGGGCAGAAGCTGTGGCGACTGCAGTTTACCTGAGGAATCGCTCTACAGTCTCTGGAATTGAAACTACTCCTTACGAAATGTGGCATAATCGAAAACCTGACGTTAGTCGAATAAGAATATTTGGCAGCAAGGCAATGACTTTGGTACCCAAAGAGAAAAGACTAAAATGGGATAAAAAGGCAAAGAAGATGATACTAGTTGGTTTTAGTGACAACATTAAGGGATATAGATTATATGATCCAGTTGAAAAGAAGATAATTGTGAGCAGAGATGTAGTTATTGAAGAAGCCGTGGGGCAGAACAAGCAGGCAGTGTTCGAGTCACAGGAATCAGCAGATTCAGTGGGGGCTGAGCAAGGGGCTGGACTTAATCAGCCAGATAACCTCTCAGATCACAGTTCTTCAACAAGATCATATTCTTATGAAGATGTAAGCAGTGACGAAGATTTTTCTTTGGATTTGCCTATAGATGTGTCACAACCACAAACAGAAGTCAGAAGATCACAAAGAACGAACAAGCCTAAACTGTTTGAAGATTACATTACTTATGCTTGCATACAAGAAAACAGTCCAAATAGTGATCCAGTTACAGTGGAACAAGCAATGTCAAGTGCAGAAGCTGATTTGTGGAAGAAAGCTATGTCGGAGGAGATCCAGAGCTTTGAAGACAACGATGCCTGGGACCTCACCGACAGCGTTCCAGAATCATCAACAATTGTGCCGTGTAAGTGGGTTTTTAAGCGAAAAACCAGTGATAGTGGCGATGTAAAATATCGTGCGCGTCTAGTGGCAAAAGGTTGTGCACAAAAAGCTGGTGTAGATTATAGCGATGTGTTTTCTCCTGTAGTAAGACACTCAACACTAAGATTGTTAATCGCATTAGCAGTTAAGTTAGATCTAAAAATCACACACCTGGACGTAAAAACTGCTTTTTTGAATGGGTTGCTTGATCAGTCAGTTTATATGAAACAGCCTGAGGGTTTTGTCATTGAAAATAAGAAAAATGCAGTTTACAAATTAAAAAAAGCTGTTTATGGTTTGAAGCAATCGTCCAAAGCTTGGAATGCTAGAGTAAATGAAGTTTTATCAGAGTTAGGTTATAATAAGTCAAAATATGAATCATGTTTGTTTATAAAGAAGGATAAAAACTTATTAACTTTGATAGCACTATATGTAGATGATTTTTTTGTTTTTTCAAACAATTGCAATGAAGTAAAATATTTGAAAACAAAACTAAGTTCAGTATTTGACATTAAAGATCTGGGTGAAGCTCAGCAGTGTTTGGGTGTCAAGATTTCGAGATGTGACAAAGATAGTAGCATTTCTCTAGATCAAGAAAGTTACATTGATCAGATCTTGATGAATTTTGGCATGGAGAACTGTAAAACTGTTAAAACTCCATTAGATTGCGAGATAAATACTGAACAAAACACAAACCCAGACATAAATGTAAATAAGTTGCCGTATCAACAGCTGATTGGCAGTTTAATGTACTTGTCTGTATTAACGAGGCCTGACATAACATTTGCGGTTAATTTCTTGAGTCAATTTAATAATAATTATTCAGAATATCATTGGAAATGTGCAAAAAGAATCTTAAGATATTTAAAAGGGACAAAACATTATAAATTGGTGTTCTCAAAGGGTAATGTTAATGGTATTGACTTGGAGGCTTTCGTTGATGCTGATTGGGGGTCCAATAAATTAGACAGAAAGTCATATACAGGTTATGTGTTTAAATTCTCTGGTGGTGCAATTTCATGGAAGAGTTGTAAACAAAAAACAGTTGCTCTTTCAAGTACTGAAGCCGAATATATGGCCATAAGTGATGCATGTAAAGAGGCCATTTATTTGCGGAATCTAATTAATGAGATTCATGGGAAATTGGATTATGTTACAATTCTAAACGATAATCAAGGAACCTTAAAACTATGTAATAATCCAGTTTTCCACGAGCGATCAAAACACATAGATATCAGACACCATTTTATCCGTGAGGCTATTCAAAGTGGTAAAATTAACGTAGATTATTTGAGGACAGATGAAATGGTTGCTGACATTCTGACTAAGAACTTGGGAAATGTTAAGCATGCTCATTTTATGAAGGGGTTAGGCTTAAGATCTTTTTGATAAGTGGGGGTGTTGGAAATAATATCAAAATCTCTGTAAGCCAACGCCATCTATGTTCTGACTTGAAATATATATAGAGTCTTTTTTGCTGATGCTCATGGCATGCGGTCGTTTTATTTTTCACCTGCGGAAAAACCACGTTTTCTACCACGTTTTCTAACAATTCTTCTCCGTTTCAGCGGTGCTGCAAATAATTCAACATCAACAACGGCCATAAAAACAAGAAAACCMCAAATCATCACGCGTTTTCTCCACTCCTACCTTCGTTTCTCGGCGTCTGCGGCCTCGATTGTATCGCGATCTTCGGCACCACGTCCATGACCCCGGACGGCGTCTTCTTGATCAGCTCCAGCGGGATCTCCTCGGACCGCGGCCTCGGCATCCTCGGGCTGCCCTCCCTCGACTTGGACCTGTTGCCGGAAGGGTCCCGCGACCTGCTGATGCCCTCCTTCCGCACGGCGCCGTTGGGCTTGCTCCTGCCGGGACTCTCGCCGGACCTGGAGTCGGGAGAGGTGCCGGGAAGGCTCTCCCGGCGCGGCGTCGCGAATCCCGGCCCCCTGCCGGTGTTGAACAGCGGGCGGTTATCGCGCGACGCCCTGGAGATGGCGCGCGTCTGGTAGATGCCGCTGCCGACGAACGCTGGGCTCGGGGGACCCGATTGGCCGGGGATCTCGAGCAGGCGGGCTATGTGCTGCATCTTTTTCTGGCGCGCCTTGATACGGCCCTGGAAGAAGGTGACAGCTAAGTGTAGTGAGCTGGTTGAAGTTTCCTTGTTGTTGTAACGCGGTCTTCGCTGGTATGTTGCATGAAGCACTGAAGGATGCCATCAGTTGCGAATAGCGAAACGTCTGCGACATACGAGCGAAGACCGGCCCGGAAACTTCAACCGGCTCATTGGCCAGTGGCCATAAAAGCCTAAGAATAAGTTGAGTATAGTTTATAGAAATAAAACAAAAACACTCAAAGAGCTCGATCCGTTGAGTAGCTCTTTAGCTATGAGTGTGACGAGCATCAGACAACATTAAATGGACAACCTGTGGACAGTAGTGTCTTCTCTTCCTAAATGAAGCAGAAAATGTGCTAAAAAGGATTACCTTCAGCACACAGTCTAAAAAGACTCAAAAATGATATTTGCATAAAAATTGTTTTTTCTTAGGGACACCATATTGGATTTTTCATATTCATCTAAGTACAGTGTGCTTTGGAAAACCAGTTGCCTGTGTACCTAATTAATTTTACGGATTAGATCTTTATTTAGAAGACAATAAAGTGAACTGAATAATCTTTACTAAAGGAAACGTTAACAGTCATACACAAACACAAAATGAGCAAGAAATAGAAATAATAAATCTTAAATAAGGGATTTGAACACCTTGAAAAGTAAAAGCAAATTTAAAACAACTAAAATCAATTACATTAATAATTAATGCAAGAGGAATGTGTTCAGATGGTTACAAATAATGCTCAAATAATCCGCCATTTGTTTCAATACATTTTTGACACTTTTACATTCTTGTAGTTTGTTATGCCGTATAACTTATTTTTTATGTATGCCCAGAGAAAGAACTCTAAGGGAGTTAGATCCGGTGATGTAGGAGGGCAATAAATATTTTCACACGTTATAATTCTACCGTTGAAACGCTAATTTAAGTAATTAATTTATGAATGATGAAAAAGAACACAACTTTACTTTACCTATTAATCAAACACTCGGAAAAAAGAGAGGAAGCAATTTACTGTTAAAAACTAGTAGTGAAAACAAGAAACATAAAAAAGCTTAATTTTTGCTTACCTTGGTCAATCTTTGTTTAGCTGCCATACACCTGATGTTGTCATCGAAAATGAATTTCGCCGACAACAACGGGACCCTACTAGCCGTCGTACTCGACAGAGGCCTATGTATCGTGATATGCAAGCATCGAGAATCATCCTTGTCGCCAGTAACTTCGATGTCCTGCAGAAAGCCCACGAGCTTGGCCACACCCCACCCAAGCCTCTTCGTGTCAGGTTCTACCAGAATCAGCTGCATAACATCAATCACCAGAAACCGACGGATCTTTTGCCCATCCTTCCACATCACCGTGCAAGCGATCAGATCGGAGTTATCTGCAACGGATCGGAGTTAGCCAAGGAAAAATTTTGAAGTACCACAGAAGGTAACAGTCACTAGAACGTTGAGTGTCTGAGATAGTGATGGTAATAATGAGACAGAAGGGTACTTAATCCAATAGTATGAGATGGCATCAAAGCACTGACTCACTGGAAGGTAAATGTTAGATAATCAAATGCAAGAAGTCGAATTTTGACTTATAAACAGCCTGATTATTGGTGTTTGAAGACTATTAAATTTTACATGATATCATCAGAACGTTCTAAGTTGTGTGTCCAAATTTCAACTTATTACTATTTCTGACAGGTACAGGAATTCAAATTTAAATTTACATCATTTTTATTGTCCAACAAGGATCGACGTTTTTTAAGTTTCACTAATGTCTTTGGTAGGCATCTTCAAGAGATGATTAGAACAGTTACTTGCCAGTGCAGTAATAAAGATTTATAAGTCACTTTTAAACTAAGAAATAAACTGGATACAACTACTGCAGTCTAAGATCCTTAGCTGCTATAAAAGCAAACTAAAAAAACAACCCTGTAAAAACTTGTATGTTAAATCCCAAAAAACTCATTATCACCACCACCATTTCAAAAAAATCTGTATTTCCCAAACTCTACAACAACTTCGAATTGTCTAGTGACTGTATGAAATTCTGCGGCGTGGACACACAACGAGCTATACTCAGGTCCAGGGCCTGGTCGATCTGCACGCAGCTTTGGGGGTTCGTCAGTGGCAGTTGCGTCTCCACTTCACCGTTCAACGTTAGGACGAGGTCTCTGACGAGGAAGAAGACACGTATCGCTCTTCTCGCCCTCTCAACCTAGAGAATATCACAGAATTGGGGTGGAAACGTGAAACATAAAATTTTGTGGGTTTTCTCAACACGGTTGCTTAAAGGCCTCTGAATTTCCTACATCTAGGGAGATTTTTTATGAACGTGGTAACCCTGTTAATTTGTGAAATGTCTTGCAGGCCTGCCAACTCCTTACATCAGAAATCACTAAATAAATAATCAATTAAAATCGTGCTGGTTGACAGGACTGATTTCAAATTCTAGTAGTCATTTGTCAAAAAACAATACCGACATTTTGTTTAAAGAATATAAAATTAGTATCTGATTATAATGATAGAGATGAGTAGTAATTTTAAATCAACTTTAAATATTGTATTTTTACCATGGCGAAGACAATTCCTTAAATCTAGGGAAATTTGCCCGAATGTGACAACTACCTCCTGACTGGGGAATATTTCCAAAATGACGCAGAGATGTCAAAGACGATTTGTCAACATATTGGGCAATTCCATAAAATTTTGCAGGTTCTCTAAATAAAGTTGACGGTTAATTTTATATAAAAATTATTTCCTAAGCCAATGCTAAATTTCCTAAATGTAGGGATTTTTTAAGTAACGTGGCAACCTTATTACATGCAAATGTCGACTGCAAAACCTACTTAAAAAAAAATCACTAAAAATATACCCTAAATCTTGGAATTTTTTAAGCAACGTGGCAACCCTTTTACATCGGAAATGTTGACTGCAAAACCTACTTCTTAGGTACATGAAAAATCACTAAAAACATAACCTACCAAAATCGTTCAGGTTGTCTCCACACAGAGGTCAAAATAGCAATGTTATGTTATATAACTTAAAAAAAATTAATACTAAAATCGCGGAGTGTAGTAATTTTAAAATAACTTTAAATATCACTTTTAACATGTGATGACAATTCCTAGATCTAGGGAAATTTTCCTGAATGTAACAATCCACTCTTTTAAAGTGTGGAAGATTACCAAAATGACGCAACATCAAAAAGTTGTCGAAAGAATATTTATAACCTCAAAGAATTTTGCATGTTTTATAAATACAGATGCCAGTGCTGATTTTAAATAAAAATTCTTTCAAAACCGGGCACTCCATTCCCTAAATCAAGGGAAATTTTTATGAACGTAGCAACCATGTTACATTGTGTAATGTTAAACTGCCTATTTCTTACATGAAAAATCACTAAAAAATAACCATACGGATTGTCTTAACTTAAAACTACAAAAAATGTCTTTTTGCTGTGTTGAAGACAATTCTTTAAATCTAGGGAAATTTTTCTGAATGTGACGACCCATAGACAAGGTAATCCATAAAATTAAAGAAATCACTCAAAATATTAGCAACTACAAATCGCAAATGACTTGATTTGAAAAAATCCCTAGATCAAGGAAAACTGTGGCAGCAAAGTATCTGCAATCTTACTTCTCCACAAGGAAGTCTTTTGGTGAAGTCAATGCCAGTCATCGGCGTCCCCGTTGGGGGTAGAAGTATTGCACTATCCATACACAGCCATTCAACATTCAAAGAACCCTTTGACATATCACAGTACCTATAAAAAACCCACGTAAGACTTAATTCTTTATCTCCACCTGAAGTACTCACTCATGCTCGAACATATCTAAAAAAATTTCTTCGCTCTTGTAAAGATTACGCAACAGAGCAGTGCTCTGGCCCTTAGCTGCCTCTATGGAGCTCTTGTGCGCCTCGTTCACTATACTCTTGCCATCGCACATAACCATCTGCAGGAGTAGCTTCAAGGCAAGCTCTAAAGTGACCAATCGAACTTTGCACGAAGGCTGGCACGACATGTGAACTATCTGCATTACTTTATCGACTAAATGAGTATTGTAAGTGTATTTGATGTCTTTTGAGTTGGTTTTAGAAACCAAGGATTTCCGTGGTCGCAAAACTTGCTCTACTAAGTCGGCAGTAACCCCTATAAAAGTATGAGTTGTAAATATTAAAAAAAAGAAGCTTTTTTTACACACCATTGTTATTCGCCATGGCATACAGCAAACTAAGCGCGAAAAGAGCAGTGTAATCGTTCTCCACACAATCCAGAGCAATGTAGATTGCGTCCAAGAACGGCCTTTCAACTTTAGAGCTGCCATCTACAGGGACCGTGGCCAATCTCTGCTTTTCCTCGTCAGTTATGTTCTGCTGCTCCTCCAGAAGATTCTCTTTCGAACTGTTGCTCTCGTTCGAACTGGCTTCCAAGCCTTGAGCACCATTTTGGACGTCATCCTTGGTCTTCAAGTACTGCACCTCGTACGACTCGTACAACTTGTCAACGCCCTTTTGCAACATCTCCCTGTCGCTTTTCAGTATGATCCAAGCCAGCGTCTGTATCAAAGGCGGATGGGATATGATGAGAAACACCTGGGAGAGAAGAAACAACGCTACGATACAGGAAACTTTCCCGTTGGACGTCTCCAAGGCGGGAGAGTTCTCCCCGACGCTGATGTTCCTGTTCAGAACCCTGGCCAGGTTTTGCGTCACCGTTTCCATGGTAACGCGAGAGTCTTTCCTCGACGGCGCCAGGGAATATATGTACAGAGGAATGAGCAACTTGTGGAGCAAATGGTCGGTCAACACTTGGTTCAAGTCGGTTATGTTGAGGCAGAGAATGTCGTTCMAGTAGTGCAAGTGGTCGAGGTGTTCCGCTACCMGGTCGGCCAGACGGTTCTGGGATTGGTGGCTGAAATGGGAAGATTTAGTTATGGTGTGCCTCCACTAGATGGCGCTTGTCGGCAGCTGACTTCAAACATAATATCGTAACATTAGATGATGTATATAGGTTTCAAGATTCAAAATTAAGAGTTCTCATCTCCCAGTTCCTCCCAAATCCCATCTCCAACTTCCAGCTTCCAACTCCTAACTCACAACTCTTAAATCATAACTCAAAACTTGCAACACATAACTTCCAGCTTATAGGTAAATTGCAATTCTTAGTATTCATCTTCCAACTACCAAGTTTAAAATTGAAACTCCCAAGTAGCATCTAGTTAGTTAAAATTTATAAGTACTCAAAACTCAAAACATACTAACAACTCAAAATTTCCAACTATATACTTCCTACTGCTAATTCATAACTCTAAACTCATAACTCAGTATTCACAACTCAAAACTCAAGTTTCACAATTCAAAGCTATCTCACAGGTCCCAATTCTAAACTTTTAACTCCCAACCACCAGCTGCTTTTAGGTAACATTTTTTATATTCCATAATAGTGGAAACGAAAACCCCACTGTTCGATTTATTTTGGTTTAAAAGTTGCTTCGACTACAATATAGGTATTGTGAAATTTTTTTTCATTAATACGTCGAATACCTCTATACTAGAACATTTTACATCCGATGTATGATGTATAAAGTAGCATTATCAGATAAGAAATATGAAATATATTTTTTTAATAATTTTAAGTTGTAGTACTCAAAAATCTAAAGAAATCGGTTCCAGAAACGGTTGTAGAACCAGAATCAGTTCTTGAAACTAAGATTGGTTTTTAGAACCAATTTTGGTCCTTGAAACTATAAACGGTTGCTAAAAAGGGAACCAGTGTCTGAAACCGGTTTTACAAAATGGAACCAGTGAATTAGAACTAAAATCGGTTCCTGAGCTGAACTGATTTTTGGGACCAAAACCGATTAGAACAACATAAGTAAGCTCATAACACCTAAAGTGGCTTATAAAACTAGTATTCAATCAGCTTGCATACAGTACACACAATAATGTTTATATATTTTTATCCATCTAAAACCCATAATCATCATGGTCTTTGTGTCGGAGTAATAAAACTGCTGCGTGTTTCTAGTATTTAATATTGTGGCTCCTAGACAACAGGGGCTTTAGATAATTATGTACGACTTGCTTTTTAACAGGTAAAAAGAATTTTAAGAATATGTTGTACAATAGAAATAAGTGATAATATTCCACCAGATGGCACACTTTTGCCCATATCTGTCAATGCAAAAATGTGAAATCGTGACTGTACTTACTCAGCATCGTTCCTAACACATGCGTCAAGCTCCTGGATATGTTTCCCAATGAACCATACAATGTTTGAGAAATACGGAGCTGCAGTACGATCCCTGATAAATGCCAGCATGCTAGCATCTTCCACTTTATACACATTCAAAGTGAGAGTCCTGACCGCTATTCGGACCATCGATTCGGGATGGTTGAAGAACTTTATCGCTTCCGTATACAATGGAAAGTCGTTGGTATGCTGTAAAATGGATTATCAATCACTGACGGACTGATTTTGAGGTTAGAATTTTACCTCGTTATAGAAAAAGTGTATGGTGTGGGCGTTTAGCTTTAAACTTAGCGTTTTTAGGAAGGAGATGTAGTAAGCCATGACTTCTTCATCAGAAAAGTCGAATTTGTGTACAATTATTGAGTTCACATGGTTATTGGACAACAAATAATCTGAAAAAAAGGCAATTACAATGTGTTGGGGGATAATATACTCAGCACGCACATAGTGAGGTTTCATTTCTAATATTTTCGAACAAAATATTCAGTGTCTGTAACAATTGAACACACACATAACTTGAGCCGCCACTCCTTTGTCTCATTATTCGTAAGAAGAACGACAGCATGTTTTTCTCTAGAAAAAAACTGCCAACACACAATAAATCAATCTCCCCCTTCACCAAACTAACTTACTCGAATACTGAAGAGTCATTTTGGTCGCCCCAAATAAGTATCTCGGCTATGGATCTCAGGGTCTCGACGAGAAGTCCACGATTATGCTCCGAAACAGTCTGATTCCTGGACAGCACGTTGTACAAGTACTTGAGGTGTTCGAGTGAATGTGGGTTTTTGGGGCGACCCCATCCACCCCCAAACCAGCTTCTGCTCCTGAACATTTTCTAGAAACGTCACTCACAAGGCTCCCATGCTAACTGATCTATAACAATGGCCTGTTAGGAATTTGTACTTTGTTTAAACGTAGTATTGCGTTGCATTTGCACCATTGTGATAAAAATTATTGGTTTTGGCCTAATGTCAATAGGATTGTTTGACAATTGCGTAACATAACCTCAAAAGCACTGTGAAGTTGGTAACGATTAGTTTACGATACCACCAATGTCGCCAATAATAAATCTGAAAATTCCACCACTGCTGTAAAACAGTAAAAATGATTAATTTTCATTCTCCAAGAAATCAATTATTATATAGGACTGTGGAAGCCTTCAGTGAATACATATTACTATGCAAATCTTAAATTTCTAAGCAACACGCATATACAGCTACTTCGTGAAGATACCCAAGTTAATGAATAAAAATATCTCCAAATAAAGCATGAATTAATATTTTGGTTCATTTCAAAGGCAATTCAAATTTAGAACATAGGTATGGGTGCTAACTTTGTACAAAATGAAATACACCAACTATACATACTACTAATTAGGACATAGTCTACTGTATTAACGCTGCAAAATCTGCAGAAGTTGCCCAAGGTTTTTAAAAAAAATTGCTGGTTGATATACTGTCATACTCTGAATTATTTTACGTTGAGGTTGGCATCACTAGTACACTACCTTAAAATATGAAGGGATTCCCACATATACAAAACATCGATTTAAAGTTTTTATGTTGGTAGCCCACCATACAACACTTGCATTTTAGAAATTTACTATATTGTATTGTACAGAAAGCCTGATTAAGCATAAGATTCTGCTTTATTAAGTAATTAAAATTAAATATAAAATAAAAGCAGAAACCTGAAAAGGTCTTGTATTGTAAAATTAAATGAACAGGGTAAATTATTTTAAAATATATTCATTTGAAATTACAATAATGTACAAATAAATCGAAAAAATTTACAATCCATCACTTGAACATTATTAAACAAATATATTTACAAACTATGTTCGAATATGTCAAGACAAAACTAACAGTAACTTTTATACAAAAAAAGACCTACGTAAACATTGAAAACTGTCACCTCCGAAAGGAAATTACATTACTCCTCTTAGGTCACTATAAATAAAAATCTCTTATCACATTTTCGGACAACAAACCTCAAACATCGTTATTGCTCGCTGGAAAAAAATCTGCCGGTGCAAATGCATATTTACACACATCTAACAGTAAAATCAAATCACAATCTTGCAGACCGTACACAGTGTTGAAAAACTTGTGCATGTTAAAGCTTTGTGCTTGCTGTGCAGATAATCCAAATCCGGTTATTAATCTTTTAGTTCAACAACAATTATTGTACTCGGAATTGTACTTGGACCTTGAAGTTTCTAAATTTAAGCCTGGGTTAAGTGAGAGAAATGAGGTTAGTACTTCCTCTTCTTACCTTGCATAAGAAAAAAAATTCATGAACATAGGTGAAGTAGAATTATTTTTACTTCTGCAGTGATATGTAATTAAAATTTTGTGACGTACTGACTAGCGTGAGGCACTTGAAAAGACAACCGACACCATTTCCTTCGTATCAATGGCAAAGGCACTGCTCCAGTCTTCAAAAACTTACCATCCAACCAACCATTACACACCACAGTGCTAGAAGGCAAAAAAAATTGCTGGAATTAAAACGGGATATGCATTAATTTGAGTACTGTTCGTAGTAAACAAGTTTTTGGTCCTAGCATCGAAAAACAACAGCAATCGTCACTCCACTGCAAATCCACACGTCTCTTCAACGGCTTGCGTCAATTTGTCGAAAAGAGTCTGATAGGAGTCATAAGGCGGTATGTCTATTCTGTTAAAGCACGTATGAGCTTTGGGTAAGTTCTGGGGCGAGACGTCCACACAATGGATTGTGAATAGTCTGGGTCCCGCCGCACCTGTACTTCCCTGAAGAGAAAATTCAATAGGCACATGAAGGAGTGTAAAACTTTAATTCGTACCTGTAAGGCTTTGAAGCCTTGCAAAGGCACCCTCGATGATCCCGTTACGAATTGAAGCAATCTAGCTCTCATTTCTTCTGAATAGGACTCTACTGCTTGCCAGAACCATTGAACTACTGGCGTTTCCGGTGTACAATGCTTAAGTCGGGTGTGTGATCGCCAATCAGCGATATCGATCGAGCTATAAATGCAGGATTGYCAATTTTATGAACATCGAGTAGTGATATCTTGCTCAACTACGAATCTAATACTGTTGGTAAAACTTTATATTGATAAAAAATATAAACTGCCTAATTGTAAAGCAAAAAAAATTATTTTTTTAAACAGAGTGTCTATATTTTTTCTTCAAACTACCAGTAAATAAAAAAAAAAGTATATTATGCCACAGCCTAATTGTAAAGTAAAACATGATTATTGTCTGTCAATTTTCATGATAGAAAAGTACACTTATAGTTTTTTCCGCCAGTAAAACACTCAGTGACGTGCGTTTTTGACCCTCATTCAAGAAAAATGTAATGCCACTGTTAACAAATGATGAAATGCATTTTTTCTGTAACACTTTAATACTTTGAAAGTGATACAGACAGTGGTCTGCAATCTCTGACACCTTTTCTAAAAAATATGCAATGCCACAGTCTAAATTGTAAAGAAAAAATAATTTTGCGTTATTTTTTTCTTCAAACTGCCAAACAAATTGAAATAAAAATAGTCAATGGCAAGCAATCTTGGATTCTTTTCTAAAAAAATTATTTGCAACTCCACTGACCTAACATGACATGTTTTTTCTATAGCACTGAAATACTTTGATGAACATTAGTTAGCCTACCCCTTTCTAAAAATGTAACGCCACTGCCCAATTATCAAGTAAAATTTAACTTTTTTTTTAAAAGTTCGCTAAATTGTTTTCTTTATATCAAAATTGATTGATTGGCCCCCATTCATAAAATAATATGTAACACCACTGCTTAGTTGAAAAGTAAAACACAACAACTTTCCATAATTTCTTCTACAAAATAAAAAATACTCTTATATTTTATCTTTAAATTAAAAATGATAAAAAAAATTTCTTAATTTCAAAACGGTTTATCACAGAGTTACAAAAAAACTAAACTTGTTTAAATGTCGCAATAATAAACTCACCTTCCGCTTATCAAAAGTTCCAGCTCACGTTCGTCGAAGGGTCGCAGTAAAGCTGCCGGTATGAGTTCGGAAAAGCCCTTCTGAAGGGCCAAGAATTGCTGCTCGATGCCCCTCATATACCTATAGTTGACGTAGAGTTTGACGTATTCACGCTTGTTATCTTCGGTTACGGGAATGGTGGCGCCATTCGGTTTGAGCTCGTGCACTTTCAACACACCAAAACTGTTGTTCTCGACGGAGAACGTGGTATCCAGTACACCGTCGATGTTGTTCTCCCTGGAAATAGAGTTATGTTAGAGGAAAACTTCTGAATTCTGCAGAAAATTGAAGTCTCTGTGGTGTTTGGTTTTGCAGCAATTCGGTCTCTGTTAAAAGAAGTGAACTGTTTTTTTTTCCAGCTTAAACAACACAATCCATTCTATTTACTTGTAGAACACCCCACATTATGGCCTTTTCTGTTGAAAGACACTAATACAATTAACTGTCCTGTAGTACGAGGCATGTTTTTCATGTAAGTACCGTTTTGCGATTCCGCCGCCGCAGCGCTACAGTCGGCGTTCTGCGCATGCGCGCTGGTTACCTACATCTCTTGTCTACGCACTGACACCATTACAGTTTGATTCTTCATTGTATACGTTGTTTACTGAGTGTTTAAGATGCCTCCGACAATCGTGAGTCCCGCCGATTGTGAAGTACGGGCTGTTATGATTTCTTAGTGCTAAAGGCGTAAAACCGATCGATATTCATCGTGAGATCTGTGAAGTTTATGGACAAAACATTATGAGTGATGGGATGGTAAGGAAATGGGTGAGAGCATTTAAAGATGGCCGCACAAATGTGCATGATGAAGAACGGAGTGGGCGTCCTTCGGTCGTTAATGAAGATTTGGTGCAAAAAGTGAACGAAAAGGTGAGAGAAAACAGACGCTTTACAATTTCATCATTGTGCGACTGCTTTCCTCAATATTCTCGTAGTGTTTTGTATCGCATTGTGACCGAGAGCTCGAATTACCGGAAATTGTGTTCACGTTGGGTTCCGAAAATGTTGACGGATTTGCACAAAACCCAACGTTTAGGCAGTGCATTGACTTTCCTTGAGCGGTACCACAATGAAGGTGAAGATTATTTAGACCAAATTGTTACTGGTGACGAAACATAGGTGGCCTATGTCATACCAGAATCGAAACAACAATCCATGGAATGGTGACATTCATCATCACCCAAAAAGTGAAGTTTAAGCAAACAATGTCTGCCCGGAAAATCATGTGCACAGTTTTTTGATACAGAAAAGGAGTATTGCTAGTGGAGTTTCTGCCTTGTAATGAGACAATCAATGCAGCGTCTTATTGTAAGACATTGAACAATCTGCGTCGTGCAATCCAGAACAAAAGACGTGGCAAGTTGAGTAAGGGTATCGTTTTGCTGCATGACAATGCCCGTCATGTGGCTAATTGGACCAAAGATCTCATCAAATCTTTTAAATGGGAAACTCTAGATCATCCTCCATACAGCCCTGATCTGGCGCCCAGCGACTACCATTTGTTCCTGCACTTGAAGAAACACCTGGGTGGTCAGCGTCTTCAAGACGATAACGAAGTCGAAACATTTGTGATACAGTGGTTAACAAGTCAGGCGGCAGAATTTTATGAGGAGGGTATTCAAAAACCGGTGCCACGTTATGACAAGTGCCTCAATATTCACGGAAATTGTGTAGAAAAGTAGATTAAGGTACAGGCTTTCATGTAAGATAAAATTATTGCGATATCTTTGCACGTCTTTTTTTAATTCCAAAACGGTACTTACTTAAAAAACATGCCTCGTATATAGAAATTAACGTCAAATGTCGCCATTTTCACTCCGGCAAAGCTGGATTAGAGTTAATTCCAGTTTAATCTGCTGCCGTTGCTATAGCAACACCAATCAGAACATAGGATTCACGAAGTTGATATAGGCMACAACCCCGGATTAAACTCTGATTAACGTTGATCCAAGTTTTTGTAATAGATTAAGAGGCTGTACTTAATCTGGGTATCCAGCGCCCCCTACCAGTGTTGCCAACACTCAAAATTTTAAAAATCCGCTAGATAGGACAAAAATCCGCTAAAATTTAAATTATTACAATAACTAACTGTAAAAAACCTATTTTTTCAAAGAAGTATATTTGTGCGGGCAACAAAAAGTCCAGGAACCGATGCCCAAAACAATAAACTTTTTATAATTTATAATACATGCAGTATTCTAAAATTCTAAAGGTAAAAAACAGCTTTTCATAAAAAAATATTTTGTAAATTATAGTGCCTGGCTGATAAAGAAATTAAACACAATCTAGTACAGATATAGTATACTGAAGATAATATATGTGTACAATATAAAATATACTTGTTTAAAAACACGAAAAAATGTGTTAGTGTTAAATGACTACATTAAGCTTAAAATCAATGCATGAATAATACCATCATTTCTAAATACAAAATCCGCTAAATATTCCGCTATCCGCAATTTGTCATTTTGTCCGCTAAATGGAAATCAAATTCCGCTAAATCAGGCGGAAAACCCGCTAAATTGGCATCACTGCCCCCTACAGGTGAAATTTTAAAACGACAAAATCTACTCACAGCATCCACGTCAAGCTCCTGTGCAGCTCGGGATCGACGCCCTCGATGTCCTGCAGCGTGATCGGCTTGTTCAGCAGCTGCTTKTAGAAGKGCATCGTGAAGCCCCCCTCCAGCTGGTGGTTGTGGAACACGGCTATGCCCAGCACCCTGCCGACGAAGTGGAAGTAGGAGAGGTGCTCCGGGTTGACCGAGGAGTCAGGGTTGATCTGCAGGGTATAGTGATCGTCCCTGCTGTATTGGAACAGGCCGTACTGGGGGTTGAGCATCTCGCAGGACAACAGGTGGAGCCACTCGCGCGCCACCCCTCCGTAGTCGAGGCCCTCCTCACCACGGAACTTCACCATCAGGCGTTTGCGCATGTCTTTTGGTCGCATTTTCATTATAAGTCTGCGTTTTTGGGAATGAGAAATGTCAAATAAATTATAATAATTATAGTCCATAAACATTGCAATGCATTATTGCCCCTCTTCACCAAATTCTAATGTCCTTTTATGATCCATTATGTAATTATAATAGCTGTAGAAACAGCTCTTCTGATCCTGAATTTTGTAACAGTCCATTCAAGAATTATGGTGTCATAATGTCAACGCTACATAATAATGTTACTTGGGATGATGCAAAAAGAGATTTCAAAGGCTCAAATAAACCTTTATGTACTGTTACACATCTGTTTGTAGTAAATACCTCATAGATAATAAAAGATATCTCACAGATACTTCAACAACAAAATGTAGTCTTGAATGATCTAAAACTCCTACAATTAACAATCTGGTGAAGCCTAAAACATCTGAATTACTTGTGGATGCCAAATGCATTTGTTTCTTTACAATTTTCTATCACAATTAAAACATATGACTATTTAAGTATACCAATAATTCCTGTATGGACATTTACAGTATTAACTTTCATTTGTTTTAGTAATAAGATAGCGTCAAAACGCTCTAAATGTGAAAAATGCACCAAAATACATGTCTAAATGTCCAAACAAACCCAACTGCCAAAGCAAATCATCAACATATTGTCAACTGTTCACCACCCAAATCATCAACGGCCAAAACGAACTTCCAACTCTCAAAATAACACAATAAACTATTGCAACAGATTATTTACTGTCAACTATACACCTTTACTCACAAAACAAATATTTGACTGTTCAAGCAAATCCATGATTATAAAAACAAGCCCTTAGTTGTCCATACAAATCCTAAATATTAAAGAAAAACCATCCAAATGTTTTAAAATGAATTTGTAACTGTCAAAACAAAACATTAACTGTCATAACAAACTCCTGATAATCGAGGTAAGCCTCCAACTTAAAAAACTATCAAATATTCAAGAGTCAAATGTAAACACACCCTCAACTATCAAAACTCTTAACATAAATCTTCCTAACCATTAAAGCCACTTGTCAACGGATGAAACAAATATCAATAGTCAAAGTAAACCATTGAATGTCCAAATGAACCTTGAACTGTCAAACATGTCCTCCCAACTATCAAAACAAACCACCAATGATGAAAAAAAATGCTCGACCGTTCAAACAAATATATGACTGTCAAAACAAACTTCCTACCAACAATATGCAATAAAACAAATAGCCAACTGTCAAAATAAATCCTCAACTGGGCAAAAAAGATATCCAACTGTTAGATGAGCATCTAATTGTCAAAATAAGTCATCAATTGTCAGAACAAACTCCTGAGAATAAAGCAAAAAAACCGCTGTAAAAGGAAAAAAAAAACGTTCAAATGTTAAAATAAATTGTACTGGGCAATCAAATTCTCGACTGGTCAAACTCTCAACTGTCAAAATAAACCCGTAATTTTCAAACAAAGCCTTCTCAATCCTAAAAACAAGCTGCCGGCTGTCAAAATAGTATTAATTGTAAAAAGAACCTCCCCCCCAGAGTAATGTCCAAACAGAATGTCTGTTTTTATTTCTTTTAGTATCAAAACAAACTGTCAACTGTACAGCAAACACCAAATTTTACAACAAATCCCTGACTGTCAAAAATCCTCCCAGCTGTCAAAGCCAAACCAACCTGTAACTCTCCTCGAACACTTCATTCCGGGACACCTCCAGGCGGCAGTGTCCGCTCTGCGGCTGCAGTTCAGTCAGTTCGGCCCTCAGGGCCCTCAGCTTCCCCACCAGGTCCCTCCGGTACTTCGGCAGCAGCTCGCTGTCGTTCAGCAGCCCCTGGGGCAGGTCGCTTTCGTTGACCCGCGCCCTCGGCGACACGGGCGCCACCATGGCCGACTGCGAAACCCCATTGACCGACGTGGAGGCTGTACTCGTCGTGGGAGTGGCGGTGGATGTTGTCGGCGCCGAAGTAGACGGTTGGCTGGCCGGCGGAGACTGTCGACGCAGTATACTCGTTAAGATTTGCGTGTTCAGCCGGGGATCTGTGAATTGGGTGGTGCGGTTGTTGTGGTCCACGAAGTATACCTGAAAGTAAATGGAATTTGGTTACTTTTGATTCGAGGCAGCTTCCACCACTGAATGCTATTATTATTTTATTAAACACAATCAGCTTTTCTACTTTTAATTCAGATCCCATAGGTCAGTTCCAGAAAAATGTCACTAGAATTTCAAACTCTTCAACACAGTTGATATCACATGAAGAAAAGTACAAATTAAGAATAATGAACCCCCGGGCTCCAATTCTATATGGCCTCTCAGAAATACATAAAAATGAAAAAAAAAGAATTGACAACAATTAAACAAATGGCCTTTAACCATGGATATGACATAAAAATTGTGGACCAAATACTTAGAAAGCAATATAAAGTGCATGCGATGTGATATGGTATACATGGGACAATCAGGTAGAGCTATTACCAATTAATTCTAAACATGTGAATGCAAATAAAGGCACAACAGGTTTTGCTGGCCATTGCATAAAAAATAATCATTACTTAGATGAACATGAGATCAAAGTCTTACATTGGGAAAGGAAATGTAAAAAACTAAACATTTTAGAGCTTTTGGAAATCAAAAAAGCTCAGCATCAGAAAGAACTTTGGCAAATACGCAAATAGGCCTTCAAAATTCAGGCGAGAGAATTTTACAATCCCTTTAAAAAAGGGAATGTAAACAAAATTCTGCACATATGAATTTAGTATCTACCTAAATAATTCAGAATGGTTCACAAAGAATGGTACCTTTAAAACCAGATTCACCATAAGGATTTCTAAACATATCTCAATTATTTTTTTACAGTTTTGTTTTAACCTAACATATAATCTGGTTAATCATGATAAGAAACAGTTGCTTTTACAGTTGTCAATCAAGTGCTATTCAATTCCTTAAAATTACAAATTAATACTGTTCTTTGGGTGTGAAACTAATCTAATCAACATGTTTTCTAACAGGAGATCAGTACCTTTGTCAGTTTTGAGGGTCCCACTCTATTAAACCACCACACATTGAACATTGTGACTCTATGAGCCTACGGAGGATATTGAAATGTTAATCACCTTTTTATCTAAACAAGGACATGATTACCATGAAATCTACAGCTAGATAAACATTGACTCATTAGTTTCGTTGGCGTTTCGTGCAATTATTAAGTTTTAAAACAAATAATGTCAACCAATCAACAGGTAGTTAGTTCCCTTTAATTTGAAATTATTTCTTATTGTCAAGCTGAAAAACAAAAATCATTGTAAAATGTAGTTGTTGTAACTCACCCAACTTCGATATAATGCCAGCTTAGACAACAGAACTTACCCTTCCAGATGATGTTTGTCTCATCTCCCATCCTGGAGGGAGGGGTCCCAGTTGATCCAAGGCCAGACCCAAAGGAGCCAGGTCCTTGGGTATCCTAGGATCATGCCAGGTTGACACACCAGTTGGTATGTGGAAAAAATACACCTGACCTTGCTGAGTTGTCCTCAACTCTAGAAAAAGAGGACTTTGGTCAGTGTTTTGTACTCCTCGGAATGGACAACATGTGTAAGTTTAATTTCAAGCACCTGTCGTGAGATAAATAATTGATAAAGTGTTTTTTTGTTTACGTTTGACTGGAAACAAACAACGAATCGGTGCTAGCACTGATCTGAATGAAAATTAAATATGTTCTAACTTGGAGTGTGGTTTGACTAAATGTGGAGATTATAATGAATATGATTCATATCTCTATGTTTACCTCGTTGGAATTTTTGCTGGCAAATACCAGCCAAAATGCTCGTCATCTGCTAGTAACTTTTATTAGTATAAAGGCTTAAACATATTTACAGAACTTCTACTGGCACCATGTTTGCAAAAAAAATCTATCAAAAGTCTAAGTCAGTATGTTCATTTTTTAAATTAGGGTCAAACAAATACACTGGTGTCGCGATAATCTGCATCAATTAAAACTAGGGCAAACACTATTAAAAAAAAAACTGTATTTACTTAAAACATTAAAAAAATAAATATGCAAATAAGGATTCTTCATTCATTTGAAAAAATCGCTTATTTTAAATTGTTAATGTGGCACTATGTTTTTCAAAAGCTATTTCCTTTAATTTCTGTAGTGTCGTAATATCTAACAGAAGAACACCATTTTCTGATGCCCATTACTTCTATTGAAAGGCAAATTCTAAGACCTCTAGGTTATCTTCACCTTCTGAGTAATTATTATCATTTACTTCATTATCTCAAAGCTCTAAATCATTGCAGAAAGTTCATGAATTTATTCTGCTGCTGAGCGAATACTGTTTCTTAAAATATTTAATGGGGTAGTGTCTTCTGGCTCATCCTTGTCTTTAGGAGCACTGGTGGTGTTTACTCAAGCATTATGAAGCCCACAAATAGCCATTTTCGAGTTGAAACCTTTAAGGTACATTATTATAATGATTTTTCATTGCTGGCTAAAATATAAAACAGATTGTTAAACAAATACTATTGTGGTCCACTGGCTGGATTAAAACAGCTGTCCTAAATGTTCATCACAATAGCTAGATGTGTTATCAATCAGTAAAATGTGCTTCTTCAGGTAAATTCTGACTCCTTTGTAATCTTTTGATTTGAGGAATAAAACCACTGCTTAAAAACAGCTCCAGTCAGTGGCTTTGTACTATATGAGTAGCATCAAGTTTTTAAGGCTTTCCTGGTTACTTCAAATTTTAATTTGTGACTGCCAGATTTACAGAATGTGAAGAAAGTTATTTGTTCTTTGCTAGTCTTATTTCCTGGGCAGCTTTTTTCCATTGTATCAACTAATGTTAGAAGCAACTTGTAGTATGAAGGAGACTCATCATTATAATGGGTGTTCATTAAAAAATGCTTTTTCAGAAAATCCTTAAACTAGCTATATGACAATTTCATGATAATAAATTATAAGAGTGCTATTTACAACAAAATGTGCAACTGCATATTCATATCAAAAAATGTAGATTTACTAACACACAATTTAAAGCAATGATGGTTAGACATCTGTTATGAAGATAATACACGGTCACTGTTTTGACTTTCGAGTTTCTGTCAACATGAACCAATCAAAGACAAGCTAAACAATTGTTTTAAAATTTCATGGCTCTAGAGTATTTTTATAACTACAAAAAAAACTGTATATATTAGCACAGCTACAAAATAGGCATGGTATCATGCTGTAACCTCAACATTCATTATTATGTTAATTTATTGCGACATACATGTTTAATTACCGGTTACACTTTAGCCAACTTTCATTTGTTTCTATTAAACAGGAAAAAAATTAACTTTCATCCAATAGAAGAGTAAAAATGTTATTGGGGAAACAATTTCTGTACAGTGCTGCATTTTGTCGAAAAGAAATTGTAATCAGCCTGTTACTGTTTTGGTAGCAGCAGATGTTCAGCAAATTACACAATCAATTAAAATTCATTTCGACGTCTGCTAATAGAATGACCTCTGAAGTCGCTAACACATTCTTAGCACATACTAAAACAATTATTAAGTGTTAAACTGCATGGGATCAAACGGGTCGAGTGATAGAGATAATGGCAAAAATTTTATTGTGCAGCTTTATCTTTAGAATTTGACACAATTTCTAAATTTAAATGAAGGAAAACAGATATATGGGAAAGTGAAAAGGGCAAACCCACAACTAATAATAACCTTCAGGTACCTCATATTATGAAGTTGATGTTATATCAGCTGATGATTCAAGTATGTTAGATAAGACAACATAATAAACTATGGCAAAAAGCATGTAAACAAGTACATTTTCAATGCCATTCTTATAAGTCTCCTTCAATTTTACATTTCCAAATCATTTTTATTCAACTCAAGCTGATTAAATGCAACTTACACAGTTTCTTTTAATTAATTCACAGCTAACTAGATTTTTAATTGCTGAACAGGTACATAAGGCAGTGAAAATGATTTATACACCCACTACTAGAGTAAAAAAAGGAAAACCTGTTCCTTATGCATTGGATTTGTTATTCCTGTAAAGTTTGTTGTTCTGAAGTAAAAAATCAAGCTTGCAAGAAGAAGTTAACCTTCTGCTTTTGAATTTAAGTTTGTTCAATGGTTCCACTGGTCAAAAAGTCTTTGAATATATACGGGTGTTTCTGCTAAGACAGAATGAACTTTAGCTCCATTAATATTAATTATAGAGAAAAAAGTTTTAGCAATTTTCCTGGAAACTATTCAACTCAATTTAATGGCGGCTTTGTTAAAATGACATTGAAAATAGAAAAATGTATGTCTTGGTAACCATGAAAGCTAAGTTTAGACTGAACTTGAAACACAGGACAGCTGTAATAAATAAATTGGAAATAAATGCTTAAAATCACTGGATCGATTTAGATAACAGGTCAACAAGACAGGTGTTTAAACGATATGTTTTAAATTACTGCATACACTGCCTTAAATACTTTACAATATGAAATTATCTTTACACGGGTTGTAAACGTTAGTTGTAAAAATCTCTGGTCTGGGTTTGAAAGCCTATCACATTGCATGTATTTTAATTGGTGAATAGTGCTTTTGTTTAATGTATTGGTTGTTGGCTTA
Source organism: Rhyzopertha dominica (assembly GCA_025024175.1). Classification (NCBI taxonomy): domain Eukaryota; kingdom Metazoa; phylum Arthropoda; class Insecta; order Coleoptera; family Bostrichidae; genus Rhyzopertha; species Rhyzopertha dominica. The sequence continues at coordinate 30,338,783 of QCXZ01000053.1, forward strand.
TTGTTGAAATATCCACCAAAATTACACTTATTCACCTCTGCTTTAATTCCAAATCTACTGAACCTATCTGAAACTAACACCTCCGATGTGAAAATTAATTCTTTTACCAGTCTAATTATTAAATTATAGAACACAAAATGATGAATTTGAGCACACAGGAATTATTACATCTGAGTGCATCAGCTTTCTTTCAAAGTTAATTTTGTGTGTTTTACCTATACAGATAAATCCAGAAAATTAAAAATACAATATTCTTTATTTTCTAAAGTGATTTTGATATTTTTGTTTTTTTTTACAACTGACCTAGATTTCAAACCTAAGTGAACAGTGAAAGTTTCATTTGTATATCTTTCTTCATTTCCAAAATATACATTTTTTTCAAATATGCTGTAAATGTCAAATTAAAAAAAATGGAATGAGTGGTTGAAGGCTACAGAAGAAAAAGACATTACTGTTACTGTGTTTTTGGATTTTAAAAGAGCCTTTGAGACAGTAAACCGTAGTACTCTGCTGGATAAGCTAAATATAGCAACTAGTGTTGCACAAGGAACAGTACTTGGTCCTACATGTTCCTTTTGTATGCTAACAACATACATAATTATATTAAATATAGTAAAATGATGTTATTCGCTCATGATACCATGCTTTATATTGCTGGTAAAAATTTGGAAGATATTGCAGAAAATTTGAATATCGATCTAAATAGTATATTTTGTTATTTGTGCAAAAATGATGTACATAATTATTAATATGGCAAAATTAAAGTTCATGCTAATTATGGGTAAAAATGGTGTTGTGGAATGGAGTAATATAAACATCGAAATAAATGGTACAGCTGTGGAAGTAAATAAAATGTAAATAAAGTGTTTTATCAAGAAGTCACAGAAGCAATGTCTTTTAAATAGAATAGGAAGAGATTTAATGATTGGCATAAGGTTTTTGTTATATAATTGTACCACATCTTGAATACTGCAGTATACTTTATAACCTATCTGTTCATCTTACTAAAGATCTTAAAATAATACAAAACAGGTGCATGAGATTTATATTAAAATGTAATATAAGAACACATGTAAATAGCATGTTAGAAATCTTAGGTATAATGAAACTAAAACAAAAATTATTTTTTAATATACATAAAATGAAAATCAACATGTTACTCAATTATGTATCACAAAACATCACATATAATTATGAAAGGCATAATTATAAATTACCAAATGTTTATAGTATGACGTTAAGTTTTGTAAGAGCCAGAAGTGTCTTTTATACCTAAAGAATTACATGATTTTAATTTTCTGTCGGATAGTATTAAAGATTGTGGTAGTCTGTTGATTTATTTGCTGAAGTCTCACATATTTAGGTTACTTAAAAGGCTTACTCTCAACATGGAGTGCCCCATGGCTCTCTGTTGGGGCCTTTGCTGTTTGGCTTGTGTATAAACGACACAGTCAAAAAAATAAGTTGAGATGGGAACAACTCACCATATCCAGGTGGTAAATCCAGCTTCCCCGTGGCAGACAGCTGGCAGGAACTCGCGGCTGTTGGCTGCGCCCCGTGCACAGAGTTCCTGTTCCTCCCGGTCCTCCGTCTGCTGCCCCCTTCCCCCCTCCTCTCGTCCGAGCCCCTCTGCCTTCGCTCCCTGACCACGTTGCGTGGCGGGACCGCACCGCCCCCGTTCTGAACGTTGTTCGTCGGCACGTTGCAGCTTATGTTGTTGGGGGCGGGAACAACGGCCGTCGAAGTCGGAGAACCGATGAGGTTGGTGCGAGGTTCCGGACTCGCGGGCGCCGGGACGACCTCCTTCTGCGGGCTGACGACGGGGGAAGTCGCGGCGGTGCTGGAACTCGGCGTCGTTATGAGGGGAACGGTCTCACTGTCTGTGTTGTTGTTGTTATTGTTGACTGTCTCGTCGACGACATTGCAGTTGTCGTCGCCGTGCACTGCACCGTTTGTTATAGCGCGGATTCGCGGTCTGTTTTTGTTTGTCGCTTGAGGTTTTATCCACTGGGTCGACCGCGTCACGTGGTTTACGTAGTACAGGCGACCGTTCGCGGTGCGGCGTTCTTCCCACCCGGGCGGGAGCTCCGAGTTGTCTGTCGGCGWTGGSTCTTGCTCKGCGGGTCCACGTAGCTCCCCCAGGGGGCCCACGACAGSTAGAGGTGTGCYCCCCGACGGTCCATCACGCGATAACAACGAAATTATTATTTGTCCTCGTACTGGTTCTGTGTCTTCTTGAGATATCTTGCCCAGGTCCAAGCACTGGTCTATAATAATAATAATAATAACCTTTATTTCCATTAGTAAATACCTATACAAATTTACATACAGAAAAAGACCAGAAAAATCAGTCTTTTACAAAGTGTTTCAAAATCCAGCCCCAATAAGAACAAAAATATATAAATTTTCAGCAACTTTCCAAGATGCTTTTAATGAACACTCTGTATTTATGTCAGAAACTAGGCTAATAAACAAGCTTGCCACTAAACTACCTTAGCAGCCAAGATACCTTAAAAACTCACCATGTTGCCATAGTAACCAAGGTATCTGGCCTAGTTGCCTTAAAAACCAACCTGTTGCAATGGCAACCAAGGTATCTTGCCTGGTTGCCTTAGAAACTAACCCGTTACCATGGCAACCAAGACATCTTGCATAACTGCCTTAGAAACCAAGACGGTTTGCCAAGTTGACCTCGTTTCCATGACAACCCTATCAAATTCACCCAAATGAGCAAGACTACTTACACCCGGTGTCTTTCAGTCGTTGAATTAGCGAGCTAACAATCCTAACACAGCCTAAAAATCCAGCACCGTTCTTCTTGTGAACCTTCCTGTGGTTCCATATCGATATTGTGATGGTGTCCGTTTTTCCGATGTACAAATCGTAGTGGGAGTTCCACTTCGGTTCCAGGGTGTTTTTTACGGCTTCTGTGGTGTGGCATTGCCCGCTGCCGTCGACGGAGATTTTTGCAAAAGGATCTGGGAGGCCTGGAAAAAAAATTGACCATCAAACACCACCAGTTCGGGTGTTTTGAATGAACTTACGGAACAGATCCTTCCTGACGAGGTTTCGGGCGCACAATACTGCAAAAATAATCAACAATTAACGGCGAGATCGTTGAAATTAATTAATATTTGGGAGTGTACCCCCTCTAAGGCCATGTTGTGACAAGTCGATATGTAAAATTGTCGGGTTCTATTTATCTATGCGTCACTTTGCAAACAGTTGTTATCAAACTTACTCGTCAATCTAATTTTCTGGGCTCCGTTTCTCCGTGTTGCTGGTGTGTTGGACATTTTCAGGACTGTACAATTATTGTCAACACATCACTGCACCTAAGCTATTCAACGCCATTTTTAATCTAGATCAACAGATCTACTACCGCGCTCCCTGGCGGATACACTGATTTAATCCGCTAAATTTGAATTAAACCCTTTGTTTCTATTTAAATAAAATAAAAGCACCAATCATAAATCGAAGTAATATTCCAAGAAGTCCCATTATATGTTACGATCTCTTTCAAAAAAGCGATTCCTTATTCGATTATTAATCTAGCTTCCACCAATAAAAAGCCCCAGTTTAAAAAAATGACAGATAAGGTTATTAACCTAATCGTGACGCAATTCGTTAATTCGATTCATGTAATATTACTACAGAGTAAATAATGAGGGTTTTGGAACTGTACAGTGGCGTAGGGGGTATGCATTTGGCCTTACAAGGTAACCGAAAACTTTCTCTCTAGTTCGACTGTTCATTCATTTGTTTTTAGAGAGTGGAGTTTGTTTTGAAGTCACAGCCAGCATTGATATAAACACAAATGCCAATTTAGTGTACAAACACAATTTTCCCGAAGTGCGTTTGATTAATCGCAACATAGAAAAACTAACGGTGACAGAAATAAATGACATGGCGGTAGATACAATACTTATGTCTCCACCCTGCCAGCCCTTTACGAGAAACGGATTAAAGGGAGATGTTTCCGACAATRGGAGTAACTCATTAATGCATTTATTGGATATTTTGAAAGACTTAAGCATAACAAATATTCTGTTAGAAAATGTTAAAGGATTTGAGAGTTCAACAATGAGAGAATTGTTCATCAACGCATTGACAGAGGCCAATTTTGTCTTCCAAGAATTTTTATTAACACCTTCCTTGTTCGGCATACCAAATTCAAGACAGAGATACTACTGTTTAGCCAAAAAGAAGTCAAAATCATTCAAATTTGACGCTGGTCCCCTGGTAAGTTTTTATTCATCGTGTTATCCATTGCTGAACAGTTACATTGCAGATGTGCGATTTACCCGAGAAGTACCAATCAAAAAAAACCCAGCCATACGATTTATCACACATTCTTGACACTACTGCCAATTCAGATGATTATAAACTTTCGGATGAAGTGTTAAAAAAACGGATTGGTGTCATCGATATCAGTTACTCAGACAGTAAGAGATCGTGTTGCTTTACGAAAGCCTATGGTCGATATATCGAAGGCACCGGAAGCGTTTACTGTGATAAACCTGAGAGCACTGGGAAGACACTGCTGGAAGGGCTTAAAAAGTTAAATCGTGACAGTGAGGAGTATTCTGAGTGTGCAAGGCAGTTAGGTTTGCGATTTTTCACACCTCGTGAAGTATGTCGATTGATGGGATTCCCGGAGCACTTCCAATTTCCTGTTCATATCAGTCGAAAACAACAATATATGTTGCTTGGAAACAGTATTAACGTAAAAGTTGTATCTGAATTAATAAAGATTTTATGTGACTACTTTTTGTTATATTGCTAGATATTGTTTGACAATAGTCTGTGTACTGCACTACACCTGTTCATCATGTTTTTCAGGACACTCTTATTGACTTCAAATAAAATAAATTAGTGCGATATAAACGTTGCACACCCGCTAGAAATTTGAATTACTTGTAAAATTTAATTTTGTCAAATACTGATCAATTTACGTTGGTAGCAGTGACAACCGTCAATCAAAGGAACTACTTCGTCATGCATATGAACTACAACAAACCATAAACCGTGAATGTTATTAGATGGCTACAGCGCTCTTGAACTACGATTGAATAACATAGAGTAATTAACACATGGATGCTCGACATGAATTACAACTGCGATGCATTGGCATTCTTAATAATTAACTTGCGTTTAAGCATACAAAGAGCATTTGTTATATTCCATTACTTGTCTAAAAGCGTTAAGTAATTTACAAAATCCATCATTTTTTTGTAATGTGTGATAGTGATAAATGGAATTGTACTGTCAAATGTCATTCTTTTATTCAAATACTGTTGAGTTTAAGTCAATGGCAGTGTACCTTAATAAATGTTTATAAAAGGAACTACTTCCTAATCGTTTGGACTAATTTGGAGACAGCTGAACTACCGTGAACCATAGGGCGTCAATATTAGATACGTGAGTTACTCTATAGGTCAATGAATAAACCTAGATGGTCAACATAAATTACGAAGAACAATCTTCAACGAATCCAGATCACAAAAAATAGTTTTAAATTACTTATATATCACTTTCAGGCAGTTTTAATATTAACTAAAGTGCCAGGAATGTTATCACTGGAAAGAAATGGAAGGTTATAATTGTACACCGAAGCAAAGCAAACTGCTGTTCTACAAAATGTCTGTAGAATGATTTCTGTACCAGAACATCCATGGACAGCTGTTTCAGCTTATTAAGTCTCATCAGCACGGTTATAGTCTCGATGCAGACAACGTAGCACTGATCTGAATACCTTTGAACCCAGCTTATAACTGCTCTGTATTAGAACATTTTTCTTCGCATTGGGTTAAATATCAAAAGTATAGAAGTATTCGAAAGTACCTAAAGTATCGAAGTATTAAAAGCATCGAAAATATCTAAATATTGAAAGTATCGAATGTATCAAAAGTATCAAAGTTTTTTGTGGTATAATCAATGGTTAAATTAATGAAATAAGAATAGTTTGGAATGTGCTGAGACACATGTACAATATGTCAAATGTTAGATCCAGTGTTAACAACTTATGAAACAGGGGAATCAACAGATTATTGTATTTCTAATTCCAGCGCAACAAATCTCCGGGAATGTTCCGCGAGCCACTACTTATTAAATAAATATTAAATATTTATTAAATACTGCATTAATTTCGATTCTTATACTTTAAATTATTCAGATATTTCGATATCTTGCTTATCTATGACGCTGTCAATATTTTGGACGCTTCTATTCTTTTTCGACACGTACTACTTTTCAAAATCTGTATTGTTCAGCCTATATCAATGCTTTGATACTGTCAATACATTTGATACTTTCGGCACTACAGATGCTTTTGATTATTTTCAATTCTTTTAAATACTTTCAATACTTGAATACCATCACGAAAAAGTGGTATCGATACTTTGAGTAAGTATCAATACTTTATCCAGCCATTTTTATTGTTGGAACTACAGCATTACTATTATTATTATTAAGAGATATCAGACAACAAAAGATAAGTTTATATGTATAAATCTATAATTATAATATAGAACCGTTGAAAAGAGAAAACTAAGACTTTTAGATTTTTAGGTTTTTAAAATATGAAATGCCTATATCCTTATGGCTAATAAACTATGGCTCTAAAAAGAAGCACACAAAGAAATGTATTAAATAAGTAAGTATATTGTGAGCACATTTAGTAGGTTTACAGGATGACCATTTTTAGGTATTTGTATCAACTTTAGATATAAAATAATGGAAGATGACGGGATTTAGAAGTTTTTGGCAACGGTAATTTTTTGGAGGCAATAACGCTGTACGTAGCAAAGAATATTCTAGAGCTTATTTTCTGATATCATGACACACAATAACCGGAATTTGATATACGTTGTTAGGTGTCCATTTTCTATCAGCAACCACCACATTTTCATGACTTACCTAAAGACACCTGCGCTTACAAAAATATGTGCTGATCTAACACGCAAAACTTGTGGACTGAATCATTGTAGGTGCTTAAAATGACAAAAGAACGATATGATTAATTAATTTTGATGGGTGACATTAAAAATCGCATAGGTAACTAACAAGAAACGTACGGTCTTACTTMAATATTTGAAATATCGTTGTCAATTACAAAATCGTTTAATTATTCATTAAGCTATAATTTCTCTATTTTGTTCTTCACAACTTGCCGTTTATCCTCATCATACTTATAACTGCCTTGCTATGTATCATTGCCATATTCGTAATCAATTTTAAAAATACTGTTGGCGTTGTATTTACAGAAAAGTGCAAGAAAGTGATGATTCATACCATGTGACGTAATACCTTAGGCCATTAATTACTTACGTTATTCTTGACTTAAAAAGTGTAAACTGCTAACTGTACAGAATAGAAAGATTCTTGAATTATCGATAAAAGGAAATTAGCTTTCGATGTAGGTCATGTTACGTCAGTGGCATCAATGGAGCGGGTTACCTCTCCAATCTGCCGTTAAAATCTCCCTCTATACGCTGTTTTGCTTAACATGCAAATGATCTAACATCGAAATGAGTAATCTACGCTTTTAACCTCCCCAAGCACGGATACGGACGACATTGTTTGTACCGTAAAAAGCAAAACTTGACGGTCACACCGGTCGTTAAATTTCACCTTGATTGTATTGAATTAGTATTCGACAAGGTTTATTTACTGTTTCCAAGACATGTTTCGTTATTAACGAGATTAGATGGGCCATTGTGTTTTCCAGTTATGGAGACCAAACATCGCATTAGAACATGGGAGGTAGACATAGTAATCGTAACGATGTTATCGCGCAAAAAATCATGTTGTGTGATAAACCGGGGCGCCGCGGCTTTTAGAAAACGCCGTGGGTGCTCATGCTAACATAATCGTGAAACTCGTATCTATAGGACAGAACTATGAATGATTATAATTTATAAATAGAAAGATATACGTAAGAGGGGAAAAAGTACAAAAGTGCTAGATTTGTTCTATTGCCTTTGTTGGTACCAGAATTATTGTCATCAACAAACTTTTTTATCAATGTCCAACGCCTCTGATCAATATATAAAATTCACTACAGAACGAGAGGTAGAATGTGGAGTCCCCTTTTTGGACACCAAAGTCATTTGAAAAATTGATAAAATTATACTGGAATAGTACGGGAAACCAACCTCATAGGAGAGGTATATAAACTACTTGTCAGATCATCCGACACAAATTAAAACAAACTTTGTAAAACAGATGAAATATAGAATTATTAAAATATCACATTCACAATTTATTGAAATAAATTTATTTTTTTTAATTACTAATACACAATTCATACCCAAAAACGTTGATAAATAAAACCCTGTATTCTACTACTGATTTATCAGCACTTCATGTAACACAAACGCAGCTAACTGTGAATAACGGTGGTATGCAGGGTGACGTGGGGCAGAGGGTAAATCATGATCCTATATGGTTGACAATACCCTACAAACAGTAGAACGTAGAAGGTATGGAACCCTACCAAATATTACTGGATTGACAACAAAATTAATCAGAACGTTTAAAAATGAAAACATAAAAATTGCAATTAAGAACAAGAAGAATGGCTCAACCTTACTCACAACACTAAAATCAAAAATACTTACAAAATAACAAGCAAGTGTTGTATACTGTTTAGAATCTGAGGATTGTGAAGGTAGATACATAGGACATACATCACAATGGATGGTTAATAGATTGGCCCTCCACAAAGTTATATAACTAAGCAATGGGATAGATGCTCACTTACAGAACACATAATAATCAACAATGGACATCATATTAACTGGGATAATGTCAAAATTTTGGATAAAGACAGTATAATATAAACAAGAGATTAACACTTGGAATAGTCCACATAAATCTAAATTCCAATACAATAAATAAAAAAACAGATACACAATAACTGAGCAACATTTACACGTACTGGCTTTCTCAAGGCATTCTAAAATAAGATCGGGTGGCTGGTAGACGTTCTATATTGATAARTTTGACGAACGAGCTCGCTTTTTTATATGTGATAAGTAAAAAAGTTGTATTCGCAGCATATTTCCAGTTCCACAATATAAATTAAATATACATGCACCATTAGAAAATTTGTAATTCTCAAAAATCGGTAAAGTAGTATTACTTTGAATAAGATTTAAAAGCTTTAAATCTGAAACAAAAAATGTAATTATAAATTTTCTTCTAGACTTAATAATAAAGTCAATATTAAGTACTCGTAGTCTTTAAACATTAGCATATTAAAATTTTAAGACGGCTGTGAAAAAAACGGTTCGAATGATATCACCTGGATTTAACTGCTAAACTTACAACTTCGTTATATTAAATAATAGTTTTTGTGTAATTCTATATTAATTATCGTTAAAAATACCAGCGGTTGATATTTAATTAGGATCACCCTATATTCGTTAGAGTAAATATTCGTTTTTCATTTTGATAATCCGCAAACGATAACTGACTAGCAAATCACACCACGAGGTACATGTTTGAAGGTTTGTATAATCGAGGAAAATTTACAAATACGCTGTTGAGCATAAGCGTTGCAAAAAGTTATCTGCGACGTGTTCAACACGCGTAACAAGACGTTAACAATCAGAAGAAAAAGGCAATATTTAGAAAAACCGGTGGAACAAACTGCTGAAATAGGAAAAAGAGAGTTATTGCACTTTTGTGTTTTAGGAAGCGCGGGCGCAGAATTGCGTAATTAAAGCCGGCTAAGGAAATAGATGTGTTGCTTTAATATCACTGCGGTCTGTTATTTATATTTTTACTCACAGCATTAGTAGTAGCAGTTTTTGTATTTATTTCAACATTTTAAGAACTTCAAAAAATAAAAGTCACAGTGAAATCTGATGTGAACGTGAAACATATAAAATACCTCTCCAAACTGTTATAGAACGAAGCCATTAGTTCAAATAATTTATCTAAAGTCTTTCCTTTTCTTTGAAGATAGCTTAGCTCTCTCCATCCATTTTTTAAGAATCGCATACATCAATACTTTACTGGTGCAGTGAATACTAAAGAAGAACCGCTGCAGTGCGTCCAAGGAACCTCTGGTTCTTTGGATGTGGAAGAAATCTAATCAACTGAAGGCGTTCCCTCCAGTATAAGATAGTGTGTAGCAAATAATGGACAGCACAAAGTAGCTTTAAAGATGAAGCAACAGATTGTTATTGTTTGTGATTGTAAATTTTTTGCAGCTGCAATTACTTATCTGTTTGTGCATATGTTTGAAAAACGTTAATTAAACGTTCTTCTGTTAACAATTCTACTACAGTTTTCATGAATAAATTTAGTATAACAGCATTTGAACAACTTATCTGTTCTGGCAAATTTGTCTTTTAAGTCATCTTTTGTTTGTTTTGTTTTACTTATGGATCATATGGTTCATAGGGATGTTACAGAAGCCAACCAGTTTAGCCTTAGTTTTACTTACTATGAAAGTTTTAAACTTCATTTTAAATATGTATCAAATATAATGAATTTATGTTCAGTTCTATACAGTACAGTTTTGAGAGAATTAGTAGTGCAGTTCAATTTCATCTTAATCCGTTTTTGATAACTGTTTTTCGGAGTAAAAAACATTAACGACTATAAAACTATCTACTTTAGGCGATGAGGGATGCCACTATTTTGGTTCCTCAGATTGTACAAAATCTAAGCATGATTGATTCAGAAATTTCAATACAGGCCATTCTTCGTGAATGACCGTATACCAAAGTATAATTTTATTTGTGTTTTCTACCTTTTTACTTTTCCTGTTTCAATATTTTCGATTAGCCTGATATGGAATTTAACTACAATTTTCGTTGAGTATTTTTTAATAAAACAATATTTCCTTGTACTTTGTGATTAGGTATTTATGGTTATAAATAGAGTAAAAATATTTCTTAAAAAAATGCTTTTATGTTGGGGTTCTAAAAGGCAGTAAATAAGAAAAAAAATTAAATGTATAATAATAAAATAAAACCAATTGTTTACAATTAAACGCATTCTCGAGTGTACACATTTATTATTATTCATTTATTTAATTAATCGCAGGTGCCCATTATGGATACGGTCCTGCTGAAAAAAGTTGACTTTCAAAAACGTTGTGAACTTTCTGGCGTAATGTCTTTACCGGTAGAACATTACATGCATATTATTTTCCTTACTGATTGTTATATGATCAATTGGATTCTGCATGATGATTTTCAAATAGAGAATTTCCGCGACCTTTTCTATTTTTCCTTCTTCCAATGCTCTTCAAACCTATGCCACGTAGTTAGAAGTTATTTAGTATTACTCCAGCTTTACCTTCTGACGATTTTAAACAAATATGCAGATTTAAAATTGTGATTTTACCAAGTACCGGCAAGTGAGTGCGACTTTTTGAATACTTTGAAGTCACAAACAACTAAAAATCAAAATGAATTATTTTCTTACTTTCTAATTATTTTTAATAGCAGCCATCGTCAGAATTAAGGTCCAAAATTTTTGCAAAAAAACGAAAAAATAACGGGTATTTACACTAATAAGAATGATAAAATAATTGGTAGATGTAATTAAATAATTGTTTACCGAAAGTTTACATCTAGAAGACGTTGACTGTTGATGAAACTGTATATGCAGTGTACAGTAATACATCATGTTCTGTGAAAGAATTACGAAAAACGTTAATGGACTTCATAGAACAACGCTCTTTTCTTGAGACTGATCAAGTTGCATTGCTATTATACAGAATACACGTTATATTGGTTTGTTGGAAAATGAAAAATTATAATCTCTAGCTGTGGAACAGAAATGGAACTGCTTTTCTGTCATTTTAAACGTGGCAAATAGCAAAAGTAACATCAGTCGACATGGTCTGTGACCACATGACCTGTAATAAACGTAATAATACCAACGCTGACCAGACGACTAATTTCTCTGGTAGAGGATACAATTTCATGGTTCACACCGAAAAAAGAAATGCTTCAATTAAAATGCACCGATACTTTCTACGAAGCTACAATTTATGTCAACAACAACTGGAGTTTTGAAACGTTAATCCAAAGATCTTTTCTCTTTATCACAAAAAGACAGTACCTACGTTGTGTAACCGACCGCAAGTTGGGCAAGCAATAGTTTAGAAACCCGCCGTTTCCTGCCTCCTAATTCCGTGCGACCTTGCAGCTTTTGCAAAATTAAAACATATCGATCTCAAAATCAATTATTCCGTGTTGACCAGTCCAAGCAACGCGTCAACTGACTCATTAGCGTGCCTCGTATAAAAGCGAAGAAACTGCTATTCAAACGTTTAGTCACTCTGCTAGCGCGGTGCCGTCGTGAAATTACTATGAAATAGGTTTCTCCGGGTTAGTCGAAACATGGCAATCGCAACGTACGGTCTGGTGTTGTTTGTTTTGCACCTGGCTGCAGCACAACAGCGCGGTGTTCAACTGCACGTTATTAGAGAGTGGAAGTATTTGAATTTCACGTGGCCGAATGAAGAGTCTTACACTAGAGCCATCATGGGACAGCAGTACATCCCGGAGAATAACGTGATCGCGGGATTGAAGTACTTCGAAGGGTATTATTATTTGACGCTTCCGAGGATGAAGAATGGAGTTCCGGCCACGCTGACCAGGGTTCCGGCTATGGACACTCTCGATACGGCGCCTCTTCTTCAGCCGTATCCATCCTGGGAGATGAATACGTTGAACGATTGCAACGCGCTCCAGAACGTGCAGAACATCGAAATCGACGCGAAAGGACAGATTTGGATTATAGATGGCGGACATACTTCCACGTTATTTCCACAACCCATCGAACACTGCCCTCCCAAATTGGTGATTTATGACATCAGGAGCAACAGAAGCACGACGATTTATTCGTTCCCCGAAAATGTGGCCACGAAAGAAAACAGCTTCTTGTACGATCTAGTCGTGGATAGCTCCGATGGCGGTTACGCGTACATAACAGACAACAGCGGTAAGGATCCCGGAATCATAGTGTACTCAGTCAGGGATAACCGTTCATGGAAAATTCGCAATTCGAGAACGATGAGAGCAGATCCAACGGCAGCCGAGTTCATGATCACCGGAACCAAGGTGTCTTCTCCCATCAATCTCGCCGCCATCGCTCTCGGCCCTAAAATCCACAATCCTGGATCACAAGTGGTCATTTCCGACGATAGAGAAGTCTACTTCTGTCCCTTATCGAGCAGGCATTTATACAGCATCAACACTACCGTACTGAAGAACGAAGGAAACTCGAATAACGGGCAAGAATACAACGGAGAGATCAGAGATCTTGGGATCAAAGCCTCCCAAACTGTCGGGATGATCATGGACAACAATGGAGTGTTATACTATGGGCTGCTTGGTGATACCAGCATCGCCAAGTGGGATTCCCACGTCTCCTTCCAATCGGGACAGAGAGTGATAAGCAGAGATCCGGAATATCTTCAATGGCCCAGCTCCTTTGCGTTTGACCAAGAAGGAAATTTACTGGTGGTCACCAACAAGCTCCAGAGGTTCATCTACGACAAAATCTATCTCGACCAAAACAACTTCCGAATCCTGAGTGGCAGAGTGGGAAGTAAGAGTTATTTGTACGACAGCGATTACGAATATAACAGAGGAGACACAAGACCTATGGGTGGCGACTACAACCACCCAGACACGAACGTGAGGCCAGAATTCCAACAGCCTCACATCAGCAGCAGCCTTCCACCACCGTTCTCCAGCACCCCTTACTATCCCTCCAGCAGCTACTACACCCCGCACTCCAGTGGTAACAAGGCCGCCGTCAGCGTGTTCATGGGTGTTGTGATCTTATTTGCGGTACTGTTTAACTGAATTATGCAAAGGCAGTGATGCAAGCGACTAGAGAGTGTGATAATTAAATGTTTAAAGAACTGCAAGGACGGGACGTTTCGTAAAGGCCCCAAGTTCGTTATAGTTGTATTTTCTATTGTTGTCTGTTGTTTAACCTATTACTTATGTTATTGGAAAAACCGATGTAGTAAATAAAAAGGGAAAATAACACGTGGACGTTGCCTTATTCATTAGAGGTTATTCTCGACGGTTACGTAACTGTTGTTTGTCATCTTCAGCGGTGAGGTTCATTTTCACCTGGCGATCAAGTGGAAAAGTAAATTGCTGTGACTCATCTGAATTGGCTTCTGTTTTTGCATACACAGATTTCATTTGAGAAGCTTATTAGCAGTTTTATTAAATCGGACGTGATTTGAAGTTCCATGAAGCATGGCAAACGGAAAATTTACTGCGATCTAGATGATTATGAACTTTTAGTGTCTGTATAATCTAAAACGACGTTTCTTAACTCGACTGCTATTCTTAATAGCTAAATAAATTACTTTATCCTCGGATCATATGCTACAATAAATAGAACGCTGCGGCTGCTTGTGGTTTTGAATTATATGGGGTTTCCTTACACTTAAAAATAATAATTGTCCCTTATGATATATGCAGTCAATTTTTCATGAAATAAGCGAGCAACTTCAGCTCAAGCAATTCCTTTCAGGAAACCTTAAACAGATCAAAACAAATGTATAAAAACACTACCAGTGGTTCAATAGTTATTTAACAGATCGTACCCAGAAAATTAAGGTAAATGGTCAAGTGTCGGGTTTAAGTGAAAATAATTTGGGGGTGCCACAAGGAAGTGTTCCCGGGCCAATGTTGTTATATATATTTATACGTGATGTATTGCACAATGCATCTATTAATTTGTTTGCTGACGATACATTGGTTTTTATGTCAGGTCGGGATCACCGTGAGTTAACAGACATTCTAAACATGGAACTATTTACACTGCATAAGTGGTTGTGTGCAAATCGGCTGAAACTAAATCTAAATCTAAGTGTATGGTCTTGGGATTTAAACATAACTGTAAAAAATATTATCAACAGCAATATGGTATTTATATTAGTAACGTAAAATTAGAATTTGTAGGACAGCTTAAATATCTTGGAGTGATGTTAGATCCCCAGTTATCTTTCAGATGTTTTGTTGACGAAATATGTAAAAAAATTGGGAAGAAAATAGGATTCTTGTCTCTCGTTTCTGCAAATTTGTCACTGTACAGTAGAAATTTAGTATATAAAACTATAGTTTATCCTCACTTTGTGTACTGCATGTCCTTACTAATTGCATGCAAAAAAGAAGATATAAAGCGGCTGCAAATATTACAAAATAGGGCTGCAAGGGTGATACTGTGTGTAAGTAGATATACTCAGGTGGATTATATGCTGCAAAGCCTTAAGTGGTTAAACATTCAACAGCAAATAGAGACCGCGAATGTTATAATAATCTTTAAATTAAGTAAGGGTGTGTTGCCCGACTACTTACAAAGATATATAAAAGAAAAATTAACTGTACGTTCCTTTTCTTCAAGTGTTAAACAAATGTATTTGACGAAAGATGTACTTACTGTATAGGTAATGTACAATTACTATTAGTCTTTAGGTTTTTGCTAAATAAATGCATACTACTACTACTACTACTACTAAAAAATAAGTACACCGCATACTTCTTCAGCTTGATAGGCGTTACATCTACGATCATATCTAATCGTTATACAGGGTGATCAATAAGCTCTATACCAAACTTGAACAGATGAATAGTGATGATATTCTAAGTAAAAAATGTCATATGAACACATCTCCTTTTTCTTTTAGTTTAGAACTTATAAGCATTTTAATTATTTACATTTATTTAATTAGCCCAAAACATTTTTAATAAAATTCGAAATATAAATTATAAAAACTGGTCAAAACAACCACCTTCCACTAGAATACAAACTTCAGATCTCCGAACTAAAGACCGTGTTACACGCTATAAAAAATTTGGATCGTTTTTTATTACGTGGCTTGCATTTATTATTCTTTGTATTAATTGCTCTCGATTGGTAATCTCCACCTGATAAACCAGCTGCTTCMTATGACCCCACAGATAAAAATCTAAGGGATTCAAATCCGGCGAGCGTGGTGGGCAAGCTACTGGACCTCCATTACCAATCCAATGATTTGGAAAAATTATCATTTAACCAAGTAGTTACTTCTCTGCCTTTATGTGGTGGTGCGCCGTCATGCTGATACCACATATTAGCAATCACATTAAGTGGTATTTCGTCTATTAGATCATAAAGAGTACGCTCCAAAAGATGTCTGTACAACTCTCCATTTAAGCGATCTTTATGATCTATATAGGCATCAAGGTATTATTGAAAAGTCCACCCTAAAATTTACACTGAAACGTCGCTGAAATCGCCTGGGCCTAATGGCATGGAGTTTGCAATGACCATACATGTTCATTATGGAAGTTTGTTATGCCATCCCTAGTAAAACATGACTCATCTGACCAAAGAACAAGTGAAATAAAATTAGGGTTACGTGCATTTTGGTGAAGAATCCATTGGCAAAATTCTAATCGCTGCTGGTTATCTTCAGGATGTAGTGCTTGTACACTTTGACGATATGGATGTAAGGTTCGCCACACAAAATTTTGTGACAACTCTAATTGATTCGCTAGCCGGCGCGTACTAAGTGTACATTTATTTCATGGGGACGAACATGTCTCGGTGCCGGATGACCCGTTTCTCTAAGTCAGCGAAATGATGCACTAAAAACTGACCTAGCAGGTTGGTGTCGATTTGGAAATCTACGTCCATATTCTAGTGCCGCATGTCGAGTATTACCTTTACTTAATCCATAAGTGTAAATAATGCCTGCATATTCCGCAGTCGAAAATTCATACATAATTGTTAACTAAGAAAAATCTTTGTGATTTTGACAAATAAATATGGATTTGAAAATTAACTTATCATCCAAAGCCAACTTTTCGATAAATTCCTAAATAATGATTCAAAGGTAACTGGGGAATTTCAAATTGCATAAAATTTTTAACATAAATAATGTAAATGCTTACAACTTCTAAACTAAAAGAAAAAGGACATATGTTCATACAACATTTTTTACTTAGAATATCATCATTATTCACCTGTTCAAGTTTAGCATAGACTCACACTTTTGTAAATTACTAAAACTATTATATTATATTCTTAAACTTTAAGTTTGGCGGATGCATTTGTCATCTGTCTGCAATTTTTACTTTCATGACCGCCTATATTTTTACCCCTACATAATATCTTTACCAAATTTGAAATATAGACACTGGTGGTTCCAAATTTGGCATCTCGAGATATCTGATGCTTTTCATAGATCATGTTAGGGAACACTACTAATTTGCACTATACATAAACAGTATTTTTAAACGGTTTACCATTGTAAATATGTAGTAAATGCATCAGAAGTAACTCGAACTTTTTTTAATAAAATAAATAAGCATTCCATCTTTAGCTAGTTCTGTAAATCTCAAAAAAAAAAATTCACAGTCCAGTGATGCTTTCCTATACAACGCTACGTGTTTAAAAGTATCAAGTTACAAAGTCCTCAAATCATCTAATGGAAGTGCCAAATTCTTGTCCGCCAATTCATACCAACAATAGGTAAACTTCGTTTAACAATAGACAGCGACTATTAGTGTCAATTAAATCATCGATACGCGGGAAAAACACCACTCAACACCCCAAGGTTGGATAAAAAAGCAACACATTGTTCGTTTTCGTTCATAATCACGATTTTTACAATGCGAATTAAAACGGTAGTAAACTGGCAAGGCTAATGCACATAATTATTCTCGAATTTTTACCTCTTCTTCCTAGAACGCTCATTGCGTAGCTGTTGACCTGGCTAAAACGCCGCAAAATCAATTAGCCATTCCGCAAGAAAGTGATTTCGTAATTTTTTTCTAGAGATAACTGATTAGGTTTTTAATTAACCGTTTTATAACTAGACCGAATGGGCTGGCAATGATGCCTTCGATTGGGAAACAGTTACACGCACTTAGCATGTTTACGTTACATTTTTAGAGATCGACGCATTTCCGTAGTGCGTTCTGCCTTAACGTGTGGAATTTCACAAATGAGGTCAAGTGTCGGCATCGACACGAATGAACAGTCGAGAGTACATTCAAGTTCTCGAGACAAATTTAATGCCTTTTTTAAATAACAATTACGTACGAGATTTCATTTTCCAACAAGATAATCCGAGGATTCTTGTCAGCAGAGAGTCGATGGCTTGGTTTGCCAACCAAAATGTCGACTTGTTAAAGTGCCCCTCTTGTTCACCTGACATGAACCCAACTGAAAATAACCTATAGGGTATCTTGGTTCGGCGAGTATATATATTCATTAGAATAGGTTTGGACCAATTTGGAACCAAGAATATTAAATAATTTGGTTGGAAGCATGAATTCTAGAATTTTTGAGCTACTAGGACGAATGGAGGCCAAACCCATTATTAATTTACGAATATTTTGTTAAAATTAATTTATTAAAATGCACGAATTGTTAATAAAGACTCTGATGAATAGTCTACTTCTTATTATTACGAAAAACTTAAAATTCAGGATGGGCCTATAGTTATGCTTCCCAGTTTATATGCCATTACCTTCTTTATACTTCTTGAATTTTATCATTGAAATAATTATTTATTTCTTTGTGTAAAAATGCTGTCAAACATGTTGAGTGTTGTTAGATACTAGTTTTACTACCTGTAGGTTTTTAGAATGTTTAGGGTGAGCTGTGTCTTTAATATGTTGGGCCATAGTTGATTTAACAAACTACCCTAACCTGAAATGAGCTATGAAAGTTCCTTAGCGTTTCTGAAAAAAAAAACTCACTGTTAATCTGTAGATAATTCTTGGTCATGCGTAAAGGGGTCATGCACATGAACATATTCTCGAGTTTTTTTGTTAACAGCCAGTAGAATCACAAAATAAATCAACCCTGCCCATACGTTAATTTTAACAATAAACGGTTTAGCTTTCGAAACACATATTTAAATTTGGGAAATGATTGTGGTGTAAGGGTATTTCTTTAATAGTTTAATAATAATCCAACAACACTCACGTTTTATATCATATCAAGAAGCTGCTTGGTGTTATATCAGGATATCTTGCTGGTTAAGAAACATCAGCTGTCAAAATTAATGTTGCATTCGTTCGAATTCAGTTCGTTCTCACGAATTAAACCGTGTTTTGCAAGGCAGTATTTTTTGTTTACACGCTTGCCAGATTAAAAATGCATTTCATCGCAGAGCTTGTATTTTCGACCAATCATACGTTATTACTGTGTTTCTAGGTCTTTAATTCCATTTCGCGGCCAGCGTGCCTTTGACAACAGATCATTCAAAGACACGGCAACAGATTACATCACAGAACAACATTCTATGTTTTCGTAACAGTCGTAAAACGCCAACGACGTGTTGCGTATATTTTTTCCGGTAAGACATCGGCTAGGTGAAATATGAGACGGTTTAAACGGCATCTTTATCTGCAAATAGCAATCGCGACCTTTGGTTATAATGATTCACTTAATACAGAAATGCTGATGCACGACTCCCTGTTGATATGTTTTAATCATGTCTTGATTTAATATAAGATGTTGTTTTCTGCATTTTTTTATCACAACTGCGGTTTAATTCGATAAACTGCAAAGGTATGGATGATTTTCTTTCTATGCCTATCGACATGTCCACGCCTAGTTAACATGATAATATAGTTATTTTATTTTAACTAATTTTAACTATGATGATATCACTATTTCCAATACGGTGAAAAAATAAGTAGTTGTGAAAATTTTTTTATCTACGATTTTAAGATGGAAAGTAATCAAGGAAAATTTATGTGTGACCTACAGATATTTTGAAAAAGCAGGAGAAACATCATCCACATTATTACTGGAAAAGTAAAAACATTTGTAAGACAAAGCATGTTAAAGCTATGTTTATATTTTGCTGATTAAGGCGCCGTTCGGTCACCATGCGTAATGGAGTAAAATAACACGCGTTCATAGCTGATATCTTAATGAATAAATCTCTTAGAAACTCAAATTAAAGAAAAATTAAAAGGATAAACATTATTGTACAACCATCCTTTAATAAATTTTGCATAATTAAAGCGAGGTCTAATGCAGTCAAATAGGTTTATTTCAGACACGACTGGAGCTTTTGTAAAAAATAAAATTCGAATTTGCTGTATAGATAAATATTTTGCAGAAGATAAAATTATACAAAAAACTGAAAATAACCTTATGTCACCAAACTAACAAGTACTAACAAGTTGCATATTGATTTATTAAGTAGCCTAGCTAGTATTGTCAGACAACCAATGCCAACTCCTTAGTCTATTATTATATTTATAAATAGAAATCAACGTTACTTAATCAAATCACAATTAGGCGTTGGTTTAGTTGAAAAGCAACTGTTTTGTCAAAAAAAAAGATAAAACGGGAAAGATTAAAGCTCTAGCTTACCCATAAAATGAGAGGCAAACGTTTTATGATTTAGTTTGATTGAGTTATTTTACGTAATATACGAAACTTGACCTTCCTTTCTCAAATTACATAAAAAAAACGTGGCCCAAGAAAGAATTGTAACTGCTTTCTTCAACTCTGTTCAACTATGTTGGAGGCCGCTTTGATCTTTCTTTGCGTCATCCATTGCTTGAACTTGAAATTTTCTCGCAAGCCATCATACGAAATTATGCGCGGATGACGGAACTGGCATAAATTAACACAAATGATGTACAAGCAACTTAATTTGATACACATGAAGATGCAACACGCTCAAGGATAATCTAATCGGCACCTTCAGTAATTGAATTACGATGCTTAATGCTTAATGTAATGTTTTCCTAAGATGGCAACTGGTTTGCTAGTGGAAATTTAATGAAGTGAGCAGCACAGAGAGTTTCTGTTATTTACAGAGAAGGGATAAGTTAATTTGTGTAATTTTTTAACAAAAGATGTGAATAAATGTTTATTGTTTTCCGGAAAGTATGTAGAGGACTTTATTTAACCTTGGTGACAATTCGTTGTAATAAAATGCATTTATAGGAAAAAACCTTGGGTATTTTTAGTGTAATCTACGATATTAATGGATAGAAATGTTATTGAGGTTTGGCATAAAAAATTGTATGACGCTGATGTAATTATTGTGCCAAGGATATTTTTTAATATGAAGTTATCTATAGGCAACCAAAGCTCTAAGCGAGTGCAGAGTTGAATGTATCTCCCAGTTGTTCTCGTTTTATATTATTCATTAAGCGGGAATCGGGCTCTAATAAACGTAACAAGTATATTACTGCATTTTTTTGATTTGTCGTAAAAAATAATATTAGTTTATTAATATTACATTAGGCCCTCGTTGCTACATAAGTTATTTGACATTTTTTGAAAATTTTAATGTTTACAGTTTTTTGTGTCCTTCGAGCCAATATTATGTATTATTTGGCATAAAAACATAAAAATTACGCTCAAATAAATTACACGAGATGCAGGCAAGTAAAGTGTGATCAATCAGTTTACAATTTGACAAGCCTAATCAATCCACATGACACTCAAAAAAAATTTTCGAAAGAGTAACGCGGGATAAACCCTTATTTTTTTTCTGGGTTCATTTAATACTTCTGTAACATCTCGATCCGATAGAATATCGAATTGTTATTAGAGAGCTCATTGAGCAATGACCCTAAAAAATTTTTGGCAATTCATCGAACCACAAGTGTGCCTGGATCTATGCGAGCTGCTTTGAGAAAGTGTTTGTCTGTGATCTTTGTGAAAGAAGTTGTCTGTCAAATGCGTTCGGTCTGTCTGTGATGTGCTTGTAAATAATGTACTGAACATATTTTGAGTTAGTGTTTGTGACGTTAAAAATTGGAAAAAGCTCAGGATCAACTATGGAAGCGGTCCCGATAACGTGCATGTCTTTCTTGTTATTGACTGTTTAGCTACACCATTGTATCAAATATTTAATTTAGCTATCGCGTCAGCTTATTATTTATTGAAATCACTATTGCGCAGATTTGCACCCAACTACACAACATGAGGGCAAACAGTAAAATAACGTTACAGAAAAACAAACGCAATCACATAAAAATAGCTCTCAATGCGGTAATGCTGTCACCAAAAATAATAAATAAGAACTCATGTAATAAAGTGGTGAACCCTTTTTAATGTTAGTTCTGGCAGTTGGCAGATAAAACGTTTATTATGTTCTGGCAGACTTTCTAGAAACCACAAAATTAAAAAAAAAACTAAAAATTTTTAGGACAATCAAGTGAATTTTGAAAAGATACGAGAGCATTAAGCTCTCTTCTCACTTGAAGGCTCACAGTACCATGTCTTTTAAGCAGATCATTATGAGAAATGCCCCTGAGTTTAAAACTTACACGTTTTAAGAACTTACGTTGTACATTTTCAATGTAATTTGTACATCTCATATAATATGGAGACTAACATGCAAACTCCATTTTAGACCTGATAAATGAGAAAAAAGCATTTTTGACGTATCACTACTAAAATCGCGACTGTTACGTGAAATACAGCCATAAGTTTTATCGGCATTAAGACACATTTTATGAGATAACTTGCTATCAAAAGTTACACCAACCATTAACTGTATCAGGTCTAAGTAAGAAAAACCAGTTCTATGCCGTGTTGTCTACATTAGACCTAAACTGCACTGATGAGCTGTAATGACAGCGAAATAGTACTATCTGCAGTTGGTTGAGGTGTAGACAGCACAGCATAGACATGCATTTTAATGTATCAGGTCTAGTTAAAGACACACCCTCAAGACTACAGTCATAAAGTATAGGTAATGTCTTTAATGTAAACGAGAGAACGATGGCTACGATTAAAGCGTGTCTTTGATTTATATTCAGTACGTCGAATTCTTTGTAAGCGAATACAATCAATGGTTCAATGAATAGTGGTGTAAAGTTTAACGTCATCCGCATAAAGTGAAATGTTTACGTCAATAACGTAGGTTATGTCGTGGATGAACAGTATAAAAAATAAGGGACCCAAGAGAGAACCCTGTGGTACTCCGGACGCAGCAGTATTCGCCAGATACAAATCCATTATATGTCACGTACTGTACGTACTTGCTTTTGTGTCTTAAACATATTTAACATGAATTATAGACAGACGGTTGAAGAAAGGATTGGCAGCTATTTAATGCATTTTCTTATAATTTTCAGCTCTCTCTAACTTTTTTGTTTACTTTATTGTAAATATACGGACACGTTTTATTTCTCTGAAAACTGTACCTTTTTCTTTGTAACTTGCAAGTACTTATGTGTCCACTATAGTCCTTCCTGGTATGCTCGACTTATAATAAAGTATTATTATTATTAAGAAATAAATGTATCGCAAGTTATGCTAAAAAAAACTACGCAAAATACTAATAGACGATAAAGAAAATCTACTTTGAGGAACTTGAGCTATAATTTTTATATTTGATATAAAGCTCGCAATTCATCTTTTTCTGCAACCAACGATACAACACGGCTGCATGGCCTGTTGCATACTCACAAGCACAGATATCGTCTATAAATTAATTACCCCCATAATCCACAAAAATTATGGAGTAACGAAGCATGTGGACGCGCTGCACGTTTATAATTGCTAATTTCGTCCGAATTCGACCTTGTCAGCGTGGATCTTCTCTGCGTGTGGCTTAATCTGCCATTTTTTTTTTGTCGGACAGGAAACTAAACTAACGAAGCGTCCAATACATGTGTGAAATTAATGAGATGGGAGTCCTATCGATGGAGCTGTTATTTCTATTCTCGATCGGCAGGTTAAAATGTCAAGAGCGATTATTTATAGGAGGACGATTAGAGTTCTTGCATCTCTAGGGCTTTGTAACCGTTTTTAGCGATATCTGGGCTAATAAAAAACCGTTATCTGTGCTAGTCTCAACTGAGGAAGTTGCTACTCCATTTAAAAATAATCTCTAGTCTGATATGGCGTCTAAGAATTGGCTTTACGATAGAAGTCTGCCAGAGTGGGCAAATTTTTCCCCCCTCTGATATTTTGCAATAAACGTTGGGTTTCTTGGCCTCAACGACAGGATGTGATCGTTTAGGCGCAGGATGCAGACTGAAGACAGATAAGCTATGCAAAGGCGCCCCTCTAATAATAATTGCAACTTATTTACGTGTCAAAATTACGCATTAAAAACTGGGTCGACTATATGTAGGAAAATGATTGCCGCCAGCTTAATAGCTATGAACTCTGATACAATTCTGTTTATTTTTATTGTAATTTGTTTGGAACAAACAGTTGGAAAATTAAAATTACAGTACTTTTAATTTTCTGATAATCGGAGCTTAAACGTTACTTAGTTCTTCTTCAAAGTCAAGCTACTTAGAAAATTCTAATAGGTACCCCAATATCATGCCGATTTTTCTAAACGTTCGAGGAAAGCTTAAATCTGTTTATTTAATTGCTTTTACCCTGTCCGAGTTGGGTTAATTCCTTCTAATGTATAACATGGCCAAGATACCTAGGCAATTTCGCGTCTAAGGAAATTGGATTTATTTAGATAAATAAATTTTGTATTTAGTGTCGATAAGTCTTTGGAAAACTGATCGTTATCTATCATCTTTTGAAAGGTTGCTAGAACATTTTTAAAGGCGAAACGGCGCGCGAAAGAATTCATAAATTACAAATTCTGTTAAGAATGCAGTTCTTGGAATATACTTTTTTTTAGAGTGGCATTGTAGAAAAATTTTGCCATTATTCCGAATATGGATATGTCACACATAAAGTTGATTTAGAACTTCAAAAGTGATTCAAAAACGGAAAAATATGAAGGAAGTATTTTAAAAAATGTACTGTTGCTAGTATGTGGAACATCATGTAGAAGTAAAAATAGCTTTAAGATACGAGGGAAGATCATTAATTACGGTCCCTGACATAAAAAGACACAAAACACGAAAATGTTCCAATGCTCTAATTCTTCTAGAAAAGAATTCTTGTGGTTGGTCCTGTAACCAGTCGTTTACTGCTGTCATCACTTCATAATCATCGTCATATCTGGTCCCACGTTGATATTTTTGCAATTTCGGTAATAAGCAGTAATCGCTGCTGGGAGCTAGGTCTGGTATTCACGCAGGGTATTCGTGGAATTCAAATCCTGCGTCGTGCATGAATAACACTCTTTGCAATATGGCGTTTGTGTCCTGATGGAACAAAATTCCTTTCGTCAATTTCTTCTTTTTTCTTTGATGCGCTCGTGCAATTTTGAAATTAAGTTGGCTTAGTAAAAACCTGTTATTGTGTGTCCACGTTCTAAAAAATCAACTATAAAATTCCGTCCGCGTCCCAAAAAATTGTGGCCATAATTTTACCAGCAGAGGGCACAACTCGAAATTTGCGTGGTGGAGGAGAACCTTTGTAATGCCACTCCATACTCTGTTGTTTTGACTCTGGGATTAATTGGTGGACCCATGCTTCATCAACAGTTACAAATCGAGAGAGAAACTTATCAACGGTCTGCTGAAAACTTTGCCAGACTAGCATCAGAATGCAGGACTCTCGAACGTTTCTGATCAGGCGTCAACATTCTAGGGACCCAGCGTGCAGATAACTTTTTATCTGTTAATATTTTTTTCTATTGTGCCATATGAAAAACCTGTAATTTCAGCTATCCGACGACTGGTCATTCACTTATCTGCCATTACCATGTCATGTACACGATTAACAGTCCGGCACCCTTTGCATATTCTTCTGAATTTAAATTCTCGAGACAAGACTTGGTAAGAAGGAGCACTCTTACCTGATATGCCCATCATATCTTCATGAATTTCTTTTGGCTACAACCTTTTCTTTTGCAAATGTGCGTATCTCAGATTTTTTCATTGTTGAAACAACGAATGACAAGACGTATTTAACAAGTGTCACACAACAAAATAAATAAATTTTTAATATGTTAAAGAATTTCACTGTCAGTCAACATCTACTATATCAGGATCCGTAAATAATGATCCCTCCTCGTATGTCCCATTCATCGGCCCATATTGCAAACTGTTATGAAAATATGGAGTTGTGGAGAAATATCCCATATAATTTAGAGAAAATATGTTAAAAAATTAAGTAGTAAAATTGCCCATGACGATTTGGTTATCATTAGGAAGCCTATAGTTTGCATAAAGCATCTAAGAATATGTTTTTGCTTCTATCTTTCCTGGAATGTCCTAAATAGCAAATATGATGAAGCGCTAGAAAATAAAGCTATAAAAGATTTGAACAAAATTAAATTTGTCAAAATTTAAGCACAAGATTGGATTATAAAAACACAAAATGTTATTTACATTCTCTATATATTGGTTTTAACAACATTCCTACTACTATTCTTAAAATTGTAATCATTGGCAGTAATTAACAAGTTGAAATCTTAGTAAAGACGTAAAATTAGAATGGTTTTTGGGCGTAATTCCTTTTCTAAATCGGAAAAATCTCTTAAATAGTGAGAAGGATGTATGAAAATGTCAACATCAAAAACAAAATTGTTGCAACTCAACTATTAAGAGATGGTATTAAAATTCTTGCTAACAAGAAAGTACATGCCTTCCTCAATTTAATATTGAACACTTTAACCTATGTATTTTAAAACAGTATATTCTCCAGAATATTTAACACGTAAACATTGACTACAACTTTAAAATGGATTATCTCTTGAACGGCTAATCTGATTCTGATAATTTTTGGTTTCAACTGTAGCTTTTTTTGAACACTGAAATTAGAATGAAAATTTCGAATACGGCATCATCGCTGAGAAATTAAGCTACAATCGAAACCAAAAATTATCAAAATCGGATTAGCCGTTGGATGGAAAATCCATGAAAAGATGGTTGATGAAATCTGTGTGAACAGGTCAGATACAGTAGCAACTACAATTATTCAATCCTTTATTATAAAATAATATTGTTAAAAAATAAAGACACCGTAATATTCACGCCAGTTAAAAAATTCGAAGTTAGCTTTATAGAGTATTCGAAAATAGAATATTTATTTTATTCGTTAGCGTTCGTGTAGTTAAAAATTTAATAAACAATATAGGATTATTGAAAAGACGGGAATATTTATATACCCCTCTTTTAGTTTTACTGTAGATGCTGTCAAAATACGTAATTAGTTATCTTGAATTACTGCGGTAACGGTTTCTCATACATCGTATACATATCTCCTTTGAAAATTAGTATTATTCCCATTACTCCCCATCTGAACTCCCAGCCCAAGCCGTAGGAAACTTGTTAATTTTTTTGTCTCAGTAGTATGTTTCTTTATTGAAGTCTCTTATAAAAGATAAAGTGTTTTGATAAACATGATCTGTGCCAACCTTTCACTGGGGGAAATTAGCTATGAAATAAGATTATTAAACAAAGTAGTGGGTACTGATACGAGTGACTAATACTGCAAAGGCAACAGGCGTTTTAACTCACCTCAACTAAATTCATGCTAATCGTATATGAACACGCAATGAATCAGTGGTATCCATACAAAGTCTATTGTTCAATGTCTACAGTACAAAAAGCTTACTTGTTTTCTAGAAGTTCTATATTTGCATATCTTCAAGTTACTCAGCAAATTTATAGAAATAAAAACAGTGGGTCCGATTTTCTATCTAAAGAGGATCACATGAGCTGGAGCGGGACACATTTATATTGATTGTGCTAATTACTTTGTTCGGAGATAAAGTTATTGGCCTTGTTGTTAAAATATTACTCTCAGGTACTCGTGGTTGAACAACAGCTATTAGTTTAAACAAACACAAGCAGATTAGGGGTACAAATATAAATGGCATAGACCGTAAGATATTCACACAAAAATGCAAAACGCCAACGTATTGAAATTCTATTTGTACGTGAAAGATTTTGTAAAGATATCTTCTGCAAGTAGTTGTCTAACAAAATCAATGATGCCAGATGGATATTAATAAATCATTACATCTAAATCCCAAATTATTGATTGGTCATTATTCGGACTTGAATTGCCTTATTAAGCTGTGATAAATACAATTTAATTACCATTGTATTGGGTGTTGTCACTGATAGATCATTTATTCGATCGTTTGTAGAAAACTGCGATACTTGAAACAATGCGGAAATTTGAATGTGACCCCCACGCAAGTAAATAACATACGTGTCCTTAAAACGTTGCTTAACTTGTATGTAACAGATAATTACTTCTAAATAACGGTCAATGCGACGCTTGCTCTATCTGGCAGTGTCCATGTGCTGATTAACAGCTGGGGCCGTCATTCTTCCCAAAAATTGTTTTATACATATGTCCAGATATAGCCACGATGCAAATTTTTGCAAGGGGGTTTAAATATTAGTCAGAATTTGAATTACTTATTCAAGGTTTCTCTATGTAAAATAGTCTGTTGTATAATCTGTCGACTTTATATGGATCTACCAGGTATAGCAAGCGTTTCTGCAGTATCCCCGATTTAATTCGTAAAACCGCAAGGGATACATATTTTGGCTTTTTTTTTCTTCGAATAACATTAGTGGCAATTCAGTTCTAAATCATCTAGTCTATCGCTTAAAATTCTAACATAACTAAATATTATGTGTTCTGATTGACATCATCAATAAATTATGGACCTACTATCCCGTGATAACCAACTGTATACCTTGCATTCACTTTGGCAAAATACTATCGACTTTTTGAAATTCTGAAGTGTCGATTAATATCGCTCTAATATATTACATGCTGTGAGGCAATTGTCCCATTGGTAGAAAATGTTACCTTATCAGAAAACATTATTCTGCGACAAAAATTTTGGTCCCTCCATAATTGATCTTCCGTACACAAATATAAATAAATTTGTGCTTGTACGGGTGAATTTTCTTTTCTTTCAGAATTCGAATGCCCAGTTGAAGTAACGAGGGCCTACCGTATGAAACGCCAAACTATTTTAAAACAAAATTTAATTTATTCATCATAATTACAGTACATAAAGGCAGTTCCAAACCTTTCGGTCTGCAAGCCACCCCTCGCGGCACATATAACTTCATTATTTACGAGGGTGAATGCTTTCAGCGTCAGTAAACACTGACAAAAATTATTAATTTGATGTCTCGATTAATGGCTGTAATCTGCATCAAAAACGAGAAGCTCAAATATCGTCGCCCATTAAGACCTATAATCAATACGATCCGCAGTCCTTGTTACAGATTGGCAAAACTTAAAACCTTATATAGTAAAAACCAGTAGTTTCATCAAGAATTCTTCAGATTTTATTGGAATTATAAAAGCAGGTTTAACTCGTTTCAGACGGTATTTTGAGGTTCTCATCTTTGACAAAGATTACAGGCGTATATAGTCGAAACGTTAGATTAATAATTTCATTTTTCATAGTGACAGCGATACTTCCGAAAACAAATTATCTAACATTATAGACGCTGAAAGCATTCACCCAAGTATAGTTGAATAATTTGCAAATTCGATACCCTTTAAATTAAAACTGACTTTGTACTCATTCAATCTCATTATCAAGGTGATACTATCACGTGAAGATAATCACCTGAACAAAAAACATGACAGAAATGCTCTTGATTGCAAAAGCTTGCGCGGCTCGTTCTGGGAAAGTGATGTTATGAAAATAATCAGTAAGTACAACTCCTTAAATTGCTCCGTTTATGCTTTATGGAAAATGTTCAGCGATATTTATCGGTATCGTTTGGGTCCTACATTTTATTTGAGTGAGCAGTAATAATTTGTTGCTGGCGTTTCCAAAAACTTTGTTGGTTGATGCAGAAATACTCATTCTGAATGTCTGATGTTTCATTGAAAATAAGTCTCTATAACAATTCTTATGGTTGAAGTAAATTTCTGAAACAGGTCTAGTTAATTATTCAATGAAGAAAATGGGTCTTTCAGTCATTTTTAAAATGCTTCAAAACAGTTTATGACACGGATTCTTCCGTCTCTGAAAGTTACAACAGGTTTATTGGTGAAGTAATCTCAACCACATGACAAGAAGCATATTTCGAGAACTTTTTGTAAAGAGTATACATATTTCATAATCAACTTTAACAAATCTTTATTGATAGTGAATATAGCGATAGTCGTAAGAACGCTTTCGCGGCCAGAATTAGATTGAAATCTCAGCCTTCTCAGGCTTCATCAAGATAAGTAGTATATACGGTACAAATCTAACGAAATGAAACAAATCCCAAAGGAGGAAAGAGAATGAAAACGATAGTTAAACAAATTCCACACATATTCCTTCTCCAGTTCCACCCAAAAAAGCAGTCCTGTATGCCAAACCCAAAAACAGTGTTCAATTTCCTTTCCTGTCCCCTCCCTCAGCAACCAGCAAAGCCATTATCACATTTTTTTAAATTAATTTTGAGAAAGAAGCTAAACCTAATAAAATCAAAATGGATGTCTGTGCCATGCTGCCTGCACCGCAACTGACGGCAAACAACACGCAGTCAGACATGCTTCGCTATTATTATAACTCCTCAGACATACACTACGTAAACTTTATCAAAAGGAAACATTTCATCTTTATAGGATCGTTTGAACTACAATCATTATCGAAGCTTAAAATTGGGTATTTGCCATGTATTTATATTTTATTAAATTGCATATTAATAGGTAGCATCTAATCCACAAAACAGCTGTGACAGCTTATAAATTCGAAAAAATGGATCGTAAGATGTATTTTTAATATTAAAAATGTGAATATTTAAAGAGACCGCCAAATCGCGAACATATTAACAGTGACGTCAGGTGTCTTGTAAATGGCCGCTTGTTTACATCTGGGGTCAGCGCGTCACGCGTCAGCCTCAGCCCGTCAATTTATCAGTTTGCTGTTTGCGTTCATTTTGTGACAAGCGAATTAAAATACGCCAAGAAAAAGTGAAATACTTATGAGTTATGATTTCTGAAGGCATGTTCATTGTTATGGAATTTGTGTACAGCGACGAGCGGTTCAACGCGGCGGAGATGAGGAACGTAAAAGCAAAAGCAACAGCATAACTGAACTTTTTATCAAATTAACGTAGCATTGATAATTTGATCACAGTGGGTTGTTGGAAACATACTATTTGTAAACATGAAAATGTAGGAATCAAAAGTGTACCCTAAACTTGACATTTATTTTAGAGGTCAGAATAAATATAAATTGCCATTTATTTTCGGGGATCTTGCGGCTCGTTTCCGGTAGCAGTCGAATATATGGGGAACAACGTCGTTTTTTATTTATAACATTTCCCTTTATCAACTTAAAACGCATATAATTTTTCATATCTTGACAACAGAAAAACAAACTTTGCGTTTTCGGCATATCACGTTTAGGGGCCTTAAACAACTTTTTCATACGTTGATAATCTCGAGGAACGGTTACAAAAACTTTGTTAGCTGTATTGACTGAATTACTTTTATAACCATGTACAAAACAACACTTGTTTTGTTTTCCATACATAATAGATGCTTGTGAAACTACACAGATCACTGTTTGGTGCGACCTCTTACACCGTCCTTTCAATAAACACCACACAAAAGCTTTTCCAATACAAGAATGATGCTACGCCATTAAACACCACGCTCCTCGGTAATGTTTACATGACACTTGACGTCACGGGTTGAATAACCTTGGATAGAAGCGTTTTGGCGGTGACTCCTAAGATTCGAATTTCAGACCTGAAGTTCTCTACCTACAAATATTTTTTTGCTTTTTTTAACATGGCGTGCGATATATATGCACTTCAAGAAGTGATAATACCCAATTCTGTGAGATGCTGAGATCCTGGTATAGACTGTAGAGGGGAGTATTTTGAAAAAGTATATCGGTTCCATTAAAAATGAGTTTAATAGGTTCAACAGAAAGAGACCAGCCCTCGTATGATGATGATGAAAAGGCGACCGTTCTCGATGAGATTTCCGAAAGTAACCAAGGAGACCCCCTACCCTCAAAAAACACCTACTCCAACTCATCCCGTTCGAGGAAACCACAAAGGACCAACATCGCGAAATCCCGATACGTCACCGTCGACAACGCACCGCCGCCAATCAAAGGTCCGCGGAGTAGAGGTGGTTTTCCGCACAACGTGTCCGTCGCAAAGCGCACATTTAACAGCACACTGKGCGCCGCGACGTCGCGACCACGCTCTCTGCGCTTTTCTGTTCTCTGTGCCGACTTGGTTAATAATAATAAGCAAGATGAGGAACTTTATCGGCGACTTCAGGTTCATCATGATAGTGCTTGTGGCTGTGAGGACTTGCGTGGAGTTCTAATCGGATCTGTTGGATTCTGTTCCGGCGACATCAAGGTACAGTTGGATAACTGGGGCGGTATTTTTAGATGGGGAAAGGTCAAAAACATTTTCGGACGCGAATCTTGAAGGGGAACTCCGGAAACTTGTCGTTTCCAAAGAGTCTAATTGCAAGGATGTCCTGGTCAATATGGTCAAAGTTGTTCTAGCGTTCGAGGACCCAGAATCAATTGCTACCATAGGGTGATTTCTTTTTTCGATGTTTAGGATGGGCATTTTGGATACTACCGGAAATAGAAGGAAAGATTTGCAGTTTTGTAAGCCTGATTTAATGCACCTTGTGTATTTTTGAAAAAGATTTAGTATTTTGAAATCAAAATCAAATTTTGGCGTCGCTAATTTTAATTTTACTTAAAAACTATAATTATTACAAAAGTTCTAAAACTATGCCTCCGATTAGATGGTCATTCAATTCTGCAAGTAAGCTGTCGTTTTCCTAATATGACATAGACTTAAATACAAACCATAATTGGCCATGGCTTGAAAAACTCGACCATTTTAAGCTTCCCAAAGCTGTAGAGTTATTCTGATTTTAATCTAGTTAGCCCTGGAAAAATGAAACATTTCTATTTTATTTTTCTAAAAGAAGACATTTCAAAAACTTTTGATGAACTGATTGAATTTTATGTAACGAAGTTAAGTATGCAATGTTTAAAAACTAAAGCAAATCACACAATAATTATTAAATACGAATTTTCAAAAAGACCACCCTTACTATCAATGCACGTATTGCACCGTTACAAAACAGATAGTGAAGTTTTTCAAATTGTGAACTGATCCATCTCTAAGGAGTTTTAATGTAAGATAAATTATGTAATCATCCAATGTCTTCTCCACTTGCTTCAGAATTAGCTATGGGCGCTTTCCTACGGTTCTGCGGTTCGTTTTTGGTTGCGTTATGTAGATGATATTTTTTTAAAAGGAAAACGACTAGATCTAATTAATTTTCTTTTTTTTATTAATCAGTTACGTCCACCTATAAATTTCAGTTATGAAAGATAAGTAAATAACATCCCTTTTCTAGATTTGTTAATTAAATATATCCACACGTATATAATATTATTTCCTATAATTTATTCCATCTTTATCAACATAAATAAACCTTCCTACGTGACTTTTGAAAATGAACTTACTTTCCAATTTATTTAATGCAAAAATTATATCTTAAATATTTAACTTTTACTTAAGTTACTTAAATTTTATTTTAATACCGTTGTTAATTAAATTAAACTTCTTAAAAATACCAAAGATTCGCAAAATTTAGCAGATTGAACGGCAAATGGCATCTGGTGGACCTTTAGCTAGATAAAATAAAACGACCGTGACCAAGAGTCAATATTATGCACTAGAAAACCAAAACTTCCTGTATTCGTGCCTAAAGGAATATACAGTTTTTTTATTCTAAATTTTTCAAGGGCAGAACTATATATACTGTTCACACAGTACGTAAAGGAACGACGAAAAAAGTTATGCATGTGCAATGGAATCAACAAAATCTCACAGCCAATCAAGATATTAACTTGAGTTTGTGAATGACTGCAACAGCATAATCCAAGCAAGGCCCATAGACACTATCAGCAAAATTAAACAAAGAAGAAATTCAAAAATATTAGGACCAAGTATTGCTGACCCTATGATGCCACATCATACATTAAATCAGGGCCTCTGCTTTCCAACATGATGAGGATTTTCACTTTTCTAACTAAATGTTAAAGTATAATATATATAATAAACATTTAATTTATTTGTCCATTGCTAACTACGTTAAAATCATAATGAAACCGAAAAAAGGCCATAAAAGTTTTTTTTTAATAATCATATTAAATTTTACGTAGTCCTGGAAGTTTAAAAATGACCGATTTTTGAAGCCTTAGCTAACTATGCTTTGTGTTTAAAAAGGGTAGTTTATGTCATATCCCCAAAATGAAAGTTTACTTGCAAAATTGGATCTGATTCGGGGCATTATTTTCTACAACTTTTTTATGTAAAATTGACAATAGCAACGTCGAAGGAATAAAATAATATCGCCAAAATTTATTTTTTTTTAATATCTGTTGCAAAAGGTACATTAGGCTCACAAAATTGCAAATATTTTCCCAWTTAACTGTCCTTCTATCTCCATTTATTTCCGAGTCCCACATGCTAAACATAATAAACGTTACTACGTTTCATGAATGAAATTTCCAATTTTCAGTAACAGTATATGACAGCAGAGGATTTGATACTTCAATCATTGAATTGTAAAAATCTTTCGAGAAATTCGAATTTAAAGACGTAGCCAAAAAGATTAGCATTACCACAGATATTAAAGGAGAGCACAAAAATTTGAATACACAACCATGATAATGATCTGGATGTGACATTTCCGGAACGAAACGATGACGTTCCAACGACACTCTTGAATAAGAAAATGTTCCTAGTTTTCAATAGTATGCTCTAGCAGCAAACAAAAACAAAAGGATTCAAAATCACATGCACCTCAAGAGGTCGAAGAATTATTTTTAGTTTCTCAGGCAAATTGTTCTATGCATAATCATCATCAGCAGAACTAATATACAAAGAGTATAAAAACGTATAAAAATAACGACTACAACAAAAAAAATTATAGGTAAAGGAAAAGCTGTAGACGTAATTAGATAAATTTCCTCAGCTTTCAGTTAAGTTGTTTTAAGACACTGAATGGCAGGTTTGTTATTACTTGTTAGCTTGAAACTGTGTCTGTGAATATTGGAATCTAGTCCTGACAAGCTTCTAGCATGTCCAAGACAATTATGGTTATGGTTTACGATTGGGTGAAAGTAAAAACCTAGAAATTCTTAATAAAAAGGTATGCAATGACTGTTTATGGCTTTAATTGCATGATACGTTTCCAAAGATGATCACTGTTACTGAATAAAAGTTACCAGATTTTCAGAAGTTGACTCTTAAGCAAAAATAGTCGGTGTATTTGCCATTGCATCGCAAAAGTCTTTGGCGAAACTCGAATTTAAAACACAATAGCTTAATTTTAGATGATTCACTTTTAAAAAAGATTGCCAAATGTTCATTCGGTGTAAAAATTTTAATAAACTGGTGAGCATAACTATAGCCCCACCCAAAATTTTGGGTGTATCTACCATAAACTTTACGTAAATTAATTATGCGTTTGGGAACTCAGAATACAAGATAAAAGAACGCTAAAAAATAATTTTTACACCAATTGCATACATTTTTTTTTTATTTATTCAAAAATATTCCATAAATCATGGGTGCATAACTATAGCCCCTATAATACATAACTTTAATAATATTTACTTATCGATAATTTAATAATGGGTTTCTTTACCATTTTTTCTAATTAACTCGAAAACTCTAGAACGCATACTGTTAACGAAGTTTACGAGTATTTCAGGCTCCAAATTTCTCCAAACTTCCTCTAAAGAATGTTTCAATTCGTTAACGGTAGCATATTGCTTGTTGTCTTGGTATAGCCGCCGAACTACGACTCCCCAAAGGTTTTCGATGGGATTCATATCCGGGGAGCATGCAGGCCATTCCAACAAATCGATATTTTCATCCCTAAAAAATGCCATCGCCTCTCTGCTCACGTGTATTCGCGCATTATCTTGCTGGAATATGAATCGATTTTGGTTGTTCTCGTTTAAAAATGGCAATAAGCGGCTTTCCAGGACATCAAGGTACTCTCTTGTATTCATCCGTGTTGTCGGAAAAGCCAAATTCAAAGTTCCTCCTTTGGTAAAAGCTCCCCACACCATGAGAGTGCCTCCACCAAAATTTCGTTTACTAAGAAATTTAGGCTCTTTACGCAGATCTCTCCAGTAAGAATTAAAACCATCTGGACCATCTAGACGGAACTTTTTTTCGTCGGAAAAAATTACCTGAAAGATGTTTGGAGTCTAGGAAAAATTCGGAAAGAAATACAAATTAAATTAAAATTACATGGTCCCAGATTCGGTCCATATTCCGCCGAGCAAATTCTACTCTTTGAATTATGTGGCGCGGGAGAAGCCTTGGTGCTTTTTTCAACTTCTGTCGCACAATATGCTCACTTCCACGTATGATTCTGCCTACAGTCCATCGTGAAACATTTGCTCCACATTCTTCACCGATTCGTTTACAGCTTTTTAAGCTGTTACTTGCAATAGAGACAATTCTTCTTGCCGTCCTAGGTGAAACTTTCTTTTTTGGACCTCCTGTTTTATGTGTCCCATACTCTCCAGGGTTTCTTAGATAATTTGTAACAACTTTACGCGAGCGGTTAATTCTTCTGGAAATTTCTCGTCGACTTAGACCTTCGTCTTGGAAAGCCAAAATTTTACCCTTCTCAATCTCCGATAAGTAGGATCCGCGGGGCATTTTGCACTAATTGATACAATTTGTGACTTTAATACTGTCAAATAGTGGCATTTGTTTATGTTGACAACAAAAATCAAAGCCACCCAAATATTATTTTTTGCGGAAAATAACGGAAAGACAGTAGGGGCTATAGTTATGCACCCATGATTTATGCAATATTGTTGAATAAATAATATAAATTGTTTGCAATTGGTGTAAAATTTATTTTTTAGCGTTCTATTACCTTGTATTCCGAGTTCCCAAACGCATAATTAATTCACGTAAAGTTTATGGTAGATACAGCCAAAATTTGGGGTGGGGCTATAGTTATGCTCACCAGTTTATTAGGGCTCTGCTTTTGCTTTGGCATTTTTGACACATCTCTTGTCGTTAATAATGTCCATTGGTCTTCTACTACAATGGAACCTGTTGCTTTGTAATTTTTATAGGAGAGGTTTCCAACTGCACTAGATAAAATTTATAGAAGGTAAAAAGTAAAAAAGAGGGTCAAAGCTTTACTTTCAAACACGAATATTATATGATGACTGATGACCATACGATATACTAGTCAACTTCATGGTTGTAAAATACGCAAAACATTTTCTGATGCCTATTTTACTAGTTTATAGATAGTTACCGTAAGGTACCACCTACGAAATCGCGCTTAAATTTCGTCTGGACCTATCAAATCGATCACGTCCTTTTTTCGTTTGAAAAAAATTCCCAAAAATGCCTTCTTTTTGCTTGGTGAACGATATAGTTTACTTTTACTATCTGAGCTATGCTTTTGCAGCTATCTTCCATCCCTTTTTTATGCTTGATCGATATAATATAAACTCAACTAATACGAATAATATTAATGCACCGTTACCTTTTGTATATACTGTCACTTA
Source organism: Rhyzopertha dominica (assembly GCA_025024175.1). Taxonomy (NCBI): domain Eukaryota; kingdom Metazoa; phylum Arthropoda; class Insecta; order Coleoptera; family Bostrichidae; genus Rhyzopertha; species Rhyzopertha dominica. Next base: position 30,376,221 of record QCXZ01000053.1, read on the forward strand.
GTGTGAATGCTGCTGACACACATTACCAACGAATATCGTTAATTAACTGCAATTGGTTAATAAAATCAACGTTCACACAAATCAATTAAACATTATAATGATTAGAAACCGTCGCCACTTACTCATGGCGTTGTTTCCAAGAAAACGTATACATTTGTAGATTCATTCACTGTTGTTCATAATGAGATGCAATAATCCAATGACTAGTCTTGGTTATTAATAGCAAAATATCTCTACGGTTGCGTTACATTGCGATACATTTTGAAAGCAGCAGATTGCGACGAGAATACTACGATTTAGATTATCACCAAACAAACGTTCTTTGTTAGCGTGATAAATAATATTCGCTTTTTAAAAAGCTGAATAGTAAACCTATTTCACCAGAGAAGGCTTCCATGCCAACAAGCTCTAGAAGTGTAGTAGACACTGCAACACGTTAATGACCTTAACTTTACTATCAGCCAGCCATAAACCAAAATTACTCAACGTAAGATTACTTCCTGTACTTACGCGTAATGCCTTAAAGAATTTCATTCAAAACGGGGATTTAATTTTAACTTTTAAATACTTTATCAACAACAGACAACTTTAGATTTGGCACTTATTCCGACAGATTGGTTTTCGTTTGCAACCTTTTGATATTTCTCAAGTATAGCCGATAGGATCTTGTCCTTACGTCAACTGTTTGCGTTGTTTGTTATTGTGAGAGTGATTAATAATGTAATCTACAAGAGCTGGGCGGGGAGAATTACTCGAATAAGGTTTTTGGAAAAGGGATGTTTCGAAATTTGGCAATCTGTTGAAGAGAGTCAACCTTTGACACTGGTGGGATCAAATGTTCTTGAAGATCCCCCAGTGAGTTTGGTGAAAACAGCACATCTGCAGATAACCTTATCTAAGAATAGCGTGCTTTTGCTTCTAGTGACCTTCGATAAAACTCAAGTATCTTAGTATCGCACCTATAATTGCCACCTACTGATTTACTCGAAAACATCCTGTTTTTGGATATTTTTTTTTTCATATCTCTGCTACCCAGTTGAAATGTGAGTAACACTGAAAGTGCCAACCCAGTACCTGCTAGGGAAAAATTATCCATCAAAGCAAGTGTTCAGGAATTCGTTTTTTTACATTAAACAAATAAAGATTTAGTTGTCCTTGGTTCATTCATTCAGCCATCGTTTAGTAATCTTTTACAATCACAAAAGCAGAAAAAAATGTTTAAAATATAAGCAAAATTTACAAGTGTCTTAGACAAAGTAACAAATGATGTTACGAAAAATACACGTGTGCAGATATGTTATCAAATGTTGAAATTATATTAATAAAACATATAAAACACAAATATGCAGATAATTTACTAACTGTAAGATTGATAAGGACAATAAAATTGTCACTTTAAAAACAGTCGAGTACCAAACTACATTGAATAAAAATACTATGTCTAAATTTAATTCATGTCCCTTTCAATCCCATCAAACGCTGAAAAGTACTAATCAAGAATAATGAATTCACAAGCTCCATCTTTATGGGTTACCAAAAGTTCGTAAAAGTGGCATTACTTACATTAATGCAAATTCCCCAACAACATTTTAACACAATTAATTAAATGCAACTTTAAATAGAGCGTGAAGAATTCCATAGGTTTCGCGAACAAGGTGACCAATATCAGACAACGATCATCTTGTGTCGTTTAATGTTTCTAGTTTTTTCATTTTTATCACCATTAATTATACTTCTAGCAATTCTCAAGAATAATTAAATTAATCCCCCCTCCCAACACTAAAAAAGCTGAGCTATTAACAATATGGACATATGCTTAGATCAGTTATTTTATCTTTAATGGCATGTTCTAATTTAATTTTTGTCTCGAATTTTGGCAGAAATTTTTATTAGTCTTTAAGCGAAAAACCAAACAGGGACTGACATGCAGTTGGATGTTCAATTCACGTTGGAGAGTTCTTAATTTTTCGGACTTATCCACAGTGGTAAAGAACAATAAAATAAATGAAATGACTACTAAACTAAATCCATACTGGGCCGAGGAATTCGAGACAAGCCCTGTCTCTTTTGATAAAAATGTAAAAACAAGATTCGCTGACGTACAACAAGACGTGTAACTAAAATAAACGTTTGATGTTGCAACGTTTACATCCAAGCTGGAAAATATTTGGGTAATACATTTTGTGCTGAAGCGGCCTGTAACTTGCTATAAATTACGAAGAACAAACGTAAGTAGAAATAAAAAAAGAGAAATTGGAATACAAAGATGTAAAAATCAATCCAGTGAGCTGGTGTTTATCTGGAATATTGAAAATGCATAAACACTTTCTGTATCAAAGTCATTAAAGTACTTAGTGTAAATAAATAAAGGTCAAGTAAAATTAGAAAGAAAAGAATCGACAACGGTCAATATGTTTATTGCCAAAAAAAATTGTTAAAACAAAATGAGACTACGTGATTATTGGCACGTATCATTTCCTAATTTAATTGTCTTTATCGAATTAATCGCAAACGTAGGTAGCTAACAGGGCACATTTCAAATGTGTCCCAAATCGAATTAATTGAAGAAGCGGTTACTATAACAACGCTGTAAACGTACCTCACTGGTAAGGCCCAATTCAGGACTCGCGTTCATACAGAAGTTAATGCAATGTGTCCAACGAAAATTTTGGCATTTTGTGCGTAACAAGAAAAGAGGAATAATCTTTTTTGTTGTTACCGGCTACTATTTTACTATTGTAATAATGTTAGAGACAAGACTAGAAATTTGCATTACGGACTGAACATTCCCGTACTCTATCTTGGACCACGTGGCTCTCGGTACCTCAAAAAAATCAGCGTCATTATCGCAGGCACGCTAAAACGTTGCCCCGCGCAACCAATTAGAGAAATTAGCTGTTATCTGCCGGCGTAACGGTTAATTGGCCATTCAAACAGCACACTTTGGTCCCCAGGCGTCGAATTACACAAGCCAATTCCGTCTCTCATTTTTTTCGCTCCGAATTGGAATCGCTCCAGGTTCCGAAGTGTATGGAGGCTGCTTCTTGTTAATCGGCGGTCGCGTTCGCGTAAGATGGATTTGATAAAAAAAAGAAGGTAGCGAACGAGGCGGTGGTCGGGTTGGCCTAGGTCGAGTAGGAGAACGTTTTTTTACCTTGTTACAGTTTTTGGGGGCGATGGCCTTTGATGGGGATTACTGGTAGGCCGGAAGTAAATGGGGTATACGCTAGAGGTTCATAGAATAATAATAATAATATATCCTTTATTGCTTTTACTATACAAAAAAAAGAAAACAAAGGGCGAAGTTCAGGTGGACACAAAGCTGTGTCCCCTGCTATTCCACTCAACCACCTCGAAATAATAATCAGAATAATCTAGTTGAATATAACTACATAATAAGCATAGTAAATAAATAACTACATTAATCAAGAGCGAATTTATACCCCAATTCCCAGATCAATTACCCAAAATAATTATTTATCAGACGAATAGATGCCTGAGACCCCCCCCCACGGCACCAAAATTAATCATTGAAAAACTCCCGCAGATGTCTTTTAAATTTCTCAGGTTCAAGAGTTTTTAAGTTATTAGGAGAGGATTGTAAACTTTACAAATCTGCACTGAAAACGATCTCTCAAACAACGATGAGGTATGAAATGGGGGACTCAGCTTACCCCTGAACCTGACGTTAATGTTATGAACGTCACTACGAAAAGTTATTTTATTATAAAGGTAGGGTGGAGTCCGAAGGTAAACTACCTTATGATACAAGCAAGACACTCGCCGCAAAAATCTCTTATCCATGTTCAACCAGCCAGCATCCACTAGCTTATGCGATATATGTTGACGTCTCCCGATCCCATAAACGAACCTGAGGCACGCATTCTGTATTCTCTGTATCTTTGCCTTAGTGGCTACATCAAGACATGAAAAAAATACCTCACTGCAATAATTGAAGTGAGACAACTCCATTGTGTCACTTAACAATTTCTTAACGTACATCCAAGTATGTTCTATGCGAAAACAACTGCTTTAGGTTAATAAACGCCTTTTTTATGCAGTTGTTTATATGTTTTCTGTAACGGAAAGTATTATCCAACGTCAACCCCAGACTCTTAGCATTTTCCACTAAAGGTATGGCACAGCCGTCAATGTGCAGCGCAAGCTTCCCTGAAACCGCACCCAATACATTTCGACCACCAAACAGAATAGCAGCAGATTTGCCCGGATTTATTTTTAATGCATGCGATCTGGACGCCTCCGCAATCCTCTCCAAGTCATCATTTATATTCTTCACCGCTAAATCGCACTTAGAAGGAGGAAAGCTGTAGTAGATTTGCGTATCATCAGCGTACATGTGATACTGAACACTACGAACAGTACTCGATAGATTACTGACGTAAATCGAAAAAAGAATGGGACCAAGAATAGATCCCTGAGGTACACCACAAGTCAAAGGCGCTTTGTTTGATGAAGAAGTATCTAACTTTACCACAACAAACCTCTCGGTTACAAATGACGACAAAACATATTAGGCAGCAAAAGTAGCTTGGTTAATTCATATTAATTTGAAATGGCAACTACAGTGATGCATAACTAAACAACATACAGTAGGGAGCATCACTATAGCTCCATCCTGAATTTTAATACAAATGTTATTTACCATGAGAAATGTTGAGATCCCGAATCCTAATTTTAGAAACCAAACAAAAATTTTAGGTATAAACACAGGACAGTAGGTTGTTGTGGACAACTGAAGGTGATACACTGAGTAAACATTTAAGTAAAATTATATTTTTATTAGGGCAGCTAGTAAATAATGCATCAAATGAGACTTTAAAAATTGCATACTTTGCCCAGTTTCAATCAAAGATCGCGTGTGGCATATTAGTATGAGGACACTCTGCTATAAGGCACAGAATACATATTCTCTATACAGAGAAAGGTAATTACAATCATGGATGGACTGTCATATAGGGCTGACTGCAAAGAGGCTTTTTTACCTTGGGGCTCATGGCTGTACCAGCATTATACATGTTTGTAATTACCGTAGGTAAAACAGAATACTGAAAATTTTTCAAGATATATTGACACACATGAACATCTTACCAGACACAAGAAATGATATCATACCTAATCTCAACAGATTAAACAGAACTCAAACAAGTACCAGGTATTATGGAGTGAGGTTCTTTAACATGCTCCCCACAAACATTCGGCATATGCCAATAAATGCTTTCAAGATGAAACTGAAATCGATTCTGATTCAAAATTGTATTTATGACGTTGTTGGATTCAAAAACTGTAATTTTAATGTGTTGTGATTCGTATTGTTATGATGTTATTATTATATTTTATATTTATAGAGTTTGACTTATGTAAAAACAATTTATTGTTTTTTAAACATCAATAAATATTATTATTATTACTATTATTATTATTAACTAACAAGAGGGATAAAAGAAACGAAAATAATAAGAAGTGGACTATTCAGTCATTTATTAACAGTTCCCGTATTTTAATAAAATAATTTATTAAATAGGATTGGTGCACAACTATAACCCCGTGTATATTTCACACATAATTGAACAAATTTGAACAAAACATTGGTAAATTAATAATGGGTGTGTCCTCCATTCTTCTTAGTTAGCTTTTTAGTGTCACTCGCTGTAGCAATAATTTTTCTTACGGCTCTGTAAGGGCCACCTGTGCCATACTGTTCAGGGTTTTGCGAATAATTGGCGACAACTTTACGAACCCTAAAAATATGCTAATAGGTAGATAGAATTAGATCTTAGTGTTTTTGGGTTAGACCGCGTCTGGTTACAATATATTGTTTGATAGTGTCAGTTCTAGCGAAAGTCCCCTTTTTCACAACCCGAACATTTCGAGAAACCATAGAAATTTCCAAACATCCGAATAATCTAAACCGTGAAGATGGTTATCATCTCTCCACTATTTGGTACCCACTCACCCAACAGCTACCCCCCCTTTTCAATCTCCTACCTCTATCGCCCAAGCATCCCCACCCCCCTCGTAATACCAGATACAACGTTAACTATCGTTTTCAGTTTCCTTCCTCCTTTGTTGAATTCATACTCATACTGATGAAGCCCCTTACAAGTCCGGGCGAAACGTGGACCTTATTCCAAAATCAGACGCGGTCTAACCCAAAAACACTAAGATTTCAACCTAACTCTGGCAGCGTAAGCTGAATAGCTTGTTTCACCAATTTTGATCCCTTACCTCTCATACTCATTCTTGTGATGTTAAATTATCCTTCCATCTTCTCGGTGGTCGTCCCACAGGTTGTTAGGTCGCTGGTTTACCATTTCTAGCGAATTTCGCGACTATGTCTTCCGGCACCCGTGAAACATGATCATCTTCTCGCGGGAATCCATCTTACTACATCTTCCGTTTGGCAATCTTCCCTGATCTCCTCACGTATTCTTTGGTCTCTCAATGTGTTCCCTGTTACTGTTCTTAGCACTTTCATCTCTTTTGTCTTTTGTTTGTGTTGTTGTCGTTTTTCATCTCTTTTTTGTTTCGGAGATTGCAAAAGATGTCTATTGTTTTTTATGTTATAGGTCTAGAATGATACCCTGGCCTTTCGTCGTTGCTTCTTTTTCATTTTCCTTCTTAGTTTCATATTCCTTGTTTTTGCTTTGTTGCCTGTTCCGAGGCTTGGTTTGGGTTCAGTGAGCAACGGTTTCATTTTACGGAGGGTAGGTTGCTAGCCTCACCCTCCAACCCTCCTCCTTTATCCGGGCTTGGGACCGGCAACATTGCTGCTGAGCTAGTCGGTCCACTCAGCAAGCAATGCAGGCGGAGTTAAATTTACTTTTCCTAAATGTTAATACATCAAATACCTTGTAACGATGTGCCAGTTTGCGGTAACAGAATTCACAAAATTGTCCAGATCACAAATATCAGCTACATAATTACAAAAAACAATATAGACCCTAGATGAGAGCCTTGTGGTACATTAAACGGAGCTGTAATTGAATGGGATTTAACAGCACCAGCCACCACATATAATTTTTTGTTACTATACCAATAAAATTGGTTAATATCACCCACGTTGGTATAGTCACTCGCCATTAAAGTCCAACATCAGAAGTTATACTGTTAGCAACATGAAATCCTGTAGATACATTAAAAGTAGCTGTTTCTTCCCAAGTTCTCTATTAAAAAGACAAAAGGCCAAGTTCTTTATATGTTCTATGAAGAAACTAACAGGAAAGCTGATTATTTTTGCAAGAATGACACGAATTCCTTCGCGGTACATGCTTAACCCGTCACAAGCCGAGTGTGAAAAGTTTTTCGCAGAAATACGATCTAAAAATTGCAAAAACATGCAGTGTTGCGTGCCAAAGTCGCATTGCTCGAACAAAAAAATTGTCATTGTGTAATTTCGTTTTAGAAACCGATTTCTACTGTGTTCGAATAACGAAAAACTTATGTATACTCTCGTTAGTAAGTGAGGTATCTGCACCTGAAGAAAAGAAAGACTGCTTTCAATAAATGCCTTCCAATCAATCGAGCTGATAAATCTTAATAGTGCTCATTCATTATAACACCTGTCTTGTTACTATTTTTGGAGATGAAGGCCGATAGAACTAAGGAGGTGCCAAGTGACATTACTCATTGTACTTTTAGTCTGTCTGTTATGTAATATAGTATACTACTCTTTCAATTGAAAGCTCAGTCAAAATAGACATAAAAATAGCGGTAAGCTTACAATAGTTCGCATCATAGAGGTTTTACAAATGAAATGTAAAAAAATCCCACTGATGATGAGTTTTGGAATCAGGAATTCTTATAATAATAATTGAATTTTTGTCTTCTACATCATCTGTCGTTATTTTCAGTGGCTCATCTCTTCTCAAAGCTCCACAAACACCAATAGTTAAAATGGCCTGAAAATTTGCTCAGAATTAGATAAGTCAATAGATTTATATTAATTTGAATTACCTTTTCAAGCAGAAGTCTACTATCAGGTACCTCTTGTAAAAATCTCTCAATTTCCTCTTTCGTTAGAATTCTGGACTTTTTTGGACGATATCCAACTGCCTTGCTTTTCAATTTTCAAAGATGGTATTAGTTTTGAAAATTTCCTGATATTTACACTTTCTTTAGCATAATGTCGAAGGTTTAACTTTATTAATTTCGGACACTTTAAATTCCTTGTAGGCGATCTCGTACTGTCTCGACGATTTTTCGGGATTAATTGTGAAACTTGAAATTACTTTTTCTGAGAAACAATGTTTATTGTTTATTAGGTTGTTATCGTTATGACAGGCAACGCCACCGCACCTAAAATGTATTGATTAAAACAGTAGTTTTTATTGCAGTTTTCGGAAAAATGTTGTTTCTATCTCAAACGCGAAATGCTTTTGCGTTCTAGATACAAGAATAACTATTTTCCTACTAATTAGATAAATTTTAATCAGAAACGTTCGAAATGGCTTTTATATATCCAACTATTTCCAAAGCAGTCAAAAAATTGTTAATAATTGCTGCATTGTGAGGTCCTAAGGCCAACTAACGTCAGTTCTTCAGCTAGCGGTGGATAATTTCTAAGTTTCCCGGAAAGGTGAAGATGCTATCGTAAATAAACGGGCCTATAATTCTGCCTCTCTAAATTCCTGCCCATGCACTAAACCCAAATATAAATAGGTTGATCTTTTACTCCAGAACTTCTCCTGTCCAAGTATAGGAATTGTAGCGATTAAAAATAACGAAACTGTTCAAATGTTTTGTCTGTTCAAACGCAGTTTAATGAAAAATCTAACACTCCAGAAACCACTGGCATGGAAACAACTATTGACGCCGAAACTTACGATAGAAACATGTTAATAAATGCCGTGAAATTGCGGCGTGTAATCCTTATCAGGACACGAATGCGTTCTTTCAATATTTGCGTTGTACAGCTCTATATTACCCTCTTGGAACACAACACACTTCCTAACCAGTAGGTTCGAACAACGGTATAACACAATGAAACAAAGAGAGTCGGCAAACATGGTGCAAGTGTGCCAAAGCTTTAAATATTTACGTACTGCCGTGCAGAAAATGTTGCACGCTATTTCTGTAAAATTGCTCCAGCAGGAGTGTTCTTGCCTCTGCTAAAGATAAGCTACGAGGTTGTAGTAGTAATAAAATAAACGCGTAGTATATACCAGACGGGCGATATCAAATAAATACTTCAAAGATACTCAAGCAACTGATATTTATAGTAAATATTTATTCGCAATTAAAAAAAAAGTGTACCACTAGGATCTTTAAAGCTTGTATATACACAAATAATGTAAATGATAGAAATATGTACAACTTTATGTATTCAAAGTTTATACAGGTTCGCTACAAAGTATAGAACCAGCAGGATATTTCAAGTTCTGTTCGATCGATTTTTCCGAAATTATGCATGGTTCATGGGTAATCAAAACGCACATCATTGAAAATTATATATTTTTCCTGGTTTCAAAAATGTTTTACACTTGTACAATTTATTGCTTCTGAGTTGAGAAAAGTGTAAATACAATAATTGAACCTGACAAAGAACGAAAAGAATGAAAGGAATTTTCATTATCGCATAAATGAACAAAAAAGCCAGGTATTACCATTTTTCCTTCACTGGTGATAATTTTCGTCTAATCTGATCAATTTATTGCGAATCGGTTAGCTAAAAAGTAAAACAGAAAAACATGATTCCGTGAAAATGCTGTTTTTTCAGATTTACATTACAGAAGATGCACAAAATGTTCCCCATTTACATCCTGGCAGTAATGCAGCCTTGAGTAAAAGTTTTCTGCCCTGATTCGTCCTTTTTAATCTTTTGCCGATCAGCATAAATAGATTTTTTAGATACCCCTACAGGAAAAATCAAGCGGCGTCAGATCAGGGGAACGTGCTGGTCATTCTATCGCTCCGCGCCTACCAATCCTTCTGTCTGGAAATATCGCATTCAAATATCCACGAACATTTATTGCAAAATAGGGCGGTGCACCATCTTGCTGAAACCATATCTGTTCAGAAGGACGCGCAGCATTTTCACGATTAGGGAACAGGCGAATAAGTTCTGGCATAATGTGTTCGCGCAAGAGCTATAAATACTTGACCGCATTCAAATTTCCATCAATGAAAAAAGGCCCAATAATGTGCTCACCGATAATATCACACCAGACATTCACTTTTTGAGGGTGTTGTGTGTGGACTTGTTCCATCCATTGTGGATTTGTGTCCGACCAATATCTGCAATTATGTCTATTCACAATTACCATTGAGGAAAAAAGGAGCCTCAGAAAACATAATCCAATTTAAAATGTCTCTATATTCATCTATCATCTTCATAGCAGTTTCTCAAAATTCTATCCTACGATCGAAATCATCTTCGCTCAGTTCTTGTGAATTTTGTATGGATGAAATTTGCATTGTAGAGTTCCACTACTTCCGAATAACTTCGCCTTCTATCTCCATAACCAATCATCATCAAAATTTCGATGAGATCTTGTCCAGTTAACTGAGACATTGCGATTGCAAATAACAAAGTGAATAAACGAGGAAAATGGAGACACCTGGAGCTTCTGTTCTTACTTAGCGATAACGAATATAGTTTTTATCCCGAAGTTTTTTGCAAGACCCAAGTTTGTTATTAACTCTTCTCAACTCAGAAGCAATAAATTGCACGTATGATACATTTTTGATATCAGGAAAAAATATCCTTTTCAATGGTGTGCCTTTTGACCCCCTTCCCATTAAAAAAATGCAACTTGCGCCCATATCTCGGAAACGAGAGCTGACACGGGGTTGAAAAAATTCCAAAAAAAGCATTTTAATTACCCATAGACCCATGCACAATTTCAGAAAAATCGGTCAGAGAAAACCTGAAATATTCTGCTGGTTCTATACTTTGTAGCGACCCTGTGTACAAACTGCTATCAATAGCTCTTTAACGAAGGACATTTGCACAATTTTCTGCTCGTGGGCCAATTTTAAACAACCTGTATAGTATCGTACCAAACTTTAAATACATCAAATTATTTCTTGCTTTGCAGATGGCTCAGGTACCTTCCAGTATTAACCCAAGAACTAGTTAGAGAGATCTCGTCTGTGATACCAGCTATTTATATACAACGTAGACTTAGAGATACTTAGTGAAATTAGTAAATATCATTCATGAGGGCTAAAATGCCGGACGATTTAAAAGATGAGTGCAACAAGGAGCCATGGGACAAGCTGCTGGCCAACGGAGTCGCACCCAGGGTGCTACCAGCGCACACCCTGGACACCAGGAGAAATAAATCTGACACCAGCCTACTCGGGACGTTCCATAGGACTCTTCGGCTGTCGATGGCATCGAGGGATGGGGCCACGCAAGCGCTAAATAGGTAAGTTGAGAATTTGGCGGATTTCTTTTCCTAGACTTTGTCATATATAGGGTTTTCCAATAGGGACGGGCCGATGTCGAAATGGAATAAAACAAGCTGTGTGTGAGGTATTAACGAAATTCTTTTTTTATTTGAAAGGCCCATGTATGCCATTATGAATGAAATATTACAACATTCATATGTCCGCCGCGGCTTCTCACGGTGGCACTAAACCTAGAGGTCCAATTTTCAATTACCCTGCCGCATAGATCCGGCTGAATTTGAGCAATGGCATGGGTTATGTTGATCTTGAGGGCATCAGTCGATTGCGGCTTATTGGTATAGACATAAGACTTAAGAAAACCCCACAAGAAAAAGTCTAGCGGGGTCAAATCAGACAATCTTGGCGGCCTATTCACGTCACCTCTACGAGAGACAACCATACCCTCAAATCGATTATGCATCATGTCTATCGTGGCGTTCGCAGTGTGGCACGTAGCGCCGTCCTGCTGAAACCACATGTTATCCAAGTCCATATTGTTTAATTCAGGCCAAAAGAAATTTGTTAGCATTGACCTGTAGAGCTCGGCCGTGACTGTGGTTGCCTCACCAACGTTGTTTTCAAAAAAGTATGGACCAATGACGCCGCCAGCCCAAAATCCGCACCAGTCACTTTTTGTGGATGCATTGTCATCTGTTGAACCTCTTATGGTTTGGCGTCGCCCCATGTACGACAATTCTGCTTGTTAACATAACCATTCAGCCAAATATGCGTCTCGTCGCTAAAAATGATTTTTCGCCCAAAGTTAGGATCCTCTTCCAAACGGTCCAAAGCCCAATTAGCAAACAAACGGCGTTGTCTTCGATCGTTAACTTTGAGCTCTTATGTCAGTTGGATCTTGTACGGGTACATACCCAAATCCCGACGCAAAATCCGCCAAGTTGAAGTCTGCGAAAGGCCGAGTTCTTGTACACGGCGAGAAATTGACTGCCTCGGATTCTACTGCACATTTTCACTGACAACGGCAATGTTTTCGACCGATCTGGCGTTCCTTGTACGTAAGGGTGCTGGTTGATCGTTTACGGAACCGGTCGTCTCAAACGTGGCCATCAAACGTTGAAGAGTCGACTTTGAAGGGCCACCGCGTCTGCCATAAAATGTACGCAACGCTCGCAAAGTTTTCACTAATTAACACTCATTTTGATAATAGAGTTTTATCATTTGGACATGTTGTTCAATCGTGTAACTTGACATGATGATTTGGCATCTGTGACTGAATAACAAACAACATATTTAACAGCGGTCGCTATAACAACATAGCCGTAACAGCCTGTCAACATCGACCCATCCCTATTGGAAAACCCTATATAAATCTAGCAATGAATTGTAAGTAACAGCAACACTGCTTGCTTTTAGGCAATTAGTTGGCAATGCCATCTCCGTCAGCAATGAACTGACGCGATGATAGAGCCATCTAGCTGCCTTAAGGGGTACTACTTCCTAGCCAGGTGGCTTTGTCATCATGTTAGATCATTGCTGACAGGGCTGGCATTTCTACAAACATCATCTATGCCATGCTGTCTGTATTAGACCCAAACTAAACTGATGAGCTGTAATGACAGCGAAATGGATCTATCTGTAATTGGTTGAGGTGCAGATAGCATCATTTTTACTGCTAACCTTTGTTTCACGGCAATTAGAAACATCAAAAGCAAAATACAGCAATACCCCTCGATTTTAGCGATAATATTGTACTGTTTTAGCTTCAGGCGAATCATGCTAATAAACGTCAAGTGGAATGACGTCAATTATCAAAGTACCACGTACAAAGAACAACGCAAACATGATTCAATCGATTTTTGCATCCATAACGTATTTCCCAAGAGTATTCCTAAACTTTGTTCGCGACGTCTTCATAAATCAGAAGTACAAAGGTTTTCGGAGGCCACTTAAAACTGTAGTGTTCGCAAAACAGACGTGTTGGATGACAAACACCAACTGGGAAATTGCGCACACGCTCAAAATTCTTTCGGTCATGCGATTTTTTTGCGCCTTCCACGTTGGATCGGCTCCAAATTTCGCTGGACTCGTGTTTGACTATTTTGCTGTGCGTTGTCTCTAAGGCACGCGAAGTTCGAAATACCTTGTTTGTCAAACGTCTGTAGGTTTTAGGAATTCTTCAGTTTCTCTTGATTTAGTTAAGCACGTAACAACCAGCCAAAAGAAGCAAACGGAAGAAGCCGAATGAGGAAGACATATCACATCATGTTTACATTCTTGTTATGACCGTTAGTTAAATAATATGCAATAGTAGGTAAGGTAGGATAAAAAGGATGAGTTAGCATCTAATGAAGGTTAAATTCTCGCGCCGTAACATGGTAATAGGCAGAAAATCAGTCTACTGTTTTTCTACTTACCCTGAAGTGAAGAATACTTTAAAAAATGAAATAAATAATAAAACATTCTAGGGAATCATAGCACGCTGGTCGCCGCTAACCCAATAGCAGCAAATATTTATTATTATTATTTGCCATTACAAGGTATTTTTGATTTAATATTTTAGAAAGCCAATATCCACGAATACGAGAAATTATTGTTGCGTGCAAATAAAACCATAGAAATCCACGATTTTGCAACAGACTCTCAAAATTTGAACACATTTTTCCATATAGACGATTTTAAAATACATTCCGTGCTCGTTTTAGACCCAAAGAAATAGTTTACGACGTGATTAACTACCGTAACTATAAACAGGCAACTATATTTAATTGAATTTATACCAATTTTGTTACAGCCAGACTTTTCCGCGCAAATATATGGAGTAAGGTCTCCCTCAATAATAAATTTACAAATAACCGTAAAATTAGACGAATTCAAAAAATGGGCTTTTACAAATCAGGATCATAATTGATGTCAGCAGCTTTGGTATTTTTACCACATGCAGCGTGTATCTATCCAAAATGTTAGAGTAAATTCCTGACATAAAATATAAGAATTTTACCCAATTTATCATGATGGTCAAAAAGTTGTAGCACAAACTTTTTAGAGATACCCGGTATATCATTTTACAGTTTCTACACGGTAATGATCAAGAATCCCATTTGCTTAAATAACAAAATAAGGTGATTAATTTAGATCAAATCATAAAATTTCGCTTGTTTACATAATATCCATTACAGAGCGTTTCCTCATATATACGAAGTTCAATTCATAATTCCTGCATTTACCAAGCTGGCGCTGAACTGACGATGGTGAAAAAACTAGTGCTGTCAAATTATAAAAGTCTATCTTTGGGACATCACTTATCCATATATAGAGTGGGGGTAGTTCACTCAGTTTATGTGTAAAAAATTCTCAACTCAGGATAACCTGACGCAATGGAACGCGTCACTGTAGCGGATTAATGTGCGTATGCCAAAATCCAAACACTGCGCGAAAAAACGCTTGCTGAAATTCACGGTGCGTTATAAGAAGCTTGCCAGGAGTCCTGTGTGGGATAGTTCAACAGTAACTTGATGGAGTAAGCGCTCCAGAGCACTGGATATGTTAAMGACGACCACGAAGTTGGAGACTTCATGCTGCTACCGACAACACTTTTGTTGCTATTGTGGCKACAATAATGGAACAAGACCACATGGACAAACAAGCAATAGACAAATACCAAATGACAAATGTATTCGTCTTCTTTGTAGAAAATTTAAACGCATGATTTCAAAAGTGTAGACGAGATATGAAAGACATCGACGTAATCCTCTTGTACGACAACACTTGATCGCAACGTAATCTTCTTGCACGACAACACTTGATCGCATAAAGCAGTCAGTCAAAGGAGTTTGCGAGAAGAACTGCTGTGAAATTCTTCCACGTCACCCGTGCAGCCCTGACATGAGTTCTCCAGATTTAGTTCTGTTCCTCCAGCGGAAAAGAGAATTACGTGAAGTCCGATTTATTAATTTGGAAGGATAAAAGCATATGCGTTCGAACTGCTGAAACATCTTGATAAAAATGGCGTATTTAACGACATTACATTACTGCCGAAGCGATGGCAACGTGTTTTGTATTGCACTTTTTTTAAAATATACGTTTCATTTGCGAGCTGTGTTGTTGTGTGCAGGAATTTTGACATGACTCTCGTATTTAGAAGAGTATTGTTAAGAAGTAATAAACAACGATAAACTTTGTCCAAATTCATTTGTGCCTTATAGCTGCTAAAATAGAACAACAAGCCATTGCGTTTGCTTACTTATAAAGGACTTAACTGAACGCATGCTCATTACAAAATTTTCACATGGCCAGCTCCGTATTATGCAAAATTTTTATATACTTGTAATATGGCACGTATTTCATTATTAAAGTTATCATTTTATGATGCAAGCAATCAAAAAAATGGAATCAAACTCATTCTCTATCCCCACTGCTACCTGTTCTGGCCGGAAAAATTATTACCGACGTAAATCGGAAAATAAAGAAGCAATAACAGCGTCGCGGCACTAAAAATACTGCAAATTAAAAGGTTTCTAGAATATGACGCCTGGCAATTTACACTCATCGTAAATTTTGATTTAAAACCTGTACCTGTGACTCACGGTTTTTATCCTGGAAATTTGACGTGGTATTGGAACCGTCGAGTTCGTTGTAACGTGATACATTTTTTGCCCGACCTAACAAAGAATCCCTCAATTCCGGCTCGAACATGTGAAGCAATAACAGGCATCAATGTTTGACAGGCACAAGTACGGACGAGCAAATGGGGTGTCAGTACACAGACGTCCAACGTAAATGTTTTCGTTAAACGGCTCTTTGAACACCAAATAAAAATTTTGGCTGACTGCCCGCCTGTAAAGCGGCCCTATAGTCTGTAGGAAGTACTTTGGTTTTTATTTATACTACTTCGAGGTTCTCAGAACCGAATTGAGTACGTCAAACTTTGTATGTGTAAATATTGTGGAGCGGGACACCTAAACTGACGATAAAAAATAATAATAGAGGCGATGAATTTTCTTAAAAATTATATACAGGATTGTTCAGTAGAAACACTTTTAGATGCCGTAAGACTTGGACAGAAAACAGCATCAAATCATGACGTAACAGTCGTAGTAATTGACACGGACAACATATATCGCGATCGGACAGATTGACGCATTCGTGGCTTTACCGACAGAGATTTGTTGACTTCAGTGGCAGCGACTGTACTTGAGAAGCATGTCATTTTTTACTGATCTTGCCAGGATTTTATCTGAAGCCTGTAATTTATAGTTACTGTACAGGGTTAGTATGGTGGAACTCCCTGTAGTTTTTTGTGCACAAAAAGCACTAATCAAATTCAGAAAAATAACTGCTGAAAACGCGAAGATACCTACAATAAATGTTCAAATTTTCATTTACAACTTGGCATTAAAATGCCTTTGTATATGGGCCTTGGAGGATCATGGCTTTGTTTACTATTCTTTTCCATTCCTCCCTGTCTAGTGCTTTCTCTTCCCATTCTTGTACCCTCTCGTTCTTCCCCTCTTCTTCCATCCCCCATTTTATGTATCAGTAGCAGTCTTGGGATTCTATCACTATTCATCCTCATGATATACCCTAACCACGTGAGTCTCTGAGCACTCATCACTCGCACTATACTCGGCCTTTGATATAGCTCACTTAATTTTTTATCTGTCCTTCTTTCCCATTGTCCATTAATGCACTTTCCTTTCCTAAACTTCGAAAATGTTTTGTTCTCTTTCTCCCAATTCCCATAATTCACTTGAAAAAGTCGCCATAAGTCTCACTATTGTTTTATGTAATTTATTTTTAGTGAATTTGATATACCAAATTTAATGAGTACACAGCGGTTACTTGCCATTAATCGGTTTTGTATCTCTTCCATTATATCAGGCTTTGTCGTCMTTACTGTTTCAAGATACAGCTTTGAGAAAGTGMACAGATATGTGTATCTTTTTCATTCCACCGATATCTGTTAAATTGCCGGTGTTTTCAAATTTTCTTTATTTCTCCATCTCATATATTTTGTTTTGGACTGGTTTATTTCTAACCTTGCTGCTGTCTGCTTATATCTCCCTATCGCATTCACTAGTTCTTTTTTCTTCGTGTACCACAACCACATCATCGGTGACAGTCATGTATTGATGCCTCCCATGATACACCAATCCTGACCTGTAGATATTTGAATCTTTGATAATTTTTTCCACTACAAAGTTAAACAAGATTGGGGACAAAGAAAATGCAAATTTTTCTTATGTTCTTTCATTTATCCTTACCCGGTTTTCTGTACCTTGAAGTATCATTTTTACGTGTCTTATTACCTTATCACTAACTTCCAACTCTATAAAGGCTTGTAAAAAGGCTACCTGATTATTCTATCATAAACTTGTCTAAAATCTATGACTAACAAGTATAGGGGATTTTCATTTTCGTTATCTAAAGGTAGTTCCGTTACTTGTACTTGTTCTTCTATACGTCATTTTGTCCTTTCAAAAGATTTTGAAAATACTCTTTCCACAAATGAAGTACTTGGTTTTATTAGCTATCCACAAAATACGATTTTGTTTATTAAATTACGGTGGTGCCTTCTGATAACAGTCGAAGAGGTTACAGTGCCATGCCATTATTTTCAAAGGTATATTGAATTTGTGTTTTCGGCAGTTACTTTTTCATTCTTTTAATTGTATTTTTATGCACAAATGATGTTAGTAGAAGATTAGTTGTTTGGTATTATATAGGGAAAAGCAGTTCTGTGACATGCTGTCTGCACTAGATCTAAACTACACTGATGAGCTGTAATAACAGCGAAACAAATCTGTCTGTAGTTGGTTGCAGTACAGACAGCATAGCATAGACATGTATTTTTTATTCTATGTTCAAAAATGCGAAGACAATAAAAATATTATTGATTCCTTATTTTTCACTATCTATTCATACTAATACTGCAGGGGAAGACTATATAAAAATTAATTCTGCGTTTTGTTATCTTTCTGAAGACGATTCGAATGCAAATTAAATCAGTATTTATGCGATAAGTTCATTGATGTCATATATCTGTCATAGTCGACTCGCGAGACGCACAAAACCGTTTGCCGTCATTATTTTGGTTCCCAAGTGTAGTTTTTCAACCGCATTAAAGAGCCCGTTGAAAACACCAATCCCTTCACGATTTATACTTATATTTGAACCGGATTGTGTCATACAAGGTTATGATTTCAAGCGTGGATATCAGCAAACCTTGAACTGTGTACGCTCATGATTATAATAGCGCAATTCAACGGAAAATGAGTGTGTATGTGAAAAATTCACGTAACAGGGGCTTCTGGAAAAAATTGTTCACAACCGTTCCGTTCTAGTGTCTGGCATACATAAGTATGATGTCGGTATGAGATTTAATACAGAAAATCAACAAGTGTGATCAACCGTTGGTTTGTGGACTACTAGATGTTATATTCGAATTGCTACAAAAATTAGTTTTAACCAAATAATTGAATAAACACGAATCCATCAACAAAAAAATCAAAAGAGTCGATGAACTATTAGAGAAAACTAGACACATGTTCAAGGAGTTTGCAGCTAGATGAAATAGTTTTTTTGTCGTTCCCAGATAGACACACATATATCCCCAGGAAACGTCACGTTTCTAATTTGCATGTGGGTCGTCTGGTAAAAAAAACAAAACAATTACGGACACACATCCTGCAGAAAATTACGTGTGATATGATTTCATAATACACACAAGCCAGAGATTTTCAATCTACTTGCAATCTTCTTTTCTCTCGTTCAGTCTGCAGGAAAACGGATATCCGCTCAAATAAGTTATGGTCGCTCATTGTTCTATCTCCAAGAACACTATTACTCACAGTCTAATAATTTATGCGTTAAGATATTGCGCACACCGAAACAATTAAAACATTACGTCCCGCGAATTTTTTTTTGCAAATTATCATCCATAAAACTAAACATTTTACTGCAGCACAGATAAATTTATGACTCTGCTAACAAGCGATGGGATCATTGGGGAAAGCGGTGTTAATTTGAGTTGTTAACACACTTGGGCGTGTGTCGTTTTATGATGCTTGCAATCGTGTTGTATGTATTGCCTTCTGTGTACGGATGTCAGATAAATGGGATTTTTTATTGTACTTTACACGTTCCTGTTTATTCGGGCTTAGTTCCTACATTCTGATGTAATTTTCTTACGAGTCTGTACAATTATTTGATAAAATTTGACTGTCTATAGTACGAATAACTGGTCAAACGAAACCAAGGAGTTCTTTTTATGCAGTGGAAGTTACTGCATTCTCTGGCAAAAGTACAAGAAATAAGTAACTCTAAATATAAACAACTGAAAACAGTGTCCAAACTGACATACAGGGTGGCTCAATTTCGGCTGTCTATATTATAATGTTAAATTTAAGAATGTTAAATTAAGGCAGAGTCGCGTATTTTCGTGCCCTTTAAGAATTCGAAAACAAATCACTATTGATTGAAATCTTAGTTTTTTTAAGTTAGACTGTACCTATTTTGGAAACATGGTACGTTTCGCTAGTTCTTACAACGGGCATTTTCAGCACATGAATATGCAGTGTTAACTACATCATTGTAACAGGCAGATCCACTAAAAGCGAAAACACCTTTCCCGCAAGCCATATTATTATATATCCCAGTCCTGAGAATGCCCCTTACAAGAGCGGACGAAACGTAGACCCTATTTCTAAAACCGACTAGGTCTGACAAGCTAATCTAAATCTGGTCGCGAAATCTACCTGTTGTACTTCTCGAGATATTACCAAAAATATTTTAGTTCTTGTTCCTAGTTTCTTTAATAGACATCGAATCGAAAAATGCTACCTCTTAGTACTAAATTTCTGTTACCTTTGCGATTCATTATCAATTAAAGAAGTTTCGAGTAAACAAAAAAAATCAAAATTTTCTGCCTTTTTTTAATTCTCATACAATAGGTAAATGTGATCTTTGCCATATTCTGAAATGGCACTAAAATCTACAACTTTGCCTCTATTTAATCTATTGTCTATATCTATCGTTCGGGAGATCTCCAGGTAGAGAACCTAAACTGCGTTTGAACAAAAAAATGTAATGAAACCGAGCAATTCATTTTAATCAAAATTGCTTTTGGAGCGCATGGAAGTTTTAAATGAAAATGTAGCCCTTACTTTACCAGATTCATATTAAAAAATGTTACGATACAAAAAGGTAAGAGAGAGAGAACCAAGTATTATTATTTACTGTCTAAAATTCATCCAGTGGCGTAGCATAAAAATTTTGAGTGGGCGTTACCCGCTAAAAATGGACTGATCGATTTTGAATCTGGTCAAAATTTTTAGCAAATGAAGACACGATCATTCGAGATTGCAGCCCAAATCTCAGCATCATGAAGAATGAAGAAGAACAAAAAAAGCGAATTTAATGTCCTCTGTATTCGAAATGATACGTTTTTAGTTGGGTCAACATTGTTGACCAAAATATGAGACAATGAGACGGCCTGTATACATGGTGTCCCGCATTATGTGGACAACCTCTCGGAATTTTTCAAAAATATCTCTTAGACCGGTTGATATAATTTCATCAAATTTTGGCTATTATTATTTTAAGTGGAATTGCTGTTGAATGTTACGATTCACATTTTACTGCTTTACTAAATAATTTTTTTATCGAATTGGCCATGATAAATAATGAAACTGTTTGATGTCACTGTTACATTGACGTTTTGACAATACTTTACATTATTTATTGCAAAAAATCCTGAAATAATAACTGTATATTTATATAAATGATTATGACAGCGTAGTCATTTATATGAATATCTCATTACTATTATTTCAGAATTTTTACAAATTTTTGTCAAAATATCAATGTAACAGTGACATCAAACGTAGTTTTATTATTTATCTCGGCCAATTCAACTGCAATTTTCTCGGAAAGGTGCAATTTTAACCGCATGGACAAAGGGTTGTTTACAAAGCCTAAAGATTAAAAAAACACATATTTTTGAAAAAATACTTGACCGTTTTAAAGTTAAGGGACGAAATGTGAGGGGTTGGATCCCTCCCACCCCCCTCAAAATATTTATTTAAAAAATGTGCGCATGATTTTAACGGGTAGGTTATCTAGTAGGCGGGCGTTATTTCAAAAAAAGTTATACTGTAAATGCAATTTTTGCAGCAGTTTTCAGATTCCGAGAGGTTGCCCACATAATGCAGGACACGCTGTATACGAGGGGTGTACAAAATATAAATCAAATAAGGGATTGAAATTGCGCGAAATTTGAATACGTCACAGATGATGTGGCAAGACTTTAGAGAAGTTCAAATTCTAGAAAACGCAGTTTGTTTTCGTGTTGTTTTAACGACTAAAGCATGTGCTTGTTTTTCCGTCAAACGAAAAACATTTAATTGTTGTTGTTACCATGGAAATACACAACTCAAGGTTCTGCATATCGAAAATGCTAACACCACAGGAAAAGTATGCCACTAATTCGCGATAACGACTTTACGTTCAACATTTTAATCGTACGTGCCAGTCGTAACAAAGCTGTAAGTCAAAAGTAACGACCGTTTAGCGGCACTCAGCTTCTAAAAGCCGTAATCATTATGCCTTCCCGATCAGTTCAACTGCAAGAACCACCGGTTCGGGAGCTGGTGTAAAAATAGTCTAATAACCAGGTGCACACGCGAAGTATATGACGGTTTTTCGTTAATATGGGATAGTTTGGCGCCATGCCCTGGTCGCCCGACGTGTTTTTTACAACGTCCCAGTATTAATACGGACGCTGATAACCGCGAACGCCTTCAACAAACATAACATAAACAATCCAATCAATCCGACCGACGGAAATAGAAGATGTGCAAGAGGAATTATTATCGTCGACAATTATTATTGGCCGTCGATGGTGACACGCCGTTTATTAGTGAGACGGTTCAGTGAGCACCAGTGGTCATTTTTATAGTTCTGTGATACTAGTATTTAAGATGGGGAGCATATCTGGAGGTCTAAAGAGGTGCCTGTCGCAGATGTCGATGATGATGGCGAAGATGACGACATCGACGGAGCAGGCCTGGCTTGACGAGTGGCACAGGTTAGGAAGTAGACCCTAGCAATTTTAGTCCAAACACAAACATTTTTTATCATATCTTCAGAAGGAAGTCAAAGAAAACATAAAAAGTGGCTCTGTTATTTCTTTGTTTAAGGAGATCTTCATGTTGCGTTATATCTTCAAGAGATCTTTAAGTAATTAAAAAAACTTGAGCATTGTTTTCTTAATGCACGTGCATCAACAAGTGTGCATGTTTTTTCCATTTTATGAAGAAAGAGAAATGATGACTTAATGTTAGATATCAATCTTACAAGTTCATTTTGACTCCATTCTTGGATGTCACTATTTCTTCATCGATAGGAAACAGATTTTATACTGTAACATGCTCTTGCATGCTTCTATATTCAAACTACAATATCATCTAAATATGTCATACAAATTTCGTTATTAAGTCTTCTCAAAGCCTCTGTGATATGCTAGGTGCATTCTTAATTCCTTAATAATTTATTAAAATATCCATTCGAGAACGCAAAAGCATTTTGCGTTCGAGATACAAACAATACAACATTAAACATATAATTATATGTATAACAATTTTGATTATATTTGAAATTCAAACTACTGTTTGATTCAAGATATTTTAGGTGCGGTGGCGTTGCCTGTCATAACGATAGCAACCAAATAAACAACAAACATTGTTTGTTAGAAAAAGTAATTTCAGAATTATAATATATTATAATTATTCATATTCTAAAGGGTGTGAAAGAGTGTTTAATTGAAAATGAGCTCGGAAAGTGAAGAGGAGCATTTACCAGGAGGCGGCGCAAAGTGCCGTTTCACTATTAATCCCATGATGACAATATTCAATTATTATTATCAGAAACACCCAGAACTAAAAGCTACTGATAGGACTAGATCTGGCATAAATTTAAGTCACTCCAATATCAGTACTTTCAATTTACATGTAGTGCAAAATAGATTGTAATCGTCGTGTTACTGTTTTATTATTAAATTTTTTATTATTTGTTATTATATTATGTAAAATGAAAATTAATAAATTCATAAATAAGTTTCGAAAGAATGATAAATTATTTTAACATTTTATGTTCTAGACCGACAAATACTTTAGTGTTCTAGAACACAAAAGTATTTCGCAGCTAGGTGACAAAAAGGTTTCCTTGGTCAACTGAAAATTTAACGAAAATGTCAGCTTTTGATGACAGTTTTCTAAAAAGTATATCTTGTTCGATTTGATGAAAGTTGGATGCCAACAAAATATTTAGCGCGTCTTAGTTTATTAAGGATCTGTGTATTGCCAATCGTCCTCTCGTTTAGCTTCCTGAAATCTATAATTCGCCACTTTCTCTTTCTGGGTCTATTTTTTGGGAACAATCCAGATTGGACTACTTTACTCCACGGCGAAGCAGACGATCTAATAATACCCAGGCTCAACGTTTTATCAATTTCTGTCTTCGTTTTATGTACTTCTGAGAACCGATACGAATTCGTATACAGAGTGTTGCGTAAAAAATGCTATAACTCCGTTATTTATTGTCTGATTTTATTGAAAGGATGTTTGACATATGAAAGCAGTAAAGCACACAAATATCAAGAAGGAAATAAAACTGACTAACCTGAGGAAAGCCCAATAAAAGGGTCGAAATGTCGCAAAGTTTTATAAATCGTTATTTATGGAACAAACTCCCACAAAACTTTTCCAAGTTTGAATTGATTACCCACAGGTTTTTTTTCTACTGGATTGACACATCTGTACCTGTCGATTTTGAAATCGAACCAGCTTTTGTTTCCATCTACAAAAATTATTGTGGCGTTTAAAAAACGATCGAATACTTATTAGGAGGAGTTGTTGACGTCGACTCTAAAGGTTACTTTCGCGGACTTCTTGGATTTAACACGTTGCCATGCAAGAAGCAAACAATTACCACATACTGTAGTTGTTCTAAGAAAACCTCGCCTCGTAATATTACACAATATACCATGGGCGATACCCTAGTAGCAAAAAGCATATCTAATAGGAAGTACAGCAAGCCTTGGCGATAATAACAGTTGAAGGCAAGTAAGTAAGAATTCCATTCAATAAATGTTCAAAGCAATTGATTTAAATACAAAATTGTTCGTACGTCACATGATAAGCCACAACAATAACAGCAAACGGTCAGATGATACTGACTAATAAATCGACGAATCGCGTTTTAATAGAAAGAAAAAACGGCAAACACTTGTTACTATCACCAGATAAACTTGTTCGAATCGAACATAAACTCGTTTATTTAAAAAATGGCTTAACCAGAAGTGTGACGCACTCTGAGAAGAAAAATTGAAAACATGTGGTCTGTATTCGCTAAAATAACGATCGTGAATTGATTCTTAGCAGGCCGAATCTACAAAGTAACGGTGCTACATTCTAGTAAAGGAACGATATTTTAGGAACAATGAATGCGTCCGGACCTGATGTCTTTTCGATAAGTACCAATTTATTCACAGGCAGGTGCATCATTGCGCAGTTGGCTTCATACTTACTCGAAATAACCACATAGGAAATGACTGCAGAGATAAGTGTACACAGGATGTGCACATGTCTAAAATTTGCAATTAGAATCGAACAAATGATCTGAATTGCAAAGTTGGTCCTTCAAATGTGGTGATTTGTTTGAGATTATACCCGGAGTTAAAAATGTCGCGGATTTTAATGTCGCCTGCCGTTTCTGTGTAAAATTGTTCACATTTGGAGATCACTCCTGCCGTTTTGTAAAATATCGTTTATCGTTATCGTTTCGTTTATCAGTCAAAGTTGAAGATTGAATTATTAAACTGTGACTTTTATTAACAGAATATACCAATTTGCAAATCCGAAAAATTAAGCAAACTTGTACATCGACATTACGAGCCCAGTCGCGTATGTATTGGACCATTTACACCGAAATACAAACTCACAACTTTTTATCGTACAAAACGCTATTTCCAGGGTTTATACTAAGACAGACTTTTTTTCGTATGTGAAATAATATACTGATTTGACATAGTAACAAGTGCTTGTTGATTGTACAGTTTATAAACAGGCAAACATTTATAAACGTGTTTAATTTTTCTGTCGCATATAAGTTGGACCAAAAATGACCCTTATCAGAAAATCAAACAGCCATGGAAAACAAATTATGAGGTGACAGTTTGTTAATAACAGTTGACAGTGTTAAGTTGCAACGTGTGTTTTGTGCGTCTTTACTAAAATATTTTAGACTATTTTTATAGTATTATGACTCGTGGATACGCTCTTTCACAGGATTTGCGGAACCCAGTAATTTCTAGTTTTAAAAATGGTACATCCGGGCATGAAATTGCACGAAACCTGCATATTGCACAAGAAACTATTCAAAATATAATAAAGCAGTACAAATGTACAGGTACTGTAACTATAAAACCTAAAAGCGGTCGCAAATCAAAAATTACGGTACGTGATATGGGTACATTAAAGAAATTAATTATGAAAGATAGACGAGTATCATCAAGACAAGAGAGTGGACTGATGCGATGGGAAGCCCATTTCCAAAGATACCTATCTTTAAATTACAGAAAAACCATTTCTTACAAAGAAACAAAAACGAACGCACTTATTGTGGGCTAAGGAATATTCAGCCTGGCCACTGCACTTGTGGAATAAAATATTTAGAGTGATGAGGCAAATTCGAAATCCATGTCGTCGAATTCTAAGGAGGAAGGGAGAAGAATATCACAAGGACTGTTTAAAACAAAAAACAAAGTTTGCTGCATCAGTAATAGTTTGGGGATGTATGCACAAAAGTATATTACACTACTACAAAACCATCTACTGCCTTCAATCGAAAGTTTGAAAACACCGGAAGGTGAATATATTTACCAGCAGGATGGAGCTGCATGCCACACGGCAAAAATAACACAAAAATTTTTTGCAAGACGAGCAAATTCCACTTCTAACTTGCCCCGCCAGTTCTCCTGATCTCTCGCCTATTGGAGCTCTATGGCATGAAATGAAGATTTTAAGAACAATCCCTTCAGTTGCTGACTTAAAACAGAAATTATCGGAAATACGGAGATTTTTTTATCCAGATTTTTGGTAGACACTATGCCCAGACGACTTGGTGCAGTAATTAAACATAAAGGAGATGACATGCAGTGGTAATAAAACAAAATATGAAACGGCAGGCGACCTAAACGTAATTTTGTATTTATGTGTTTTATAATAATTGTTACATGGACTCTATTCATGTTGTGTTTGTTGTAGTTGTTTTAATGTTCATTTTTGTTAATTTTTTAATCTTTTTTTATGACAGTTCTTGGAGCTGTTACGTTTTATTCGGTAATAAACAGTGGTCCAATAGATATGCGACTGGGCTCGTATTCGAGGTCCAACAATTGTGCCCTCCGCCATCACTAGACATTCAAACATGGAAAATTTCTCCCTCGTCTTTATAAACAAAATATGGGTTGTAGTTGCATAAAATCATTAAAGAATTCCAAGAGTTCAGCTTTGATATACCGGAAAATCACGATTTCTAAGCCGCGTAAACACAAAACTGCGTGCTCCAAGAATCCAACGTCGTCCTGACCCGCAATTTGTTTGCAAGTTTTATCGTCGCAACCAATTAGTAGAATTAATACTTCCCAGGAATCTTATCTGCGCCTTATTTACTCTAATCGGCGGAAAATTATTTCTGTTACGCTACGTCTGAAAATGCAGAGACCTTGTTGTCTCGAAAGTGACCTTTATTTAGATACGATGGAGGCATTCGTAACCTCCATGTTTACGTGTCGCCCCTAAAGACACAACAGCACGGTTTAATTTCGCAGTAGCCTCACAAATCGTTGTTTTGTACAAGGAAAACGCGTGCGATTGCGAAGACAAACAAGATGCGTTGTGAAATGCAATTCTATTCAGATAAATCAACATCCCTTGCACAAGTTGATGTCAAAGAAGTATGGGCTCGCCATGACTCCACCACAGTCAAATAATAGTCAAAGTTAGAAAATTATTCGGACGGTAGCGAATTCCACTCTGAAGCTCGAAAATACTGAGCGAGTAGCGAATTAGCTACAAATGCGATGGATTGCGTTCAGAAGTGTCACGTGGAATAAAGTTCTTAAAACTAAAAATGAGAAAACGGCTTGTAACTCAAAAATAATATATATAATAATACATAATTACATAATTGAAATGTTTTTACTCTTAAAATGCAGAGTCCAGGTACAAAATGTTTCCAGGACTTGTCTGGTATCATCTGCGTTTATCTGTTTAAAATTCCATAAACGGCCCACCCCTCGCGGCATGGGTCCTTTATAGCACTTCGACTTATAAGCCGTTGTCTCATTTTCAGTTTTAAGAACTATAAAACATTAATATGCTCCAATCAAATGATATGCATTTTTGTCAATAACCGGGCATGGATTCGCTGAATGATGAGTAGTGATACAGTTGTGCTTTTTACACCATCAGATATTTCGAAATTTATCCTTTCCAATGCATATGGAGGTTGCGAATTTATTGACAAACTTAATAGTCTGCGATAATATCAGACGTCAACACAGACGCTCGGAAAGAATTTTAGCAAAGCATCCAAGGATAGTAATAAATTTCGCCTCATAGAAAAAGCCGTAAAAGAAAGGTCATCTATGCAACCGGCATACATAATGAAAATTATAAATATTCAACAGTTAACGTTGGTGGTCGTAATCGGACTACAAAAAACGCGACAGAGTAGAGGGAACGGCAAATAAAGCTTTGTTTCAAGATTTTTTTTTAATAGGTCCACAACCTTAAAAAAATTAACAGACAGCATAAGAAATAATACCACTAGACAAAGCGTTTTAAATCTTGACGCGCATTTCTCTTTCAGCAAATTGTTTTAACGATTCAACTATTGTTAAATATCTGATTGCAACTGGCAAAAATCCAACTTTTTCTGCGCCCTGCGGTGTAGAAATCGTGAAGGAAACGGGTCGTTTAAAAATTGCACGTTTGGAACAATTACGAGAAATCTTCGCAGCTGGGTGGTCCTTTCGATAATCACGCCACATTTTCTTCATGCGTTGCAAAAAGGTGAACGGCCAAATTGCTGACTTGAGATTTGGGTAATTACACATTTGGTTTCTTATTCGAAAAACCGAAACGCGTTCCTCTATAATTGAGTAAAGCGTCTGGGAGTGGAAAGATCAGAAAGTGCGATCAAATTTTGAAAACCAAGCTGATGTAGGGGTCGTATTGATATGTCTCGCATACATTTTAGAAAAATTTCTTATAGATTGATTCCTAAATGAAGGCTCTTACATTGTATGGAAAAAACTAACTAACTAAATAACTATTACTTCTGATAAATACGGTTATACATTTTTTACATTACATTTATTGTTGAATTACTACAATCATGTTCATTTCTTCGATGCCTCCCACAGTAATAAAGAGTTCTTAGGATGCTTTGGTCTTTGTACTGACACGAAGACAGAAAAAGCTATACCTCTTCTTCGCATATTTTTTTCTAATTCGAGGTTACTTTGTTCATCTACTCTGCAAGCACTTTCCAGGTCCAAATACCACTTAAACCTGAAAAAAGAAATTATTAGTTTCATTGCAACAAACATTCAAAACGGTTTTACCTTTAGTAAGAAAAATTTTTCATCTTTAGCTTCTTTTAAAAATTTTGAACATACCCTTTTGTTAATTTCTTGGATTTCTTTGGTCCGTGTCCCACTAATTGCCTCTTCGAAAAACCAATTAAATCTGCAGCAGCCTCTAGAATTTCCAAAGACAGATGTCTTTTTCTGTATCGCGCTCATTCATATGGGACTGCAATATTAATGCACAGTTTGTACCAAAAATTGTTGACATTTAAACAACTATTTACAACACATTTATCGAGCGGTTACCATAACATTCTGAAAGTTTCCTTAATTTCTATGTTAAATGGAAATTGTTAATTTAGATTTTTTTTTAATTCGACATGTAATGTTTTGAATATCACAAGTAGGTTGGAGCATGTAATTAAAAATGAAACTTGAGCTAACGCTCTCTATCTATCCCACTATTAAAGTAAATAGTATTGCTTCTATCCTTTTTTAACGAAGAGAGCAAAACCAATGGAAACGCAATGGACGATTAGAATCAAGCTCTAAGTGCTGCTGCTTGAAAAACATTTTAATCCACGCGTGTAGTTTAGACGTCACCAAGCAGACAAGGAAACACACTTATAAAGTTTACTCAAGTAAAAAGAGGACACTTCAAATGAATTGGATTGTCTCGACTGTCTTCAAAACACTTCGATTAATATAACAGGGATTTGACAACACTCAAAATTCCCTTTTTATTTTAGTCATTTACAAAACCGAGTGGCATAACCAGAAGAAAGAATATCAATTTCCAAAATGCGGGTGTACCGTCAGATTTAAAGAGCTAACTTCAACAACAGCGCAATGGTCGTGACGTCACTCCGCATGTAAACGTGACGAGATTATCGGTGTAAAAAGCAGTTTATTGTGTTCTGACTGGTAAAAGAGAAAGCAGTTTTGATTAGGTTAAGAAGTTATGGCAAAGCAAGAATATAACAAGGCTTCCACGAACCATAAACACCCTGTAGATATGTTTATAGTGATTTATTAAATAAAAAATATTACTTTGTAGTGCGGTACAGACAAAACAAATAAGGCAGGTAATGAAATCAATAAGTGGATCGTAGTTAGCATATTTTTAATTCAAAATTGTACTAAGGCACGAAAGTTTAAACGGCAGAAACGCAATCTCATTAGTCATGTCCCCAGGTGTTTGGTAAATGGCCGAAACAAAATGGTCCCATGTTGGTGGCAAGCATATTTGGCTGTTACATGGGTGGCAGACGAATTTGTCGTGAAAATTGTCTAATTAGCTGAAAAAGGTTTGCACACCATTTGTGCATTGTCACAAAAGGACAATGTTTCTTTTTTCCTTTGTCCACAATGTCAGGATTTCGTTTCATAGAAGACCATATATACAGGTCGGTAGGCGATACACGACTTATATGCTGTGTGATGTCATACAGAGAAGCTGTTTAGGCGGTAGTTTCTGGTGTTTGAATTGTACTCGGCAGTTTTTTTATAATGTTATAGTGACGTTAGCATATGCTTTATATATAGATTTTCATTTCTCAATTAAAAATTAGAAAGTACCCAGTTAGTATTTAGTCGCCTACTGCTTATAAAGAACTAAGAAAACTACTTCATGACTTAAAGAGACATTCACTGGAGATTCACCAGATCCAATAAATAACTGAGTTTCTTCTCCATTTCAGATATAGACAGTCAAGATTCAACGCCAGACGGATAAGAAAAAGAGTCGTCTTTAAACATGGMGATTGTAACGTAGACGTCGCGAACGTAGCCAAGAGGCGGAGAAAGTACCTGCAAGACATATTTACAACCCTAGTAGACGCCCAATGGAGATGGACGCTTCTCGTGTTTGCCATGAACTTCCTCTTATCCTGGTTGGGCTTCGCGATAGTCTGGTGGTTGATCGTGTACTCACACGGAGATTTATCTCCAGAAAGACTGGTAAGGTAGAAGATTTCTCATGCTGCCGTCTTTGTTTATTCAATCCGGCTGTTTTTTCCAGAGTGGCAATGACACCTCACTTCCCTGCATCACGAACATCAACGGGTTCACTTCTTGTTTCTTGTTCAGCGTGGAGACGCAGCATACGATCGGGTATGGTGGCAGGACCACCACCGAGGAATGTCCCGAGGCGATCTTCGTCATGTGCCTCCAGAGCATCACTGGTGTGATGATTCAGGCCTTCATGGTCGGCGTCGTGTTCACCAAGTTGTCCAGGTGAGCAAATCAGAAGAGATTTAATAATTCTTCTGTAACGCACCTCTTTTCAAGGCCCAAGAAGAGGACCCAAACGCTGCTCTTCTCAAGAAACGCCGTCATAAGCCACAGGGACGGAATACCGTGCCTGATGTTCAGGGTTGGAGATATGAGGAAGAGCCACATAATAGAAGCACACATTAGGGCACAACTAATTAGGCATAAGGTCACCAAGGAAGGGGAGCACATCCCTTTTCATCAGACTGAATTGAAGGTAAGTGTTGTGGTCAAGCATATTTATTGTTACTTGACGAGCTAATTCCTTATAGGTGGGG
Organism: Rhyzopertha dominica; assembly: GCA_025024175.1. Classification (NCBI taxonomy): domain Eukaryota; kingdom Metazoa; phylum Arthropoda; class Insecta; order Coleoptera; family Bostrichidae; genus Rhyzopertha; species Rhyzopertha dominica. Next base: position 30,407,793 of record QCXZ01000053.1, read on the forward strand.
TGCGATGGGGAGGAGGACAAAATATTTTTCATTTGGCCAACAACCATAGTACACAAGATAGATAGCCATTCGCCATTTTATAACATGTCTGCTACAGATTTGTTAAGAGAGAGATTCGAGATAGTAGTAATTTTAGGTAAGTAACAAAATATATCAGCATCTCTACAAAGATGAGTGACACTCAATTTTCAACATGCAGCAATTTACCTAAATTACTTAGAAGCTGTACGAGAACATAAGCCTTCGCGGCCAGAGTTCCACTAATTTCAAGCATATTTACTAATCTGGACCTCATGAATTTCGGAATGGTATCCGTTTGTCGCTAGCTACAACGGTTCGATCTAAAAGCTGAGCAAATTAGGCCGCCCGACGTCCTAGCTCATTTCTGATCAAATTTTTAGAATCTGCAGCTCAAAATACATCTGTGTATCGATTTTGAGCTAAAATTAGTTTCCACCGAAAAATCACAAAACCTTAAAATATTTGCACTTCTGATTTGTATAATTTCAAGCATGTTTACTAATCTGGACCTCCTAAATTCCTGAATGGTATCCATTGGTCGCTAGCTACTACGGTTCGCTCTAAATGTGGCGTAAATTAGGCCGCCTGCATCTCAAAATACACCTGTTTGTCGATTTTGAGCTAAAACTAGTTTCCACGGAAAAATAACAAAACATCAAAGGCTTTGTTCTTTTTAGACCTTAAAATTTTTGCACCTCCGATTCGTATAATTTCAAGCATATTTACTAATCTGGACCTCCTGAATTTTGGAATGGTATCCGTCTGTCGCTAGCTACAACGGTTCGATCTAAAGGCGGAAGAAATTAGGCCGCCCGACGTCCTAGCTCATTTTTGATCAAATTTTTAGAATCTGCAGCTCAAAATACATCTGTTTGTCGATTTTGACTAAAATTAGTTTCCACACACTTTTTTGGCGCAGTCACGTAAAACCAAAGGCTTACGTCACTCTCCTAACTGCTTCTTTTGGTGATATACAGACGTTGCTGACAAGTTTCTCTCTTTCCTTCCAGAGGGCATCATAGAATCAACAGGTATGACGACGCAGGCTCGTTCGAGTTACCTACCATCAGAGATTCTATGGGGCCACCGTTTCCAGTCCCTGGTAACTTTCAAAAAGGAGTCGGGGGAGTACGAGGTGGATTACGCTCTGTTCAATAACACAGTGGAGGTTGATACTCCGCTGTGTAGTGCCAAGCAACTGGACGAGCACAGGGCGATGTTCAGCAATGGATGTGGTGGAAGTGGTAGGTGTCTTTAAACAAAAGCAAGGTATATCAGAGAGATATTGTTGTTGACATGTTGTTTTCCGGGTTTTCTTCCATGTTGATTATTAAATCTTGACTTCTGAAGAAGATACCGACGTGGGTGCCGTAACGTCAAGATTCTATAATCAACGTGGGAAACAACATGGAGAAAAACATGTTAGTAATAACGGAAGCTTGCACACCAAAAGACTTTCTTGTGTTTGGACAAAAACAAACAGCATGACTGGCTTTGGTACACTGGCAAAATTGCCTTAAATTCAGTTGATTTGGATCATTTCCATTTCCTCAGCTCCATTTTTATACTATTAGATTCAACAGCCACGACACAAAAACGCGTTGGCACTTTAAAGACTAAACTAGCTTGATCTCGATATATCCCAATCGCAAGTACTAAATTTAAAAACTTAGGGAACGTTCAGGAGACGACAATCTTTGATGATACCTTCAGTGAGGTCAGTACGGTTTATAAATAGTGTGCGACGCACTTATACACGGCCATGTTGGTTTGAGTTGACGGTGACATGTTACATCTAAATACAGAAACGAGTAAACGATAGTTTTAATCTTTCTCTCCGAAATATTGTTCGAAACAACTGCATTATCTATTGCTCCATTTGCAAATATTAATGCCACAGCGTATCATAACGATTGAATACAATTCGATTACGATGTGTACAACGAGGACTTGATTAATTCCCCTCGGTATCGTCCCATGTGCCGTATTTATTAAATTGATCATTTCGTCAGTAATAGACGTTATCAGTCCCTTGATAGTTAATCAGTAAAACGGGGGAAAGCGTGCCAAAAATAGCAATATGAATTGAATTGACGTAAACAAACAGGAAGCGCAAAATGAAGCTCCAGTATTTTCATGGCAATGATATAAATGATTCTTCACAGTTCATTCACTTATATTGATTATTCAAACAAAATTAAATCAAAATTAGCAATTCCGACAACCCTGGACATTTTCTCTACATTCCTTGAAATTCGGTAACAAAGTCTGTAATGTATTTACTATTTAATCCTGTTCGAGAAGTTTCCAGCGATGCGGAATTTTCGCAAGTGCCAGCTGTAGAACCATATGCACATTTCTGGGTTTTCTTGGTTGAAAATAAATGCATTTTCCCTGTTTTTAATATACATCCTAAACATGCCTCACTTCTCTTGTATTGTATATGCTATCTACTCGCCCTAACCGGGAATCGAACCCAAGACCTCCAGAACGGATCTCTAACTTGCTAACCATGATGATTTCCCTGAAGTTCAAAAACCTGAACGACGAACGACACTTAAAATATCTTGTTCGCGTATATTACTCGCCTGACTTGGACCCAAACAGGATTGGTAGTGTAATTGGTTAGCATGCCAGATATCCGTTCTAGAGGTCCTATGTTGGACCCCTGGCAAAGGAGAGTAACAACTTTTTCCTACGGTAATATTGGCTTACATACCCGTTAAAACAATTATTACACATTATTTCTTATGGTTACCGAAATACCTCAGAAAACAGGAATTTTGGACACCTTTTTTGATTGTTCAAATGATTTAGAAACTGCCTACTCTTCTATTTCGTGGAGCCAAATAACAAAAGTATCATCTAAATACATATACCAACATCTTGCCTTAAACTGAAAACTGTCGATCGCTCCCTCTTCAAAATTTTCCATAAACAAATTAACCACTATAGGAATTAGAGGTGAACCCACTGCACAACAATTTGTAAATATTTTAGCGAAGAGGATGAACTTTGCTGTAATGCCAAGGACTATTCCAAAAGTGGAGATAACGTCTCCCTCTCAATTCTACCGAAACAGTTTTGGGATTCTTCAATTATCATTTTCGGTTCAATGGTCCTTTTAAAATTGTCATCCGATAAGTAATACAGGGTTTCTATAAATGATTCATGTATCCAGGGCGCTTATGGCAATTACCGATTAAATAAATTTGCCGCTTCTCAGGAATGTGACGCATACTTGTCATCTGTCAATTTTTGAATTATTTGATGTATTTTAATACAAGAAAACGTCTGGTAGTGTGTATTTTCAACATATTCTTTAGTGTTTTGTGTGATCATTAACTTTAGGGTTGCAGAAAGCTCACATTTCGGAGCTGTGGGGTGATATTGATCTGCAGCCCTCAATACTATCGCCGCTTGCGATCGCCGTACATATTGTAGCTTGGCAGCAGTTACAAAAAGGCGGCACAAAGAGTTCAGAAATCAACACCACCCGCGTTGCATAAATGAAATATAGAAACCCTGTATAATTGCACAAAGATTCCGATTAACGTAGTGAGTTGGCTATTTGACGAACCAGCAATAATTTAAAAAATGACCTTCATAATCGTTTGGCACTAATCTACGTCATTTTTCCAGACCGTTTGACAGCTGGCCTGTTCCCGTCGGTCCGTTCACCGTCCAGCGACACCCTATGCAGCATGGACTCCTTGTCCATAGACGAAAACGACCACATAGAGATCAAGATACCACCGCTACCGATAAACGTCACAGTGACAGCCCCCGACGATTCGCCGCCAATGCTGAACGGTACCGCCAAACTTTTGGCACCAGACCCGTTACCAGTATGACGAAAACGTTTGGTTAGGATCTTTTTTTTATAACGCTGAGGTTGGAATTGGATGAAATGATCAAAGGGGGTGTCAAATGTAACGATCTGTTATTTTTGTTGTGTAGTATCATTCCTTAGTTAATTACAAAATGAAATAGCTGTCGTTTCATCCAATGGTTGGATTCATAAAGAAGATTGTGTAATGCACAATAATAGAGCTAGTCTTTATAAAAACCGATAGTTTCTACTGGTGAAGTGTTGACGTTATCCTAAAAGATGGAGCTATTCAACAACTGTGCCTTATTTTCCAAAAGCTTACACACCAGTGGTTACTATAAAAGTACGAACTGTAGCATTTCAGTATACCTACTTCTGCTGTATTTAAAACTACTTAATTTTTTAGATACCGTAGAGCTGTTGTGTCATGGCAGTAGCTTAGTGATACTGTTCGCGAGCACTAGATGGCATAATAAGCGTATTCATCATTTTCACCACTTCATACTTGGCCCATGAGTATCGTCCTTGCCCCTTTTTTGTTTGTTTGTGCTTTATACTTTTTTATTATTATCCCAGTACATTTCAAGCGTAGATTTAAGAAGATATGTATATAGCTCAATAGTACGATCCAATGTCGAACAAGTCCGTTATTATGAACCATTCTGTATGAATAAAAAATATTTCTGATTACTGACTGTATTTAATTGAAATACCTGAAGTGTTCCCACTCTTTCAATAACTCGATCTACCTTTTTAAACAAAGGAGATAATTGCTAAGAGTTTGCATAAATGCACTACATATAGTTATTTTTAATACAAGATGATAAAATGTATTTTACCTTTGTGAATGTTTTTTAACGTCAGGACATTAGCCGAGATGCTAATCAAATTTTATTTTTGGTTACGAGATGAGCGAAAATGAATTAAATATACAACTGGCGTAGAAGAAAAGGACTTAGAGACCCTGGGTAAACTACTGCCTCAAAAATCTTCATTCATCTACGAAAAGGAATATACTTACTACCAAACGTGGAAAACTGCAAATAATATTACGAGGGTCATGTCAAAATTCCTGCACACAACAATATAATTAAACGTATACTTTTGAAAATTTCAATAAAGCCGTTCAATATAATCCCCTTGGATATCCAAAACACGTATCCATCGCTTCGACAGTAATGTAATGTCGTTAGATACGCCATTTTTGTCAAAATTAGCAGCTGTTGGAACGCTGTTACAGGGCCAAGTCAATAAATCGGTCTTCACGGACGTTTCCTTTACTCATGTCAAGACTGCACGGAGGATGTGGCAGAATTTCACAGCAGTTCTTCTCACAAACTCTTTTGACTGACACTGCTTTATGCCATCAAGCGTTATCGTGCAAGAGGATTACGCCGCTGTCTTTCTTCTCTCGTCTACACTTTTGGAATCATGCGTTTAAATTTTCTACAAAAGAAGACAAATACATTTGTCTTTTGGGCGGTCTTCTTCCATTATTGTAGCCACAATAGCAGCAAAAGTATTGTCGGTAGCAGTACGAGGTCTCCATCTTCTGCGGCCGTCTTTTACACTAGTCCAACGTTCTGGAACGCTTATTCCATCAAGTTACTGTTGAACTATCTACGCACGACTTCTGACAAGCATTTTGTAACGCATCGTAAATTTCGGCATCCGTTTTTTTCGCGCAGTGTTTGAATTTTGATATACGCACATTAATCCGCTACGGTGACGCGTTCCAATGCATCAAACTACCCCGATTTTAAGTGTTTTCACCATTGTCAATTCAGCGCCAGCTTGATATATGCAGGAATTATGACATGACCCTCGTAAAAGGTCAGTACTCATGGTAAAACAAAGTTATGGCATTTGAGAGTAAGCAATACGTTTAGTCTAATGAATGCGATGTTAAATAACATTACCCAAATGTTTACAGATACAATAAAATAGTAAAACTGTTGAAGAAATTGACGAACTGTTAAGAACCGAAGAAATCTAAAGTTTTTGAGCCAGATGACATGAAAAAGTTTTTACAAGAAGCTGGAGATGACTAATTTGATATAAACCATTCAGAAGCTTCGAATGTAAAGTTTCTGTCTATCTTTTTTAATTGTTGATAACAAATGCTTAGTCCACTATAAATAATGCCAAAAGACTTTGTTAAACGTTGTGTCTATGAGAGAGTTGGGCAATGTCAATTTGAACATTTGGGTATCTAAATGTTTCTTCATTAATTCTAAACCTTGTTAATCCATTGAATGTTGAAGCCAAAGACAATTGATGACGTATTATGAAGCATAAGATCCTAGGGTGAAACCCTGTGGTACTCCTAATTTTGAGCACCTCTAGTAATTTCTACACATACTTTGCAAACGATGTTAAATTCATAATGACTGGTCTATTTTTCATATAATCGAATGTTGAATTTGTGTTATGAAGTTGCCAATTATTGTATAGTATGGACTATTGGACAAAAGCTTAAACAAATTGAACAAACTTGAGTTAAATCTTTAATTAGTGAACAAAAAAAGAGCTCCTTCTTTTCTCAGCAAACTTTAGTTCATTTGAAGTTTTTAACACCGGGTAAAAATATAAGGTAGATGTTGAGCAAAAGTGGATTTGAAATCTTCAATGAAAAATCCTTGAACCTATCTAGAAGCCTTAGTTGTTTTGTTTCGATATTCTTATAAATTGAGGCACACGTAAACACTTATCAACACTGACCAACGTCCCAGTATGTGCTACCTCGTTTGCGTAGCTGTTCAATCACCATAAAGTGGATCAGGGGGGCCCTAATGCGACGAAATTGGACTGTGAAAAGGTTATTACGGACACATCCTTTATGCAATTTTATTAACCCACATCTGTGATTGTTAAATCTGTATCCAAATTATAATGTAGATGCCACGCGTTGATAAAATGACATCAAGCGTGTACCAATCTCGAAACAATCTTTAGAAGAACGAGTGATAGTTAAAAATTGCATAAAATATGATGTAGATACTTAGATCAGTGATAGAGGAGTATGTAATAAACTAAGACAGGTATTCCCTTCTGACGAGCTTAAAAACAACGAAACCCAATTGATATCTGATAAATGTCATAAAAATAACACCAACTGTGCTATGAAATTATAGTTTTTCTTTAAAATCCTGGCAGGTTTTTTGTCAATGATACTATACTTCGTCCCTTTGCCCCTTTATTAACCACGCCACTGGTAATTACAGCCTCTACGCAAATTTTTTTTGTTTGCAGTGATTCACAACACTCTGAGTCATTTGCGGAAGTTCACTTTAAATACAGACGAGTTATTTAGTGTGAGTTGTTCGAAAATCGCAAGGAATTTGTGATGCAAGATATATTTCGCATAACCCCAAAATATTCGTCAAAACAAAGCCGCCCCGTGTTTGCCCAAGTCGTTAACTGTTTCAATGGAATAATGGTAATGGGCTAACGTAATATTTGCATTGTATACTGTTTGATCTTGCACGGGTTTAAATAAATAATAATCTGTAAGAAAGGACACCGTTTTGCATAAGGATGTCGTGTAACAGTTTTGAAATATGCGAAGAGTTGATATAGAGGTTGGTAACTGCTACTAGATACACCATTATTCACAAAAGATATGTACAATTCAAAACCGATTAATGGCAACTGATGTCAACAAAATAATATCTCGTGGATGTATCTTTGGTACACCCCTAAGTTTTACATGGACACATTTATCTTAAATAGGTGGTAGACGAGCTAGTTAACTTTAAGCTGAATTGAATATGACAAAAAATAATCGTTTTAATGCACCAGGCTTTTTTTCGCCGGGTTTTCCCAATTTGCTGAAACGCTTATTGGGCAACCGAAAAATGTAGGTCTCTGTATTTTCCAACCGTCACCGTCGTAGTTCGTAAAGTCGCTTCTAGATGACCCATTACAAATTTTCACAAAACGACCCCCAAACAGTGGCATAAGACGTGTTCACGTGAATTGGTAAATTAAATGACGTAGAACGAAATATTCTGGATAAGGCAAAGAAATTTTATAGCGTGGACTGCTTGATTTGATATAACTTTTATTCGAAAAATAGGCAGACCTTAGTCCAACTGATTTCTTCCTTTGGGGGTTCGTTAAAGAAAAAGTGTATAAACTTAGACCAGCATACCAGCAATAGCTAGATCATCTTCTAGACAAAGACAGCATGATTTTATTGAAGGAATTGACAATATCATCTGTTATAAAGAAGAGTGTAAAATAAGTTTCGTTCTGATTATTTCTACTTAATTCGACTAATACTGCTTTGCGATATGTTATTTTTTGCCTCAATTTCTCTGTAGTTCAATTGTACATTTTTTGCAACATTAAAGAATTTCTAATCCATACTTTTGTTTATTTTCGCTACTAAATTCGTTTGTACCAAAAACCCATTGGATATTTTTTTTTTATTTTAATCATTCTTTACATTCCCATAAACATCAGCCATAAAAGCCTATTAAGGCCACATCAGGCTTCATCCTAAAAATAGTTTAACTAAACATATAATAATTGGGAGAGAAAAAAAAGAAAAATAATAATAACAAGATATGCGCCTATAAATTAACAATAAACTTTCAAAATATAAAAATCCTAAAAACTAGTGACAAATAGTTTACATCTAAGAAGTGAGATCAACGGTTACATCAGTCTCAAAAAAATAAAAAAAAAGAAATGAGTAACAAAATAATTTCTGGTACTAACTAGTATCACATTATATACAGGAGAAAAAATTATCTATTCTTTATTATGAGTTCCTTAGTAAGTGCTTTGAATTTGTCATATGTTTTGGCTTCTCTAATTTCAGTAGGGAGGTCATTAAAGAGAACTGCACATCCATGTATTACTCTATGTCTTCCAGCGTTATTATTGTTTTGGTTAACATAAATGTTATTTGAGTTTCTAGTATTGTGATAATGCATATCTGAGTTTAACTGAAGGTGTATACTACTATCTATTAAGTTATTTTTCAGTTTATAAATAAATTTTAGTTTTTCGTGTCTTATTATTTCATTAGTCTTTAAAAATTTGGTGCTATTGTACAAAGTTTCTGTTGATGTCCTTATGTCCAAAGCGAAAAGGTGCTTAATTATAATATTTTGAGTTCGTTGAAGACGGTCAAGTTCTCTCTTGTTCCCATCTCCCCAGATATTTGCAAGATATGTTAAGTGCGACTTAATGAAAGCCATATATATAATCCGCCTAGTTCGATCGTCAATTAGAGGGCCTATTCTTTTGCAGACACTACTTAAGGACCTTAACTTGTTATTTAATTTACTTATGTGTGTTACATAATTTAACTTATCATCAATTGTTAATCCCAGATATTTCATATTATTAACCTTTTCAATTTTTATGTTGTTTATTTCTACAACTTCATTCTCACTATGGTTGTTTCCATTACTAATATTCATGTATGCACATTTAATTTCATTAAGTAGTAGTTTATTTTTTGTAATCCATTCTGTAATTTGGTGTACATCATTTTTCATGTCTTTCAAAGTCTCTCTGGCAGTGTCTGCATATAATATCACTGCATCATCAGCATATAATGTAACTTTACCTAATAAAGAGCATTTTGTTAAGTCATTCACATAGATGTTAAAAAGCAGTGGACCAAGAATTGATCCCTGCGGTACTCCACTTGTTACAGTTCTGTAGTTGCTTTTTGTGTCACCTACATTTACATATTGTGTTCGATTCGTTAGATAGTGTCTAAATATTTCTTTGGCTAGTCCATTGATACCAAGCTTTTCAAGTTTTTTAATTAATATTTCATGGTTGACAAGATCAAATGCCTTGCGAAGATCTAAGAAGAGAATTCGTATATACATCTTTGAGTTTAAGCCTTCGTTAATGGCTTCTATTAGCCTGGCTACGGCAGTTTGGGTTCCTTTTTTCTCCAGGAAACCATTTTGTGTGGCATCAAAGAAATTGGACATATTAAGGTATTCGTGAAGTCGAGAAAGTAATAATTTTTCAATTATTTTTGAAAAGGCGTTTAGCACGGATATTGGCCTATAATTATTGGGATCCTGTTGGGATCCAATTTTATAGATAGGTCTTATTCTGGCAATTTTGAGAGCATCTGGGAAAATTCCTTCTTTAAAGTTTTTATTTATTAGATATATGTACAAGGTATGGTGCTAATATATGCTTTAGTTTTCTTATCGTTTTGCATTTTATTCCATCATATCCTGGAGCAGCATTTGTTTTGAGCTGTCCTATAATTCTTTCCATTTCCGTTTCAGTTGTTGGCCTCAGGTACATTGTCATATCTGTGTTAAATTCTAGTGTAATATCTTTTGTTGTACTTGTTAGTTGTTTTGTCAGTTTTTCAGTTGCTTCAACAAAATATTTATTTAGTTGATTACTTATTTCGTCTGGATCTGTTATTATTCTATTTTCAATATTTAGGCTACATACTGCTCTATCCTTTTTGTTGTCTCTTCCTAAAAGATTGTTTGTAACTTTCCAGAATTGCTTAATTGACCCCGCCGTATTTTTATATTTGTTGCTTATGTATTCTTTTTTATTTAATCTGATTATATATTTGACTTCCCTTTGTAGTTTTTTGAATTGATTTTTTATGTAATTATTTCTAGGGTATTTTTTCATCATTTTATAGTATTTATTTCGTTTTTTGATTCGTATATCTACTTCTGCAGTATACCATCCTTCAGTTGTATTTTTTGCTGTTCTACATAATAATTTTGTCTTTGTTGCAACTGTTTTACTTGCAGTAATATTAATTAACTCTTCAAAAGTTAGATTTTGTATTGGTGTATTCTGTAATTGTTTCTCAATTGCAGCTTCAACTTTTAAATTATCAGGAATATAGCATCTGATGTATTTTTGCATAGAAATGGTTTTGTGTGGGGCTATTTTTACATCTATAATCATTAGCTTATGATTTATTAGCCACAACAAAAAAACTTCTCGAAATTTAGTTATGTTAGTATAGAAACCCGGATTTTTACATTCAACTAATGCAAACCTTACTATTGATGGGAAGCTAAACAAAATAGAGGGTGTCATTTGAAAATAATGAATTTTTGGTATTCCTAATCAGTCATGTTTAAAAAATCGCAGTAGGCACTTTAAAGATGCGACAAATATTTAAGAATCAAATTATGAAACATAATATGTCATGGTGTAACAACAAAAGGTGCCATCTACGGTCACTGGTTATACATTGAGTGAGAGGAATTCAAAGCACAATAATGCAACACGCAAGACAGATATAATTTACAAAATTCCTGAAAAGTGAGCACCATGCGATGTGGAAATAATATACATGATAACAGCATAAATCACTTGAACAGTACAGAAAAATTTAATTAGACATCCAATTTGAACAATTTCATTACTTAAAATAAGAAAGTCAAAAGACAATAGTTCTTACAATTAAATACTCAGTTTTTAAATAAAAATCTACAGCATAAGACGATGATCCACATTACAAAACGCTCATTTTAAGTTCCAAATACAGACGTTGTCCGTAGCCAGCTGAATTAATCGACCCTCAATTTGAATTTAGCACATTAGCAACATTTCTAATAAGTTTTAAAGGTGCCAAATCGTCCTGGAGGACCTTAGTTGTGTCTGTGGTGGCTGTGTGGTTAAGCCGATAGAAATGTTTCATCCAGATGACCCAGATACCGGAAAGGCCCTCATGGGACAGCACAAACCTCCAACGATCAAGAGTGGAGAGGTCATACCAGGCGTTTTCGTACCACCACAGCCCAGGTTCGTTAAATTCGAAAAATAATGTTGGTCTTGTATTAAAATTAATAATAATTACTCATTGAGAAGTAAATGTGTGAAGCAATGACGAGTTGGGAGAATTTTTGAGCAGTAGAGAAGGGAAACGTTGTACTTTCGTCAAACAAGAAGTATAAGTATCTGATAATTATAATGARCCTTTTTTGCAGCAGTGATTTTATACCGAATTCCAGGAAACCCGATTGAAACGTATTTTTTATGATTTTGATAATAAAATGTAGAAGATTCGCATTAATTTGAAAGAGGTACTGAAAAGGCAATTTTACCTAACAAGTTACTGAGCAAAAAAATGCCTTTGACTGTGCTGACTCAGTAATACGTATACGCAAACTGTATTTTTTACAGTCTCCATAGCTGCGATAAAACCACCTCATTTCTTTCTAATCGTCCACAGAAAATTATTTTTAATGATAAGTCTTCTGATGAACTTCCTCTAAATATTGGTGTGCCTCAGGGCTCGGTGTTGGGGCCTGTGTTATTTATGTACGCATTATAGGTAAACTTTACTTCAGAGCTGACTGCAGAAATTTATTCAAAGATCCACAAGTACTTACTCTAGCATCTTTTCGCCTATGGAGCTCTTAACTATGTTAAATCTAATTCTCAGGCTTTTACCTCCATGATTATGATACCACAAAGAAAAACTATCTTCATCACCTAACTTACGTCTCGCTAGGACTACAACGGCATCTAATTATTATGGTATATAGTTTTATAATGCTCTTCCTGAGGCTTTAAAAATACTAAATACCAAAACTTTACTGATTGACAATGCTTTCTACAGCTTTGATAAGTACTTTGCTTTCTTTTCGTGACCCCTATATGTGTATAAAATGTCCCTCTCAATGAGTGCTTATTCGCCTGTGCTTTGTCTCTATCTCATGGCATGCAATATCACTCTTGACTTGCTCAAAAATGTATTGTTAATAGGCTTCAATAAAGATTAATTAAGATTATTAGATTAAGATTGAGTGGATCAAAATCTGAAACCAATATATGATTTAACAATAAACTAAACATAATAGATATTAAATTTTTTATGGAAGGCGTTAGAGGGATCCATAAAATTTGATACCAGTTACCTTGTACTAAACACGGAGGTGCAAATATTATGATATCGCAATAAATTTTTAACAACATTCCTTCACAGCATCGCTCGAATTCGTACTTATTATCATGAAGTGTTAATTTTATTACTCAACAGGGACATCTTCTGGTTTAAATAATAATAACATTGCAAATGACATTTAAAAACAACCTTAAATGGCTTAATAAAATTTAACCGAACACTGACTCAAGCTCGTTATGGCATTTACAATTATTTTATTAAAAAGTTGAAAGTGCTTCAACTGTGCATTTTCATTAAAAAAGTTACTACTTCATTTTTTGGTGAATGCTTCATTAATATGATTTGTATGGGTTTTTATAAAAAAAATAGATTAAATTTCTCAAAAGTATGAAAAGCAATTAATTACTTAAAAATCAGATTTCATGAAAAGTAAAAATTTATTACTAAAGTAAAGTATACAGTAATAAGTACTGCTATTTCTCGTTCTAGAAAGCCTTAAAAATTACTCTTATTAGATACAGACAAAGGATAAATAATTTTGTGGAGTGGAAGTTTTGTGTATACCAAGTGATCAATATGAGCTTCCCATATCATAACAGAATGAAGAAAAGCGCCAAGTAGTTTTAGAGGTTCGTTGTAAAAACACTACTCATTGTTTTTTAAATAAATCTATTATTTGAAGTCGACTATGGTGAATTATATCTAAAAAGGCTTCTAAAAATATCAACAACTAAAGTATATGCTGATAGTAAGAATTTAGGATGGCAATGCCATCTGTCAGCATTACACTGACATGATGACAAAGCCACCTAGCTCCCTAACGGGTACTACTTCCTAAATTCTTACTTTCATCATACCATTGCTTTGGTATATAAGCAAAACCAGTTCTATGCAATGCTGTCTGCACTAGACCTAAACTGCACTGATGAGCTGTAATGACAGCGAAATAGTACTATCTGCAGTTGGTTGAGGTGTAGACAGCACAGCATAGACATGCATTTTAAAGTATATGCTCTTTATGTATCCTCTCTAAGGCATAAGGCATAAGGCAAACTCAACTTTAATTTACCTTATCTTGGCCGAGAGTTTACTTGATTTGCACGAGCAATTTTATTATAAAGTGACCAAATATTCTTACTGCTATAAGCATTTCTCACTAGCGCTGATTTAAGATGATATATTTCATTTTGTAAAGAACTTTCGTCTGAGATCCTTTATGATCTAACAAATAATGTCCTTATAAGACTATTCTTTTGAGAGGGAGGGTGGTGGGATGTGGCATGTAAATATCTGTCAGTGTGTGTGTGTTGATTTTCTGTAAACCTTGTGTTCAAACTGCCCAGTGTTTACCCTGTAAATTTTGGATTGCAAAGAGGGTAAACTAACACTGCCTTCTAATTTCATATTAAATTTTATGTCAGGATTTTGACTGTTCAAATGATTTAAAATCTACCTAACTCTTTTATACCGAGGGGTCAAATACCAAAGGTATCATCTACATACCTACACCAACATTTTGGCCTAAACTGAAAACTGCTGATCGATACCTCTTTAAAATTTCCCACAAACAAATTGGCCACTATAGGATTTAGAGGTGAACATATTTCACCACCTGATTTTGGTTCATAAAAATTACCGTTCCATAAGAAATAAGCTGATTTTAAACAGTGCTTAGGTAATTTGGCTATAGTGTCACCTAGGGGATCTTTATTAAGTATGGATTTGATATGTATCGTTTCAGGCATTAGTACTTTCGTAAATAGAGCAACCACGTCAAAAAGAATTACAATAAAGTCTGAAGAATTATTAATGAAACTACTGGTTTTGCCTACGTATGGTTTTTAATAGTCAGCACAAAATTTTGCCAATCTGTCACAAGAACTCCAATCGTATTGACTATAGGTCTTAACCAAACATTAGTTTTATGGATTTTGGGCAAACCATACAATTTAAATACCTTGCAATTTGAAACAGTTAAAWAAGATAAGATCATTTATATTTTTGGAAATTTTTGAGGTAGGATCTCGGGATAATTTTCGATATGTTTCATCATCTAATGATTGTCTAACTTTAGTCACATAATCTGTTCTATATAAAATTACTGTGGCTGAACCTTTACCTGCTCTAGTAACTATAATAGACTTATCTGTATTCAAAGTCTTAACAGCCTTCGTTTACTCAGATGTCACATTAGGTTTGGGAGTATGTGCAAAGCAAGAATATAAGTACTCCCCTAAAAAGTAGCATTAAATACTCTGTCTAGAATTTTCCCAACTATAGTCAACAGTTAGTTCTATTCTTTTGCAGCAGGAGCACGCAGTTCCAACCGTCAGCCACCCGCCGAATCTATAGGCGCTCCATCTTCAAAAATGGCGACACCAACGTCATCCTCGTCAACCGTCCCGAGCGCCTCAAGCGTTTCTGGTTCGACATGTTCACCACTCTGGTCGACGCCAACTGGCGCTGGACGCTGACGGTGTTCGCCGGAGCCCATATGCTCAGCTGGCTGATGTTCGCCGTCGTCTACTGGTTGGTCTTCTTCGTCCACGGCGACCTGGAGCCCCGCCACCTCCCCCCCTATCAGGACGAAAACAATTTCACCCCCTGCGTCATCCAAATCTTCGATTTCACGTCCTGCTTCCTGTACAGCATAGAGACCCAGTCGACCATCGGTTACGGAGACCGTATGATCACGGAGGAATGTCCGGAAGCCATCTTCTTGGTGGCGTTCCAGAGCGTCGTCGCCATGATCATCGACGGATATTTCGGTGGCATCATAGGGGCCAAGATGATGAGAGCGAAGCACAGATCCAACACGGTCCTCTTCTCGAAGCACGCCGTTGTGTCTCGACGAGACGGACACATGTGTCTCATGTTCAGGGTGGGCGACATGAGGCATTGCTTCCTCTCGGGGACCAGCATAAGGGCTCAGCTGCTCCGCCCGAAGAAGACCAAAGAAGGGGAGTTCATCGAGCAGTACGCCACTGAGCTGGACGTCGTTGCCGACGACATGGGCTCAGACCTGTTCTTGATGTGGCCGTTGATCGTTATCCATAAAATCGACGAGGATTCTCCGTTTTACAACATGACAGCCTACGACTTCATGAAGGAATGCATGGAAATTATTGTCATCTTGGAGGGCAGCGTACAAAGCACTGGGCAGGACGTGGAATGCAAAACCAGCTACATAGCACCGGAAATTCTTTGGGGACATAGATTTGAACATATGGTCTGTTACAATAAACCGACTCATGGGTACATGGCTGATTTTTCGAAATTCGACTCTACTGTGCCCGTTGACACGCCACTGTGCTCGTCGGCTACGTGGGAGGAATATAAGAAGCTCGAAGAAGATGGAAGTAAGTATATATCCTTAGATTAGCCAAGTTCTAAAATTATTTAATGGTCTAAATGGTTAAAAAGTAGAGATCATTACTATTTCACTTTATTCTACTTAAAAACCAATAAAATCTTTAGAAGCGTCTAAAATCAATCATGATGCAGCTGTTTGTAACCCACGGAGCTACTTCACTGTAACGACAATCATAATAACAATGTAAACTCAATAACGTAGCACTAGAAACATTATGAACTTAAAATCTTGGAATTTCAAATAATTGTTCGATTCCTGTTTATGTCGTCGTTTCTTGATGGTATCGAATCTTTGAGTGATTTTGTATGTGCTTATCCATTCGCTTGATAGATCCCTAGATGGGATGATACTAACCTACCTGAAAGTTTGTAGTCTTGTGTATTAGTTTCTTTTCTTTTCTATACATTGGAGGTTATTTAGGACTATCCCATTTTTTGTGGCTGAACTTGTTTCCATGTTTTCCAGGTTTCTGTACAATTCTTTGGCACTAGTATAGTACTTTCTTTCTTACTGATTCTTTTTGTTATTGTCACTACGATTTCTTGCACGGTATTCTTCTTGAGTAATGTTCTCCCCGTGCATTTGGTGAATCAATGTGCTTCGAAGGCAGTTGCCGTCTCCCGAGATTTTCTGTACCACAATAGTGTGATTTCTTGTACACACTTTTTTTAGACGCCCGGAACTACGTCACTGTAACGACGCCAACAATAACGACAACATAAGAACCTAACGCTAGAACGCATTATGAAAAGATGTAAGTTCGGTATGTCGCCGGTAGTGAGCTAATTACAAGCTATATTCATTTTTGGGCTTATAACGTTGCCAGCATATTCCTTTTCCTAACTGTCTTCTTTCGTTGATTCGTTGTTATGTTTTTTTTTCTGAAAGAACGTCTGATACAACGAAAGTCGTTTTCTATTATTTGCTGGTTAGTTGTTCTTTCTAATAGTTACTACTGCGGTATGTGTTTGTTTTTTAAGCTTTTAAGCTGAATGCTTTGTGACATAGACCGGAAGCTCGTGACAGAAAAAAGATCATGGTCGTGTGTAGTACATAATATGTCCTTTAGGGTTTTGCACATCAGGTATGAGATGATTGATGTAAGGTAGAATTTAAAATGATCTATAAAATATGACATTTACAACGAAGAAAAAAGGGCAGCAAAACCAAGGGCGTGCAGCATAGGTCCTAAGGGCTTACATCGACCCACATCTCTGTAAAAAAGCAATGTTTTTATAATCGTATAAAACAGTCTCTGTTAAATTCAATGGCCACCTTAATTAATTAAATTAATGCTGAATTTTTAACAGATGATTAAGTAAATTAACAAACAACAACACTAACAATAAGGAGCGAGATGGTAACAACAAATGAAAGCGTCTCGATAATACTGGAACAAAAGATGTTAAGTAAGTTTGTGATCAATATAAACTTCTTAAAGTTTGGTTTTAGCCAGAATATTTGACAAAATTTCCCGAAACTATACGAATTCTATTGTCATGTTTGAAGATATTTTTTTAAATATGAGGCTGAACAATTTGGACAAAATTGGTAGAAAACCTTTTTCCTTATTTTAAACTCATCTTTGTTTTTCTTTATTCAGAATGCCCAGACGCCGCCATGTTGGAAGGGACCACTACCCAACTGCAACTGCAACTGACAAAGAAAAGGGAGGAAGAAATCAGAAAACAGCTGGAACGGGAGGTAGAAAGTGAAGACGAATGCTGAACCTCCCTTTTGTGATATTTTCTTTAAATTATTGTAACTGTACTCGCAAATAAACAATTCTTACTGCTCGTACTTGAAATTAGGAATGAAGGAAGCACTAATGTATGGTTTCAAGTGCCGTAATTTTTGGAGCCAAGGTCTTTCAATTTTTCAGAATTGCGTAAAGCCACCGTCATACACGCTGCTGCTATTACCGTTCCAACGCAAACAATTTACACTTGGAGAATGCCTTAGACAGTAGGAAGTCGTTAGAGGTAATCAACATAGAATTGCGCTTCCTACTCATATTATTTCAAATAACTTGCGTTCGACAGTCAAAACTCGTGGCTGGTGATATTGGAGTGACGTCAGATGCAGAAGTACGATAAAATGTAATGTAGGTTGGTTCGTTTCTATTTCTATTAACAAGAGATGTAAAATTTACTTCAAGAATCAATACTTTACAAACAATATTAGAAAATATTATAGACTGTTTCACTTGCGAAAGACAAAACCACTTATAATCAAAATAAAATATGATTTTTTTTATGTGCACTTGTCTTACGTCGCACTTTAGGGGTCATTTTGTGAAAATCCGTAATGCGTCACTTGCGATACCGTTATGAACTACTAACGATGTACGGTATGTAAGTACAAAACCTATATTGCCGATTGATCGGTCATTTGGTGACAATCGGTTATGCGCCATCTAACGATGGTTTTACGAACTGTAACTTGGGTTCTTATGGCGGGTAACCCAGCGAAAAAAATTACTTTAAATATTTATATTAGTCATATTCATTTTAGCTCTTCTGCTACGTATTCAACATACATGTGCTCACGACAAGTGGACATCAGGGATATTTTCACATAAAAAAACATCTAGCGCAACTTGTTTTAGGTACAAAAACGTCAGCTTTAGTTGTCAAAAATACTTGAAAGAAATTCCTCCGTTTTTTCGGCAGAAATATATCTGAAAACTTTGTGAACTGCCAGTATTACATCGATTACTGTCTGAGACCTTCAAACCAACATGAAAAAAGCAATTATTAGAAGAAAACCTTTTTAGAAAGTTAAAGAATAGGTTCTATCTGAGAACCTTGAGGTAACACCTATGATGGTTCATTTCCAACCTTCTATACCGATCCCGCAAGCTATTCTTCAACGTGAAAATGCGAGCAATCTAAATTAGCCGCAGGAAATCATCTATCAAAGTTTATCACAGTAATTAAATTCAGAATGAATAATTAGTATCAATAAATCAAAGTAACATTTGATACAGTCTCGTTGCGTAGTTATTGTTGTTCATGTAGGTCAACGTAATACCTCTGGTTTAATGAACCTCTGCATAAAAGAGTGGAGGATTTCTTTTGTTTGTTTACTGTCTAATAATTTCCTGTGGACAACGGAATGTATAGAATAAAAAAAGTAAATGTCATCACAAAGAATTAATTGCATTTTGGCTGGCTCGCAACTTTCGGTAGATAGATAATGTTAACTAATTCTTGGTAAACGAACTTCTCTAAGCATAAATGTTCATCCATACTAAGTACGAATAATAAAAGTAGTATGGACATTTTTATTTTTAATGTGTTAACAACCGGCATAAGATTAAAAATTAAAAACATAATTTATGTTCATAATAAAAACAGAATTCAGTCAGTAATTATCTTTCACTGTATATAAATATAGTATGACTTATTCATATTAAAATGTAGTAAAGAAGTTAATTTTGTTAGAATTTGTAATCAAAAGTTATATGTACTGGTAACTTACTTTATCTGCCACACAAAACTGAATTTTTTAAACGTGTTTAATAAAGCACAGTTATGAGTTAGGTATTTAATTTGCTTTTCCCGGTAAAAAAGGAATACAAATGAAGTATATGTTTGTGTAAAGATTAAATTAAAAATGGCAATTGAAACCATAATGATATCTATAACACTTGTTTTACTGTCGTGAGAAATAAATAAGTCCAAATCAGCTGTAGAGCCTCTGAAAAGACATACACCAGTAATATACCAGAGAGCAGAAAGAGAAAGTGTGATATAGAAAAAAATCAAAAAAGAAGAAACAAAAGAGAAAGACGACAGAAAGCATAGCATAGATTAGCAAGCTAAGAAGGTAAAGAAAAAAAGAAGTGAAGGGGTGAAAGAGAGAAAGAAGGCAGAGTAGAGAGGGAGATGGAGGAGAGAAATTAGATAGACGAGAGAGGAGAGGAGACAGGAAGGACGAAGGGAAGGGAGAGGTGAGAGAGAGAAGAAAGGAGAGACGAGAAAAAGAGAGAGGCTACAGAAAGGAGAGATCATAGAGGAGAGAGAAGAAAGAGAAAGGAGAGGAGCAACAAGAGAATGAGAACAGAGAAGAAGGAGAGAAAAGCGAGGAGATGAGAGAAATGACAGAGATGGGGACAGATGGAATAGAGACAATAAGGAGAGACCAGAGTAGCAGATCGTGGAAAGCAGAGATACAGAAGAGGGTAAATTAAATATATTTTCCTCTTGATTAGTATTCATCAGGTAAAAAACGAATTTAAATATCTGCAAACAATTTCGTTTTGACATCCGAACCGCGTTGGAGACTACGGGATCTCTGACATCGACGAGATTTGCTGACCGTGGCCCACGCTCATCTCCAGATCTGAACCCCGCGAAAAAAACGTAACTAGCACGCCGCGATTCCATCGCACGCACCGCCCACCTCTCGCAGAATTCCTTTCCTGCGGTTAATACACAAATTACACCAGGACAACGCGTAGCGCGAAACAACAAACGAGGGCACGCTTGGTCACGGCCAGCTGGATGTTAGAAAGCCAGTAGTGCATCGGGGCAGGTGCGATCCAGTTTCAAAGTCCTCGCGCCGCGAATAAGGGTGACATCTGAGTTCGTTCCGAGGCTTCACGATGTAACAGGTGAAGAACTAATGGATGCGATGATCGGGAGTTCAAAACGAGATGGGAAGATCGAAAGAGAGTTCAGTTAAATCGCGTTTGTCTTCGGTTTTCTGGTAAGCGCCAAAGTTTGCTGGCCTGAAGGAAACATCACATCTTCGTGGTCACCTCTTTTTCATTGGCACCCTTTTTGGTCAAATGATAATACTAAAGAAATATAACACCTCGCGCCATTTGCCGTAGTTAAAAATTGACTCCTTCCCATTCATACTCCATTTTCTCAGGTTAATAAGTCTTAGATTGTTATCGAAATCTCTTCCTCCTGAATCTATGTTAGGCCAGGTAACTGTGATGCTTACCAAATACTTGTACATGTTTCTTTGCAAGAACAAAAAATGAACACTTCAAATACTCAATTTTTAGTCTTCAGCTGCAAAAATCCACAATTCCATCTTCGGCTTCTTTGAGAGCACCACGAATGACCTCCTAAGACTCCAGGATGTCCAATACACCACCGTCTACTAAACTCGTTCCGAAGAGTAAAAGCGCCCTGTCCATACCACTGATCACGGAGGCGGGTCCAAAAAATTTGCCTCTGAAGGCCGCTTCCACACCTCCCAGCCCGACCAGGAAGCTGTTCTTAAGACCGGGCACCATAGAAGAAGAAGAAGAGGACGACCATCCTCAAAGACACAGCAGGTTGTTCGCGGAAGGGGACTCCCCGTTGATTCTGAAAGGGCCGTACTACGTTGGCACGCCCAAAGTGCCCAGTTTGGCTAGGATATCCACGTGTAACAGCTCCCTGACTTGTGTTGGGACCAGATCAGAAAGTTACAGGTTAGCAATACTTCTTTGGTTTTTAAATCGTAGAAACAGTAAAATGCGATTCTAGTACAGCAAAATAAATACACGCTACATTTGCCAAATAGTCACAATTTCTAGATACATTTTACTAAAGCTTGAAGCAAGATTGAGTTTGCAAATGAAGGCATGAATCAACTGCTAACGCAATCAATACTCGCCAGTGATGTCATTTGAGCGGTAAATTGTACAGTTTGAATTTGCTCTTTCTCAGTTTTTTTTTTATAACAACAGTCAAACTATTATGGTTATTATTATCCTTTAGGAATACAATATAGTGTTTATAAATCACGTAAATTCATGGCCATTACATTTTTTGTTTTCTTACCAAACACTTTATCCAAACAGGTGTCGCACAAAATACCAAATTTCAGATTCTTTAGATTTTGATTTTATTAGTTGTATAATGCTTATTCAAACTTACTTTATATAGGTCCAAACCAATTTTATCCAATCTTAAAGAAGAGAGAGTTTTCATTACTCACAATGCTCTGACTTGTTAACTAATTGTTTAACGATGAGCAAGACCCTACCACTATACGACATTGAAATATTTGTGTTTAACAAACATGCTATGTACATGAGATGTAGTTCAGGTAGGATGTTTATATAAATAATTAGAAAAAGTGTTAGACGGGAAAAGCTAGTAGTTTAAACATATTTGCTGCTATGTAGGAGATCGTACAAAATTAAAAAAAAAATGTAGATCACGAATTAAGTTAGCATTGGATATCGGCAATAAATAGTGTAGTCGATAATGCAGATACCCCGATAATATTTGCTAAATTATTGATAATGGGTCTCGTACGCCACTGGATGTATATGAGGTTGTCTATAACGCAGTATTATTGAATCTAATCACCAATGTTCCAACGGTGTGGGTTGCCTATAAAGCAGTTATTTGCAAATGGCATTTCAGCAAATGAGACCCTTCATGTTCATAGATGACCTCTTATGCTCCTAATTGATATGAGCAAATCGTAATTTACTAAATTAAAAAAAAAACAATGCCTATGTATTTCGTCTTCTCTAAAGTTATACCGTTGTTATTCAGACAACGGTAATAAACACTTACACTTAAAAGAAATTCACTGTAGATTGAAGTAATCCAACATTTTTGTGAAATCACATTTAATAAAGGAATCTTTTTCAGTTACTTAATTTTTAAAATCAATGATTGCGTCTTTCATTCTATTTACCACATAAATATACCGTAATTACAGATCCAAAAGAATAAATGTTTTGTTTAGGAAAGCTAACTTGTATGACTATAAATATATTCTTTAGTGCAGTAATAACAGTTGTAGATTTTAGACAAACTGTAAAGCATTGGTACCTTGTTGTCAGAAACAGTTAAAATACTTTTCCTTGTTTAAAAATTTTCAAGTTTTAACAATATAATTAATATTTTTTTAAGTTTTTGTGGTATGACCACTAGATTTAGTTTCATATAATCTGTTCTATGTAACACATTACATTATTTGCGCGTCACGGTCCATCTACAGCAATTCTGTGTTATCGTGTGTGTGTGATCGTTGACTATAAGAGTCATATTAAGGCTTTCCTGATGCTTTTTTGCGGTTAGAAGAGTGTAATTAAAGATGTCAGTAATAAAATGATGATTCCAACTATGATGTCGTATCCATAAAATAAACAACAGCTTTCAGTACTTACTCCAAAAATATGAAATTCGTGCATCAAATTGAATGACAGCGATTTCGGAAATATGGAAATTTATTATTTTTTCTCTTCCTTCTTTATTTTCCAAAAACTTGCATTTCCCTATCATAGTTGGTTGATGTTCTGTGAAGTAAACATTTTTGCCAATATTATCTTTACTATGAGGCCAGGTGTTGAAGAAGATCCCTTGCTTTAATGGAATCTGGAAAATTACATGATAAGCTTTTGCTTTTTTCATTGAAGTTATCGATATTTTGTCAATTAATTTGTTCACGTCACACTGAACTGCTTTCTTCAATTGTTTTCAAGGCTTATTATGTAATTTAAAGAAAGTGCTATTACTTGCTGGTGTTTGAAAAAAAGGTGGTCAAGCAATGCATCATTTTAAAGAGAAAAAAAAACACAAGTATGTGCCGACTTTCAGATCATTATAATCTACCTAAAACTTTTGTCGTAACACTTTATTGAAGGACAAAAATAAATATGTGAGTAGTTAAAGAAATCGGACAAGATCATTTTCTGGCAATATCAAGTTATCCGCGAAATAAATTGAAATAAAATAAAATTCAATTTGAACCTTTCACTATAGACGAACCGCGGCAATGGGACTCTTCTCGGTCACACAATAATTTACAACGGATATTATCTGTTTGCCCAGGAATTTAACGCCTTTGCAGTAAATTAGTTAGACCTCCCAGTAATGCAAATGCAACTACGATAAACGATGGAAACTACACAATCGTACGTCAAAAATAAGTGTTACATAATTAAAGTTTCACTTACTGACGATCAAATGCTGAAAACAGAAATTATAACGCGAAGTACACAATACTTCCCTCCAAGGTCATAATATCTAGATCAAGGTATGGTAGACATAATGAATTGTGCTACTCGAGATAAGAATTCCTGCAACATCACATGCAACACAGATTTTTTTCCTCCTAAAAAATGAAATCGTTCCGACTCTATTTCTTGGCACTATTATTTATTATCGCAATTTATTGCTACTAATTATTCAAGGATTAACTTAACTACATAGTTGCCTTTTAAAGGGACCATAAATGTTAACGTAGTTTCATACTGAGATGTTAAATTGTGGAGAAGAGTATAATTCTACTATGGGCAAACTTATACACAGAGAGTCGACTTGGACTTTTTTAATTGTATACTGTCAAACAAGATAAAGGTTTATTTCGCTGGATGGGCACAAGCAAGAACAAAATTTATTAAAAACGAGCGCATCAAAAAATAAAGTTTATCAGGATCCATACACGCTTTTTTTAAAGATGTATCACCCATTGCAGGAAAAAGTTCACTAATTTCATTTTGAAAATTAACTTCTAGTTAATGAGGCATACGAGTCTTTGTTTCTTTAGACTTCATTGTGTTATTTACACGTTCGGATATCGCTGGATCAAATTTGACCAACATTTCAACAGCCTTTAAAAATTACCATTATCTCGTTTGTAAAATTCGGAACTAGAACAGTGAAAAGTCAGGTTTTGGCAAACTAATCTATTGCAATCGTTAGTTCTATGAAAACACGCCAACGATTTTATTACGATTGTGGAATATCTGAAGATCCTTAACAATAGTGAGAATTTTCTAAAGTTTCATTTCTATTTCACACCACTTTTCAGTAGTTTTTAAGCTATTTTTGTGCCAAATAGTCTGAACGTAGTATCTTTACCAAACAATTTGCAAAGAAAACAAAATATTGAATTTGGTTTCATACAGTAACACAGCAATACGCGTTTTTGTTTTGTTTCGCCATAAACTAAAGACAACTAAATTTCTCCCGGGTTTCATCGCAAAGAAACTTAAACTTGGAATTTATTTGAATAGATCCAATCGCAATTAACATATCAACGATTTTACTTGTCAGTATGAGTGACCACCTATCAGGATCATTCAAATTAAAATCTAAAGCACATCCAATTTCATCACAATTCTACTGTACGTTAGAAGTTGATTCAGGTGCACTTGGCAGATTTTCAGAACTACTGTCATTGTCGTCTATCTCTGGAGAACTTGAGTCTACCTCATCATTGGATTCACGGTATTCAGTGGTAATGGGACTCGATGTAGGTKGTTGAAGCTCAAGCATCTCTTCATCTACGGTTACATCTTTGGTTTAAATATGATTTTATCAACCGGTGACGACAGTTATTTCATATCAACTTAAAAACTACTTAAACTACTTTGCTAACTCGATCGTTAAATACCTACACTTTAACAATTTCTTGCAAGGAAGTTCTTTTTATCTAAGATATGAAAGTAACCAATGTAAAAAAAACGGTAGAGGATTGCCAGCAAATTTGAAACAATTCTGATTTATCATCCACCGTACAAAAACGGGACCTTACTCCACAATTCCGAAACTTTCCAATTCCCACATCCAATACCTAACACCTCCAGTAAACTGAATTACCTCAATGACGTGTAAGATACCTACGATCACGTGAAACTGCTAAACAAACAAAACTTCATGCCTGGCCAGATAAAACAATTCGCCTTATCAGCTGGGACATATCTCGGTGAGGTACGTCTTCAAAATGTGATCGTCTTTGAAAAAATCGAACAAATTAGCGCGGTTTGTTTGCTCAAAATTTGACGGACACTGTGGCAAGGCTCAAACTCACTCGGCATGATCATAGTGTGTTGAGATGTTCCCCGTGAGTGATAGTGATACCAGAACGCTGCTGATACAGAGGCAGCAGTCTTCTTCGCCCACTATAGTCAATGGGGATTTATCACCAGGGATTTACTATCCTACCACACCAGTCTACCAGAGGTGAGGATATCAGGGTAGATGAATAAGTGCATAGCTTCATCTAGAATCAGCAATGTAGCCAGCAACAATTATTATAAAATTACTTAAATAGGGCCCCAAAAATATCTAGACTTAATTTTATCAACATTAATAGAAGATGATTCGTTTTATGATTGTGTTCGCTAGAACACTTAAAAAGTCAAAGCTAATAAAAACTGCTAAAAACTACCTAAGATTTGATATCAAAGAGAAATTTTACTATATTTCTCTTGTCTGTACAAGCTACAAACAACTTTTAAACAAAGGCAGTTCGTCAACGAAGTAGACATTCTATAAACCAATTTATTCGATTAGTATCTTCACAGACTACACCTGCCAAGAATCTAGAGAGTAGTTTTCCAAAAAATAACGTAATACATACATCATAAATCCGTTTCCCAAATCCTATGATAAGGCTTTATACTAGCAAACAAACCAAAGATCTTACAAAACGCAATAAAACTACTTATCTCGGAGATAATAGGAATATCTTCCTCTAATACATCAATACACAGAATTCATAAAAATTAAGAAATGCGCGATGTGAAAGTAAAACCAGTAATGCCATGAAAAATCCGATTTATACGTCATGATAATCCAATGGCACCTTGTAACAAAAATTTTTATTTGGACCAAAAAACCTGCCAACGCCAAGGAAATTTTGGCTGCAATGTATCATGTTTTGTTTTGGGTGGACAATTGATTTATTAGTTCCAGTTCCAGTTCACTGCCCCCCTAGATCTCTAAATATATCTATTTTATATTATTTTCTATGGGGATATACAGGGCGTTCACGCTAACAGTCCACAATAGCTAACTTTTTTATTTGACGTTGTAGAATAGTAGCTTAAATGGGAAAGTTTCTTGATTTTTCGAAAAGAATTTGATGGTATTTACAAAAAAAAAACAATTCACTATCATCTGTCAAAGACATTGACTACAAGTTTGTTATTTTAAATAGAACGACCCTATTTTTATAGTGCATTCGATTAAGGACCTCGAATTAAACAAAAAGGTATTAAGGTACCACTATCATTTGATGGTGTTTACAAAAAAAACAATTAATGCTACGATTTCAAATAAAAAAAATAGCTATAGTAGACTGTTTCGAGAACACAAATCATATTACTTGAAAAATCTCAAAAACAAATGACTGTAGGGCAATGGTGCTTTAGTACTTTTTTTGTTTTTTCGAGGCCCTTAATCGAATTTATTTAACTCGATAGAAGCAACAGAGAGGCAACAGGCAACATTTTCAGCAGCGTTTGTAATAAATAAAAATATGTATTTCTATTTTTCGTATAAAATTACCAACTTATGTTTCCACTGTTTGATTTTATACAGTTATGCTATATTGTTTATTATATTTTTATTTCTTTTATTATTTATATCTTTTACAGTGTTATACTCAAATACAAATACAAAGTTAAGTTTTAAACATGCACTCGTTATCTATTTGCCATTTTTACTTCCACGGCCTCCTATATTTTTTACCCCTACATTATGTCTTCACCAAATTTGAACTTTTTTATTTATTAAGATAAACATACAAAATATATTTATGAAAAGTGCAAAAAAAATTCTTTATGATGCAGTCATAGCCAACTATGGTTTCTATTAAAAAAAACACATAGAAGTTTCAAAAAGCATTTGTAATATCAAAAAAATAATTATGTCATTTGATTACACGTAAAAAATCCATAAGAAAGGATATTTAAAAAAGTTAACATAAAAATACCGAACGCTACGGAACCCTTCGGGAATTCATTTTTTTCAATTTTCGGCTACAACTCAAAAACTAAAAGAAAAAGGTAATCAAAATCTGTTTTACCTTGCTAATTTATATCGCAAAAAGTAGAAGATGGTTACGAAAACCGCCTCTGTTCGCCCTACAGTTCAACAATGTTAATCATCCATAAATGCTCCTTAAATTCTTCTTCAACATCAAGTAAGTCTTTATGGTGTACCTGAATATTTGTAAAATTATGTCAGTTCCATTCCGTGATGATTTATGTAAATCACAAAAAGCTATTGGTTTGTGTCGCTTACTGTCAATATTTCCATGTTGACATTGTAAATTTCGAATAAATTTAATTTCAAGTAAGGTGAAAAGTGACATCACTGCTGCAAACATGTTATTGTACCATCAAGTGCTAAATCATTAGGCGATTGGTTATTATTTGCAATGCAATTCGAGATTATTAAAGATCGCTTTTTTATTCTTCGGCCAATTCCATACCCGCAAATGAAACGAAGTCTGTAAAGCTACGCAGCTGTACATGAAAAGACGTTAAACTTTGATGAAGAAAACATGACACTATTTATTCGCCCTGTACAATATGAAGATTTTGTTTTCTGGGCATCTCTTCACTACATCATATTCACCCATAAAAGAGCTTCAATTAAAAAAAGACATTTCAATCCGATCAGTGGTTGCTAAAATATTCATTGTCAAAATTGTGGAAATATGCAATACTTTTGCTCATGAGTGTAGTTTGATTACAAAATGAAACCACACTCAGCTTTTATTTTATTTAGCTAAGAAGGAAATAGATATATGTAGTCTGCACAGGTATTTTGCACAGCAACTGCTTTCGTCCAAATATTCCCATATTCGTTTTCGAAACATAACAAATATTCTTTATTCGTTTTCGAATAAAACAAATATATTCGGTTTGATCCATATTCGAATATCGAACAGAAGGATTCCAAATTCTGACAGTACCAATTAGGGGACATCATTTCTATAAAATCGAGGAAAATTTCGCTATCCCACTATTTACTACGTATTACCCTTTTATCACGGATCGAATGTAACTTCCCGACATACTAATTAGCCTCATAATATTTTAACTGCACCAGATTTAATGTCAACCCATAAACAAACCCATAAAGCGCGTTTTTCAAAATGCCACCGATTTAACAACCGAATTTTTTCGTTCGACGTAACTTAGATCCCGATCGCGATGCGAATCTCCCAGTCGAACCCAACATCCGCCCAAGAGAAGACCATGCGCTAGAAGATGGCGGACAACAACATGATGTCGGTGAAGAACAGTTCGCAATACCCGATCTGAACCTGTGATTTCGTTGCAGGAAACAGTTCAGGCCGGGGGCGGTCCGCAAGGTCAGGAGAAGAGCGATCTTCAAGAACGGGGAGTGCAACATCCTCCAGAGCAGGAGGCCCAGACGGAGCCTGAGGTTCCTGCAAGACATCTTCACGACCCTGGTCGACGCCCAGTGGAGATGGACGCTGTTGGTGTTCGCTGCGGCGTTCCTTCTGTCGTGGCTGCTGTTTGCCGTCATCTGGTGGCTGATATTCTTCACGCACGGTGACCTGGAGCCGCACCATCTACCGCCGTACCAAGACGAAGAGCATTTCACGCCCTGCGTGTTGAACATCTACGACTTCACGTCTTGCTTCTTGTACAGCATCGAGACACAGCACACCATTGGTTATGGTGGGAGAGTGATAACGGAAGAATGTCCAGAGGCGATATTTCTGCTCTGCTTCCAAAGCATCATAGGTAATATGCACATCAGTTGGTTTTCTTTTAACAATATACAGGGTATTCCACGACGAGATTTCATTAGAAGAATATCGGAAACCAATTGAAACAACTTTCTGAAAATTTGTAGGTTGTAGTTTCTTTCTAGGCTCATTTCATTTAAATTGTTTCGGCCACGACCGGTTGATAGCAACTTTATTAATTTAAATGGAACACCTTGTATATCATGACATTTTTAGAATCCTTGTTGAATTTGATTATCACTTTATTAATATGACATATGGTCTCAGGCTTACTGTTTTATGATTTGAAGTTCTTTGAAAATGTTGCCCACCCATATCTGCAGATTTCACTCCTTTGGACTGCTTTTATAGGATACTTGAAAAGCACCATTTTTAAGGCGAGTAAGATATGAGTGTAGGCTGAAGTTTACCCAAATACAGGGTTGCTATAAATGATTTCTCAATTCCTTGTGCCGCCTTTTTGTAACTGCTGCCAAGCTACAATATGCACGGCGATAGTAGATGAACGTTGAAATGTGAGCTTTCTGCATCCTTAAAGTTAATTATCCCACAAAACACTAAAGAATATGTTGAAAATACTCACTCCCAGACGTTTTCTCATATTAAAATATATCAAATAATTCAATATTCGACAGATGACAGATATACTTCACTTTTCTGACAGAAATCCTGTATATACCATGTTTTGCGACCTTTTACAGTTTTGATTGTTTAACAATAGGCTTGAAGATCGTCAGGTCCAGATTTTAATATTTCAAACCGTTTGGATTTTTTCCTGTGAGATTATTTATAATCGAAAATTTATGTCACAAGTAATTTAGAGGAACTACAGCAAAAAATCGCGCCGAAGTGGAGCAAATTAATCCTGACATTCTTTAGCGCAGTGTAAAAAGTGGTTACACTGGTATTGGTCAATGCTAAGTGATGGTGGAGACAGCATTAATTAACGCAATTATGAATTATGTTCCAAACTTTGTCACTAGGCGATATAAACAGTTTACCAGAAAAACTAAAAAGAATTCTTCCACCGTTTACTTGAGAGTATACGTTTTTTGAAAAGAAACCCCAACAAAAGACCAAAAGTGGGATTTTATGTCAATATCTGTATATCTTTATTGAGAAAAAATACTGTTTACCAATCACACTGCCAACAGATACGAGTAAGGATAGCTAAAATTTAAATTTAATAATTAAATCTAGTACGATTGTTTTTCCGAAGTACGATAAACCAAAAAGTAAAACAAACAATGCACTACATTGTCGGGTAAAATACTTCAAAATTACAGTTTAATTCGACTGACTGCAAGGTTGTAAAAGACATTGTTTGCATTCATTGTGCGATTTAAGAAAATTGCTAAGTTTATTAAGCGATGTTCATGTAAATTCTGAACAGTTAATATACTAAATTTACAAAATGGAGATTCATATCGTGCCTAAATAATTCATTTGATTCCTGTACTGTTACCGTAGAATGAGGAAGTGACTTCGATATTTTAATCGCCCATTTCAAAGAGAAATGAAGAAGATATGTATAAAACTAGATTATTGGCTCTGGATTTAATTATTAATGTGGAAGACAAATTCCCAGTGGCAAATGTGCCGCTTATGTTGATACTGATTAGTTCAAAGCTTTTCTTTTATTTATTTGTATTAGAAATGATTATTAAATATAAAAATATGTATTATGGACCGACACTGACAACATTTGTTTATGACTATTTTGAGTGAAATTTAAAAATTGGATTAAATTGTAAACGAGGTAAATCTTTGGGTAAACTAAAGTAAAGGAACGACAAATTTCATGAGGAATTTTTAATCAGCATCTCTCTAGGTTGTTTTGGTTTGAAGATATTAATCTTTTTCAAACACGCTGCGAATGTCGAAATTTTCAATAAACTTCAAATAATCACAAAACAGTAAGCCCGAGACTACATGTCATATTAACAAGGGTATAATGAAATCCAACGAGGATTCTAAAAATGTCATAATATACAGGGCGTTCCATTTAAATTAACAAAGTTGCTGTCAACTTCCGGTGGCCAAAAACTGAAAATATTTTAAATGAGATGAGCTCAGCATGAACAAATTATAGGTTCATTTTCGTAATAATCGACGTCTAAAATCCCCTTGCACGTGTATGATTAAAGCGGATTTTAAATTCGATTGCTTAGTTTCATTTTCATAATCAGCAACCTCAAAATGAAATTAAATTTAGGATAAAGATATCTACTTTTTGGATTTTGACCAGGAATTTCAAGTTCTAGAATATTTTGCGCCAAAATCTTTAGCTCTCAGGTGATAAAATACGTTTGCTCCTTTTAATGACAATACTACCATTTACTTTACGAATATACCTCGTAACTTATCATCTTATCAACAGTTTTACGAGAGATTATCTGTTCTAGACCAGAAAATATTATTAGTTTTGATTAAATGCCTGTCTATGCTGTGCTGTCTGCACCGCAACCAACCGCGGATAGATCTATTTCGCTATCATTCTAGCTCATCGATGCAGTTTAGGTCTAGTGCAGACAGCACGGCGTAGAAGTGGTTTTGTCTATATACCAAAGCAATGGTATGATTAGGCAAAACCACTTCTATGCCGTGCTGTCTGCACTAGACCTAAACTGCACCGATGAGCTATAATGATAGCAAAATAGATYCATCTCCAGTTGGTTGMGGTGCAGACAGCACAGCATAKACATGCATTTAATGTATGTCGGWTCTTGCCCGCTTGCAAGTGRGGCCTGCTGTCAAATTGAAGTATGCAGGAAGTAGTACCAGTTAAGGCAGCTAGGTGGCTTTGTCATCATGTCAGTGTAATGCTGACAGATGGCATTACCATCTAAATTCTTATTAGTTTTGATGTTCACATTTGTCCTATACTTTGCAAAATAATCTGGCCAGCCTACGGTGATTCAGTCGTGTATTTGACCATCCAGCATACTTCTATCCCTCCCAACAGGTGTAATGATCCAATCGTACTTCGGCGGCATAGTCTTCGCCAAAATGACGAGACCGAGGCAGAGGACCCAAACGCTGCTCTTCTCGAGAAACGCAGTCATCTGCCAAAGAGACGGAAGGCTGTGTCTCATGTTCAGAGTGGGTGACATGAGGAAGAGCSACATCATAGGAGCCAGCGTCAGAGCCCAGTTGATCCGACCGCGCCAGACCAAAGAGGGAGARCTGCTGAGCCAGTACACCACGGAACTTGAGGTATCGGCCGATGGATGCGATGGGGATTTGTTCTTCATATGGCCGATGACCATAGTGCACAGGATAGACGAGTCCTCGCCATTCTACAACATGTCAGCGGCGGATATGCTGCAAGAGCGTTTCGAAATCGTCGTCATTCTAGAAGGGACGGTCGAAAGCACCGGGCAATCGGTGCAGTCGAGGTCCAGCTTCATAGGCACCGAGATACTCTGGGGACATAGGTTCGAACCCGTCGTTAGTTATAACAAGGAGAGGCAGGGATATGAAATAAACTACGCGAAGTTTGATGCTACGGTGCCTGTGGACACGCCCTTGTGTTCTGGAAAGGAACTGGACGAATTTTACAAGCTGCAGGAGCAAGGAGGTAAGTTGATTTCAGAAGTGAAAGTAGATCTCTGTTGTTACAAAACAAGGAGCGCTAGAAGGGAAAAAGATTGCTAAAATCGAAGTAATAAATAGAAAGAAATGTGCGTGGAACAGTTTCCAAGGAGATTTCTGTCAATTGTGTGTTTTCTTATCTCGTATCACACTAAGGTGGCCAAGTAAACGTATTTCTTCCATTACTCTAGAATTGTTGTTCTAAACGGTATTTGGACCAATTTTTTTTAAGATTTTTAGATTTAAAATTATTTTAAAGCAAATAGCTTTATTTTTACTGCTGTCTTTCATATTGAATAGATTCATTATCGATTTCCTTTCTTTTCAGAATATCTAGTATTACTTTTTGAATAACATCCGTCTTTGAAAACAAACAATTTTGATTGCGAACAAACAGATAAATATATGTAGCTTGCAGTTTGAAGCTTGGACGAGTAATTGGCAGTCAGTCAAATTTTAAACATAAATATTTTTTTATTCTAGTACTATATAAACATTTAAAAATTAGCACAGTGTATTGCAAGTGAGTACATTGTTTTGTTTTGCGGTTTTATCAGATGGGTCTGACGGTCGTTACAAACAGAGTGTTTCTTTTTTAAGAATAGATTTTACGAACAAATTATAGTAACATCAAAAAATAATTCTGTAACAAGTCACAAAACTCGTAAGCGTTTCTGAAACTAAAAACGATAGGGTTTAGAATTAGCAGTTAGTATTATATAGGTACGCTGAAAGACTTTTCGATGTTTTTTCT
Organism: Rhyzopertha dominica; assembly: GCA_025024175.1. Taxonomy (NCBI): domain Eukaryota; kingdom Metazoa; phylum Arthropoda; class Insecta; order Coleoptera; family Bostrichidae; genus Rhyzopertha; species Rhyzopertha dominica. The sequence continues at coordinate 30,441,724 of QCXZ01000053.1, forward strand.
CATTCCGAGGTATTTTTATTGAGGGTATTGGTAAATCCTTATTTATATTATTTATTATTATATTATTTATCAAACAATACGTCCAAATAATGTCCCTGCCCTAGTAATTCATTTTTGTATGTTCATATAATAGTAAACCAAAATTTGCGCCCAATGGTGTATCTTAGTATATGAAATATCTATTAACTTCTAAGACAAATATAGTTACACTAAAAACTCCCATGTTATTTTCACTCAAAATAACGAAATTTGCATTTTCGTATTGCCTAAGTAAAAATATTTAATAATCCACATTAAAATTTCTGAGGCAGTATTGTCTTTAATTATTAGACTTTTTACGATTGCGTCACCCAATATGGCTTCTGAGGGGCATCCAATGCGCGCATAGGAAACCATAGAGACCCAAAATATACTGACGCCTGACGCGTGACTGATAGAGTTGGGTTGTTCATAACGTGGTTCATGACCAAGTCGCTCAAATAATTGATTAATTTGTTTTAGCATCGTTTGTTCAACGTTCATAGTCGAGGAGACGGCGTCTATCATACGAGTACATATAATATGCTTTAACGATAAACTATTTTCACATTGAATTCGTGATCTATAAGAACAACCCTAAATCAATTAAGAGCAACCGACCTGTGCCATTTGAAAAATGTACGACTTTAAGACTTGTTTACCCGTATTCTCAGTAACTCGTTCTCAGTAATGATTCATGAACGATTTGAATCGAATGTACCAGCTCTAGTAACTGACATTAGCATTATCTAGGGTTAATAGAGGCATTTAAATTTCATTTGGAACAAAAATATATAACAAAAAGTGCGTGTATCCAGTAGAAAATAGTTTTGGGTTGTAGTACTCAAAAATCAAAAAGACGGTCGTACTTTCAACAATCGTTTAGTTACGGAAAAAATACGTTCACTTGCCCCACTAAAAACACTATCCCACTAATTAATTGCTGAATGCGCTAATTTCATTGCTCTAATCAATTATTCCGTTTGCTGTCACATTTAGCAGGCATGTTCGAAAAACAAAACAACACGTAAGGTCGTTAATCAATAATTAATTTTGCTAATTGATGGATTAGGTTTACATTGCATCGGTTTATCACCTGTATGTTCATATAGAAAAGCATTCCATGGAAATGGATACTAATTAAACCTTCCTGGAATGTTTGTATCTAGAGAACTCTTCGTGTTCGTGTACACTTTTAATTACAATTTTATTAATCAACTGAACCAAGTAAAACCATCACCCTTCGTATCTCCAGTAATTACACGTAGAGTTCTCTAACGATTTCCCTGGTTGTTCTGTGCATGTCTCATCCCGAAAACTGTTTCATCAACCTCAGAAAACCCAGATCCCAGCTTGCTAAGAGGAACCACGGGCCAGCTGCAGCTTCAGCTACCGGAAAAAGAACCCGAACCAGAAAAGGAAAAGGAAAAAGACGAGCAGGAGAAGGAGACTTGAGCAACTCATCCCACAGCTTTATATTTATGCTTGCATGTGTACGTCGAAAGTGTGATATTTATTTTATTTGAGTCTTGTGCATGTTCCAACAATTTGTTTAATAAACGTTTTAAAGGATCGCTTGTGCTTTTGCAAAGTCAGCTGTGTCCCTTTAGCTTGTGTCTTTTGTTACATCACATATTTCATTTGCTGCGATCGTGAAACTGAACATTTTGAAATCAAAGTGTGGATTTTTCATAAACAACATATCATTTGGACATCCTCTATGAAGATACAGATGCAATGCCTTCAATCGGTTGCAGAAAACAGACAGATAGTATTTTTGTATGAATTACTAAACAAGTGACAGGAATTAAATTAGGTAGACATTTTATGCTAAGACTGAGAAGGCAATAACTAGTAAATTTTGTAAAAATTTAGTATTTTCAAGTAAATATAGCAAATAATGCTTTGGTTGGCACGTAGGACCCCATAACCGGTTTTGCTGCTTTTTCAACTCATTGGACAGAAACAGAGGATACCGACCGACTTGCCAAAAAACACAGACGGGTCACTCTAAGTACTCAAAAGTACTAACGATGTAAACTAGTAATAATGCACGAAGCTGCATAGCTTCATTTATTGGCTCTTATTACAAGTGACGAAGGAAGTCTCCTTCGTCTGATGAGCTGAAAAAATAGCGAAACCGGTCTCGGGCTCGGATTAGTACAAACAAGAATAACTCATTTTTAAATAGGATGCCATGTTTTTAATTCAGCGGTTAGATGCAAAATTATAGAGCAATTCTAGTGATATAAGGTTGTCGATACCTATTGGTAGTAGTTTCTTAGACATTTACGTTTTTCTTGGAAATTTTGGTGTTATCAGTATCATATTAGACGTGATTCCTGGCGTTTGTTAAATTGTATGTTGTCAAAATGTCGATTAATTGTAGTTTTACGATTAATGTGAGACAACGACTAAGAAAAGTAAAACAACTATTTTCTAAATTCAAATCGTGGTGGGAATAATGTATCTATTGTGAGAAAAACTGTTGTAAAGAAACTTTTAGGTAATTAAACAGAGATCTTAAAAAATTTATTACTTAGGAACTTTTAAATATTTTAGTGAATTTCCCTAGTACATTTATATCCGCTCCGTACCCTTATAGTGAATCACCGGTATATGTCACCTGACCTGACCTAGAAGTTGAATAGGGCTTTAACGGTGTAGTGATAGCACTTTGTAACCAAAAGGTCCCGGGTTCAAATCCAAGTCGAAGCTCGCAATACTTTTTCAAAATTGCTTCTATTTCGGCGTCTAACTGAGACTTGAAAAACTTAGGATCCTATCAAAAATGGGATTCTTGTTTAAATTAGCAATTAGTATTAAAAAGTAACGATTTAGTATTTGCAAATGGTTGCCTATTATTTCCGAAAATGAATCGTGAAAACCGCCTAGCTTCATATAAGAGCGGAAAAAAACAAACAAATGATTTTCTGATGAGTGTCTTTTCGATATCACAAAATGCCTACTTACTTTATTTCTGTCACTTCTTTAGTACTTATTCCAGAAAAAAACGAAATCAACTCCGATATAGATCAATTTTTATGACACTTTTCTTTTAACAACACTGAATTGTCTCACGAACGATGACGAATTTTGTCACAAAACCACCACGACATTTTCAGCTTTGGAAGAGAAACGCCCCTTCCTCCCATACCTCATCGTGGACCAGGATCCAAGCTCCCAAAAGGGCAAATTCGTACTCAGACCTGTCAAAGGTCACACCCAGGTGGAACCCAGCTCACCGGACGTGCAAAAAGTGACTTTAAAACGAGAATTCGACAGCGATAACGAAGAAACCAACTCGGTGTATGAAAACTTGAAGGACTTTGACGAGAATTTGTACCAGAGGAAGGATTTCACTGAAACTTAGTGTCGTTTTGGACGTTTTCACGGTGCAGAAGGCCACGGACTAGAAAACAACGCAGAAAGAAAAGTTCGGTGGTTACAGAGCTGGGTAGAGATATGTAAGATATGAAGATGAAGTCCAGTAATTGGATGATTGTTAAAAGATTTGTTTGTTTATTTAAATCTGCTTAAAACGGTAGGTTTGACGGCGGAAAGTTCGTAAAATAGTATTTTAAAAGACGTTTAGATAAATGCTCACAAAAAATACTCATTTATGAAAAGGAAATCTAGCAACATGTCAAATTCTATCCAGCTCTTTAGCCATTAAGTTCTCGAATAACTCAAACATTATGAAAAGAGGCTACATTCCTTAAGTGTTAATAAATATCGTTAATAATTTATATCTATTTCATTTATGTAGATTTTGAAGTAAATAAGACAAATTACATTGCTTACATCCTTAAGAAGGAGTCTACAACAAAAAGCAGGTAGAGTAACAGGTATGGGTAAGTTTAAGATTTATTTTATGTTTACCGTCATTTTCTGTTTCGGAGATTGCAGGGATATTGGATAATGGAGATCACTCAGCTTAAATTTTTTTGTTGCATGAGCTTTTTAAGTGTTTTCAGTGAGCCGAAAAAATAACGAAAGGGAAACTTAAGTTTTTTACTWAATACAGTTTGCGCGAAATTGGAGAAAAAAATATTAGCGCATTTAAAATTTTGATTTCATACAGAAAAAATAAACTACCCCTATTGCAATGATTGATGATCCCTCTTATATTTGTACAACTTACTGAGAAGCGGAGGCTAAATTTTCTTACGAAAAATTGAAATTTTAAAAACAAGTTTATAACAGATTTCAAAGTGCATATAAGCGAACGACGAAGTTATTTTACTGGGAAATGCAGAAGTATCTGTCAGAGGCTAAAGAAAATGGAAATGCATGTTTTCTGTTTTGACAAAAATGTCGACTAATATTAATAGATAAAAACGTACATCTGTAGATTCCATTCAAACTTAAGGATTCAGAATGTAGAGATGCTGGAATCTGCAGATGATAGCTTTTTATACACCTACCCAAGATCATGCCGTCGACACACTAATTATAGGAAAACAGCTACTATTCTCTAAAAAACGCTACGAAAACTCGACGCAGAACAAAACGAGGTAAAAAACGGCTCACCTATTTGATAATTTTTATTTATTTTTGGGTATGCGCGTTTTTGTGATATACGCAGTTGCTTGTATAGGACAAAAATACCGTGCGAGACTTTTAATAATAATAAGAATAATGTATCCAATAAACAGTTAAAAAAATAATATTTCTATGCATTTCAGACTGTTTGAGTTTAGATATACCCGGTCGCTACAAAGTATGGAACCAGCAGGATATTTCAGGTTCTGTTCGGCCGATTTATCTGAAATTGTGCATGGGCCTATAGGTAATTAAAACGCATTTTTTTGAATTTTATCAACTCCGTGTCAGCTCCCCTTTCCGAGATATGGGCGCAAATTGCATTTTTTTATGGAAAGGGGGGGGTCAACGATCTTCTCACACTTGTACAATTTATTGCTTCTGAGTTGAGAAAAGTGTAAATACAATAATTGAGCCTGACAAAGAATGAAAAAAATTTTCTATATCGCTAAAATGGGCAAACAAGCCAGGTTTTACCTTTTTTCCTTGGCTGGTGACAATTTTCGCCTAGTTTGATCAATTTATTGCGAATCAAGTACCCAAAAAGTAAAAAAAAGAAAACATGATTCCGTAAAATTGCAGTATTTTTTCAGATTTACATTACAGAAAATGCTCAAAATGTTCCCCATTTACTTCCTGGCAGTAATGCAGCATTGAGTAAAAATTTTCTAATGTTCTTTGTAGCATATTTGGAGTTAAGTTCTGAACGTCTGCCCTGATTCGTGCTTTTAAATCTACTGCATTATGTGGCCGATACGATATTTCAGATACCCCCACAGGAAAAATCAAGCGGCGTCAGATCAGGGGAACGTGCTGGGCATTCTATCGCTCCGCGCCTACCAATCCATCTGTCTGGAAATATCGCATTCAAATATTAATTATTATTAGATCACGATCTTCGTGAGTTGCATTGTAGAATGCAACTACTTCCGAATAACTTCGCCTTCTATCTCCATAACCAATCATCAGTTTCGATGCGATCATGTTCAGTTAACTGAGGCATTGCGATTGCAAATAACAAAGTTAACGAAAATTATCACGGATCACGAGGACAATGGAGACACCTGGAGTTTTTGTTCTTACTTTGCGATAACGAAGTTTTTTGCGAGGCTCAAGTTTGTTATCACACTTTTCTCAACTCGAAAGCAATAAATTGTACAAGTGTGAAACATTTTTGAAATCAGGAAAAATATCGTTTTCAATGATGTGCCTTTAGACTCCCTTCCCATTAAAAAATGCAACTTTCACCCATATCTCGGGAACGAGAGCTGACACGGGGTTGAAAAAATTCCAGAAAATGCGTTTTAATTACCCATAAGCCCATGCACAATTTCAGAAAAATCGTTCGAACAGAACCAGAAATATCCTGCTGGTTCCATACTTTGTAGCGACTATTTATCAAGTGATCCACCATTTTGCACGGTTACCTAACCACCTCAGTAATCTATTTTTAAAGAAAACAAACAGATCTAGAAACCAGCAAACACCAGATAGATGAGCTACTTATCTTATCACCAATTGTTTCTGGTGTACAGACAAGAAGCAGTAATTGCACAGCCATGGTGGCAACAGATTCGACGTCAAATTCCACTGAAAGAAACCACGCGAAGCACAACTTCTATTCGTTAAGATCCAGGTGAGATTATCAAGAGAAACCAGTTGGTAAGCAACGAAATGTATCTTCCATTTGTTTCCAGCAGAAACAAACTGCGATGTAAAAGGAGAATCATCTTAAAGAACGGAGACTACAACGTCATATTCTCGCAAGAATCAAATAGAAGCAAATTAAAGCTGGTTCAAGATAGTGTTAATTTCTTGGTCAAGGTCAAGTGGAGCTGGACCATAGCCACTTTCACGACGATCCTGGTCGCCTCCTTCCTCACTTTCGGAGTGATCTATTGGATTATCTGTCAGACCCACGGAGACCTGGAACTCCACCATCTACCGCAGTTCCAGGAGCAGTACAACTTCACCCCGTGCATCAGGCAGATCTACGACTTCAGGTCCTGTATCCTCTTCAGCTTAGAAACGCAGCATACCGTCGGTTACGGCACCAGGGCCCCCACGGAAGAATGCCCGGAAGCCGTCTTCGTCGGCAGCATCCACTGCATCTTCGGCGACCTTCTCCGAGGCTTCATGACGGGCATAATCTTCGCGAAAATCACCTTGCCGAAGAAAAGAACCAGCACCCTCCTGTTCTCCCGCAACGCTGTCGTGTGCATGCGAGACGGTTTGCTCTGTTTCATGTTCAGAGTGGGCGATTTGAGGAAGGACAAGATTATAGACGTGGAGATCAAAGCCTACCTGATCAGGACGGTAAAAACGAGAGAAGGGGAGGTGCTGAGACAGCACCAGTCTGTTCTTGAAGTAACCGCAGACGACTGCAGAGAAGACGTCAATCTGATATGGCCTCTGGTGGTTGTCCATAAAATCGATGGGTGTTCACCTTTAAACAAGCTTTCCCCCAGCCATTTGCTCAGTAAGAACCTGGAAATCGTGGTTGTTGTGGAGGGATTGAACGAAGATACTGGGCAGTCTGTTCAAGCCATGTCGAGCTATCATTCTTCAGAGATACTGTGGGGGAGAAAGTTCTGTCCGATTCTGAACTATGACAGTGATTGGCGTTTGCACGTTGTCGATTTTTCCCTATTCCATGAGACAGAGCCTGCGTTCACTCCTCTGTGTTCTGCTCAGCATTTACTGGATTGTATTAATGAAACTGAGATAATAGAGTCGCTGAAAACAACAAATGCCATCGATGATGAAGACGAGCAAAGCCAAATATCGTTGGAAATTGCCCAAATTTCTTAGATAAGTAGATAAATTAAACTATAAACCTATGAATAATATGTAATGTAAGTTAATAAACTGTATTTCAAACAGAGGTATTTTAATGCCCTTTGATCTATTCCACTCAAAAGCTCAAGAAATATTTTAGATGCAAAAATAGATAAAATAATATTTCACATCAATATTCTTATTACAACCACGTTCTTCTTGTATTGTATTATACGATTCACATTTCCAGTAACATTAAGTAGAATTTGAATTAGAGCGACAATGATTTCATGACGTCTTTAGTTTCTTTGACTTTACCAAAAATACCTTTATGCTAGCACTATTAATATGCTTTGCAGTTTATCGTACATGAGACGATATTTTTGAAGCATGTCGGGGGACAGATTTTCTTAATTTTGACTTATCTTTTATCCAAAACAACCAAAAAACCTTACAAATAACTAGGCGTTCAAAACTACATAAATCAAACTAAACAAACTCTTGTTTTCCAGATTTTAAAACCTGATACGATTATTGATAATTTTAAAGTTTATTAAGTAATAAAATGGTAAAGAAAAGTATTAAAACGCGATAGAAGAAGGCATATTACATTCAATTGTCTTCTGAAACTTCCGCTAATTGGACGCAATTATAGTTCCAAATTACCAGCTTCTGGTGGATTTTCAATTATTTTAAAAGCTAACAATGTAGATGGCGAAGTAGCACAAAAAAGAAAAATCAAAACAAAGAGCAAAGGAAGTTTAATTGATTAAAGAAACCAAAAACACACCAACAATTGATCACTTTTAAAGGGAATAAAAGCAATATAGTCACGATATTTAATATAAGTGAACATATCCCCACAAATCCCGAGCTCACGACTTCTATTTAAAAAAGTTAGTTTATCCACAAAAAATTAAACCTCAAGAAAACATATCCAAATTATGCAAGAATCTTTGTGGTCAACTGGGAGGAAACGGTTTTGTGGGATCAAGCGAGAAGAGGGAATCTTGGTGCGTATATGGCAGATAATCCTGAAATAAGTATCCATACCATTTCACACCTATTCAGAATCTTCTAGAAGCTTATCTATCAGCTGGACTAAAATTTGTTCGTTTTTTGATTCGAAAATGGAAACCATTTCGAACACCTATTGTCAAAAACAAACCTCTTTTTTATTAATGTTGTGCAATATGTGTTTAAATTAAAACTTGTTTTTTTTATTGTTGTCTGCCTTTAATCAAAGCCTACTTGAAATGTTGAATATAATCTATTAAATAATTGGCATGCATCCTCAAAGAGGACAGTGATAGCGACTTCTACAAAGTGTACATTTTTTGTGGTAAAAGGTCATAGAGACATCTACATCTGCCAAAAGAGTATATACGGAGAGACGCGAAAAATCAGGACATTTTTAACTTGCGTGAAGTACCGTAGATGGCGTCACATGCAACTAGTACTCAATATATCTAAATATTTGAATTTCTCATTTCGACATTCACCCGATCAGATTATAAATACCTCGACGAAGATCAATTTTATGACATTATGCAAAGCAGAAATCAAAAACTTTTGCATTGTTTATTTAGATGGCATGAAGGCTGACATTTTATTATCATGACCCAAGGAATTATTTTTCCCAAAACTTTCGAATCGTACGTAATTTTGTTTTTTCCTCCATAAGGCATAAAAAACTATTATTATTATTATTATTATTATTAACTGCACACACTGTAGAGTTGACCTTACCCAAAAATAATAACAAAGTGGTAAAAATTTAAATGTACTTTATTATTCCTAAAACCATATACAAAATAGAAAAAAATATCAGCTGGATTCTCTGCTGGAGGCTACGGAATACACGGAACTACCACTTTTTCCGTCTTCTTCAAGTTCTCTAACAGATTCCAATGGAATGGAGGTCGTTAGGGTTTTATGGAATTTGGAAAAATCAACATCGTACTCCCGATTCTGTTCATCAACAGTCAAGATGGTTTCAAATTTGTGACCCCAAAGAATATCATTCGCAGTATAACTTGTAATAACTTGAGTTGACTGTCCGGTGCTTTCGATGACTCCTTCCAGTATTGCGACAATTTCAAAACGCTTGAATTTGACGTTGTCAAAAGAAAAATTGCAAAGGGGAGAATCCCTGTCGATTTTATGGATCACAGTCATTGGCCAGATGAAGTTCATATATTCCTCACAATCATCTACTTGAGTCTTGAGTAAAGTTTGATTGAGCTTGAGGACTTCTCCTTCTCTCGTTCTTTTCGTCTGAAGCATCACCACTTTTACGTCCACGTCGATTATTCTGTTCTTCCGAACGTCTCCTACGCGGAACATGAGACAGCGGACCCCATCTCTCAAACAAATGACTGCCTTATCCGAAAACAAAAGAGTCTCCTTTCTCTTCTTGGGCAACGTCATTTTCGCAAAGATTATTCCAGTCATGAAGCCCTGGATGATGTCTCCGAAAATACACTGCACACAGTTGACAAAAATGGCTTCCGGGCATTCTTCAGTTGGGGCTCTGAGCCCGTAGCCAAGGGTATGTTGAGTTTCTATGCTGAAGAGCAGACAGGAACGAAAATCATAAATCTGTCGAATACAAGGTATAAAATTCGAGGAATTATTGTGCTGGGCTTCGAAGTCACCATGGGCGTGGGAAACCAACCAATAAAGCGAGGCAAAAAGAAGAAAAAAAGCTGCCAGCGAACACGCCAAGATCAACAGGGTCCATTGCCACTTTCTCTTCACCAGAAACGTGAAAATGTCTTGTAGAAGTCGAAGTTTGGTACGATGCGACGTTCTCGAATACAAGACGTTGCATTCTCCATCCTTAAGGAAGGTTCTTCGTTTTCGCTTCTGGTAAGATATTTCCCTGAAAAAAACCTGATTGTAGTTTACCAGGCTTGTAGGTCTTAAAAAACTTACCCCTTGACTGAAGATTCGATAGGTATAATGCATTTCATTGTCTCGTTGGTGGAAAGATTCGTTGCTTTATACGCGAAACACACAATAAAATTAACGGTAGGTTTGTATGCTATGTAGAGATGGAAAGAACTGATAAAGTGACAAGTATGTTGTTTTAAATCATCGGTATGTACACAATCATGCGACTTCCACCGGAAATTTTTTTGTACAGGGCATTTCGGTTAAAAGTTGCTGATGGCATCTTATTCTTTTACAAAATCGGCATTTAAACTTCTAAAGTTTGACCCGTCAACTTTTCAAAATTAATCAGTTTTGATCGCAATCAAACTACGTAAAACGTACAGTGCATTGTTCTGTCAGTAAATAAGTAATAAATAAACATGACTTTTTTTGGCACCCTGTATACTTCCTAACATTATCACACTGAATAAACAGCTACAATAAGCTTTGGGACGTATTCGGAAACAAAGTAATCCTTTACGTTCTATTGTTAGCAAAAATAAGTGATACTTCTTCATACAAACGTTTAAAAGGTATTTAAACTAAAATTTATAGATAAAGAAAMTTCATGTGGTCCTAATGGAATTCCTTAAATTACATGGAAAGAGTGTTCTTTAGTTCTCTGCGGGCTTTGCCAATTTAGCACGTCATTAACTTTGGGTATTTTCCCGATTCTTTGAATCTTTTTGTTTAATAACAATTCACAAGACGGGTAGTCAAACTAAAATAGAATAGAGCTGGTTAAAAACTTATGTTGTATGTCGTAAACAATAACTTAGAATTTACGTCATTAAATCTACATTGAATGTAAATTTGTTTTTTCCTGGTGAGCATCAGGGGTCACATTTAAGGCCTATTTTATTTTTGATCTTTATAAATGACAATAAGCTTGTTTTTGGTACTCTAAAATACTACAATTTGCAGATAATCTGAAAGCTTCTACAATCGTTGTGTGCTTGTAATAGACTGTTTTTAAATGCAGATATTGATAATGTAAAACGTTGATACTAGAAATATATTTAAACTTTAGCATAAGTGTCATTTGGAATAGTAATGAGTATAATAACTTGCTTTCGCTTTTTCCTAAAATAGCGAAGTTGTATATGTAAATTATCGTTATGTCCGTCAAAGTGAAAAATTGAATGCAACTCATTAAAACATTGATTAGTCGTTTTATGTCTTAAAATATTATACATAGTTTGCTACTGCTTTCTGCAAAAACTCATAATAGTGTGTAATAATATCCTGTTTCAATAAACCAAAAAAAAAATAAATGGCGCTATAGCAATTTTTTTGTTGTCTAAATTTAGATATTTGTGTCATAACACACGTTTTTTGCTATTATTTCTCTTATTAACAAACCATAAAGCCTGTGAACAAACTTTTTCAATAAAATATCTGGGAACTTACATAACAAGCAAACTCAACCACAGAGAAACAGTCCAAGAGAAGACAAAAAACGTGCACAAAGTGACAAAAGCTGTACTACTATTTGTAGAGAAACCCAAGCCGTATTGGAGCATCTTAAAAAACATATACACGTCGGTAATTCTCCCCATCATGAGAAATGGAGTCAAAAGTGTTACTATCAAAGCTAACACAACAAGCTTGAGAAACGCAGAAAGAATATCGTGCAATTGTTGGCCAAAGCTAAAAAACGGAACTCCTAGAAGGAAAGACAATCCCAAAAAAAATTGAAACATATTGAAATATCTCCTCATGAATTTCAAATGATGAAATTTCAAATGTGTCATATTTGAAACAAAATTTTCATTCCCATATGAAAATTAAAAATGGTTTTATGACACGAAGTTTATATATTTAAAAAAAAATGCACCTTGTTCCATTAAAAAAATTAACTTCAATATAACTACACTATATTTGTGAAAATATTTTCCTGAACTAGACCCTACGTATATTATGAAGCTAAACAAAATTCACAATTTATTAGTTGATATATGAACCCAGTTTCGCTATTACCACACTCTGTACAGCCGAACAAAATAGGTACTTATTTTGCAATACGTTTTAAATTACACGAACCGCCACTGATTTCCTGAGTAGTTTATTCGAATCGTAGTAGCTACCAAGGTCGGTGCAATCGAACTACCTAATGACGTCGCATTAATTAGCAGCGCCACCGCTATCGTCAAAATCATATGTTTGTTTTTATCAGCTTTCCCGTCATCTCAGTGACTCACCAGTTCAATAACTTTGGAAAGTGTTGTGCACAAATATTTCTCTACGTCTTTCTCTGAATTTTCACGCATTCAGACCTAATTGAACTGGCAAAGATGTTCAGAACCGGTACCGGAAGTTTCGAGAAACTTTTAGGTGAGTGAAATTCGTAAAAAATCCTTTCTGTTTGCCTACAAATTGGTCTTCCTCGCAGACAAAGCAACTAGCAACCTGTTAATGGAACCGGACTGGCACACTATACTGGAAATTTGCGATCTGATCAGGCAGAACGATGTTGTGTAAGTTTCGTAACGAATCCAAAGCTCCCAGCTTTGTATTCTGACTTTTCAGGCCAAAGTATGCACTAGCGTCTATTAAAAAGAAGCTTCAGAACCAGAATCCGTACACAGCACTGTACGGGTTGCACGTTCTCGAGAGCGTCGTGAAAAACTGTGGTACAGCAGTTCACGAAGAACTAACCAGCAAGGCTTTCTGCGAATTCCTTCACGAATTAGCACAGAAGACGCCACACGAGAACGTGCGCAACAAGCTGTTAGAACTCATTCAAACCTGGGTGTTTGCGTTTCGCAAGACCCCGAAATATTCGGCATTGAAGGTTAGTTGCTAACCTATAAATCAGAATTATTGATTGCTTTGTTTAATTGGATTAGGATACAATGAACGCCATGAAGGCCGAAGGTTACAAGTTTCCCGCATTACGAGAGTCTGACGCGATGTTTACCGCCGATACCGCCCCCGAATGGGCAGATGGAGAAGTGTGCCATCGCTGCCGCGTAACCTTCAGCTTGGTTCAAAGAAAACACCACTGTCGCGCATGCGGACAGGTTTTCTGCGGCCAGTGCACCCAGAAGAATACCAGCCTTCCCAAATTTGGGATCGAAAAGGAGGTAAGTACCTCACAGCCTTTAAAGTAATGTCTGACTGTTGATTGTTTGGTTTGTGAAGGTTAGGGTGTGTGATGCCTGCTATGATGAGGTAACGAAGCCCTCGCAGAGTTCCAAGAATGTGGGAAAGCAGGAATCAGATCTGCCGATTGAATATCTGAAGAGTCCATTGGCACAACAAAGTCAGGTAAGAACATGCCACCCCCCTTGAATTTTTAGGTACCCACAGCATACCGTTTTTTTTTCTATGTGTAAAACTTGTAAAATATAGCAAAACGTTTTACTGTGCCCAAGAAGTTGTAACAACTACTGGTTTGCCTGAGAGAATGCTTCTGGGGTTTGAAATAAGCCACTATACTCGTTTCATTACTAACTTGTTTGCTCATTACTTCTCTGAATCATACAGCCATTCTTATATTGATCCTACAATTTAAAATGTTGACTTGCCACAGTTGGTCATGACTTTTATATTTGTATTGACTCTTTCACTTGTCTTTGAAGCCTGGTGTCTTTCCTTTCTAAAGGAAATGTAGTATTGTGGCTCCCATTCATCAGCTGGAACTATCTAAATTGTTCAAAAAGATTTTGGGCCCTTTTATTACACTTCACTGCAAAAATGTTATAATTGATGAGCAGGACATTCAAGAACTAGCAGTCTGTAAGTTTTTCCACATAATATGTTATCATCTTTTGAAATGGGCAAACAGGTAAATGCTGTTTATTTTAACTTCTCTAAGGCAATTAACAGGATCAATCAAGCTTTCTCTCTCAGGCATTTCATTTATTTGAATTCACCTTACGGATAGGATTCAGCTTGCGAAAATTAAGAGCTGTGTTTCTTCGTTTGAGATTATTTCAGGCGTGCCTCAGGATTCCCATCTCAGTCCTCTGCTCTTTTGTCTCTTTGTAAATAACATTGGTAGTATATTTATGTTTTCCCTATATCTACAATCTACTGTCATTTAAAATAGCAAAGGTCCCGAAGTTGTACCCTCAGGGTCGCCATAATCTGTAGATACCTCCGTGTTTGATCCATTAGATTAGTTTGCTTTAAAATATTGAGTATACCATTTTGGTAATTATTTAGTATAGCGTCCCATCACCTATCGAGCTCAAATTGTGCATGCCTCTAGAAAGTGGCCTCCTGAACACGAATATGAAATCCGTTTTTTGCGGTCGCACCTAGTTTTCAAAAAATTAATGTTTCAATTTGGAACTATTTTACGAGGTGGAGTTTCTCCCTTATGGTGTGCAGTGTCTCATGCTCCTTAATGTTTGCTCGTCCTACGAGAGAGCGTTTTCAACCAGATTTGAGGGTTGTTTTTTTTACCGTGCGATTTTTGAGGCCATTTTCTATGCACAATTAGAGCTCGATAAACGATGAGACGCTACAATAAATAATTTCTTGCATTATCGTTTATTATTATCAAAAGGCCCCGCCACAAAAATCTGAAGATGAGCTCCGCGAAGAGGAAGAGTTCCAATTGGCGCTCGCCCTGAGCCAATCGGAAGCCGAGGCAAAGGAGAAGGAAAAGGTCAAATCCACCCCGACCATCCTCAATCCCGTCAAGACAGAGCCCCGTCCCGTGACCCGCAGCCCCTCCCCACCACCAGAAGAAGTCGATCCCGAGCTGTCCCGTTACCTCAACCGCCAATATTGGGAGTCCCGTCAGACGGACGCCGCTGACGCCATCAGACCGACGAGTCCCTCGGCGCCGGCGTCAATTCAGCCCAGCGAGAGCAAGACGCGGGAAAACGGCATCGCCGAGAATGAAATCGACGAGTTCATGAGGAACCTGAGGTCCCAGGTCGAGATTTTCGTCAACAGGATGAAGAGCAACTCGAGCAGAGGGAGGTCCATTGCGAACGACAGCGGCGTGCAGACGTTTTTCATGAACATAACGGCCATGCACTCCAAGTTGTACCAGTACATACAGCAGCATGATGATTACCGTCTCCACTATGAGAAACTGCAGGACAAGCTCACTGCGGTAAGTGAAATATTGAGACTTATATTTGTTACGGAATCTTCACCATAATGTGGTCTTTCTTCAATCTTACTGGTCATATTTTTCCAATCATGCTTTTTCTGCAGTTTTAAAACATCCTTTCACAAGTGACCTTTGCAAATTTAAAAAAAACAGAAGATTGCGATTTGGTACTTGAATACAGCACCCCACTGATAACCACAAACATATGACATGGCAGATTCTTGGCGAGAGCCTCTGTGGTATTAATGATACAACTTAATAAGCTGTTACCGGTATCTTCAGATGAATGATAAAGTAATTAGATAATAAAAGAGAAATCAAATTATCGATACAGATAAAAATAAACAAAGACAAAAAGTTACAAACCATTCAGACAGACCATAGAAGACCACGAAATTACTCATTCATTAAATAAAATTTATATTACAAAAGGAACACAATGGTATCAATTTTTGTCTTTGTATATCAAGCCATTCGGCACAATGGCCAGGAAATGTTTTTTAACGGATCCAAAAGGATCAAAGGCATCTTGCTGATCTCCAAAGAGATTTTGTTATACCCTTTTACATATGTGTTTATTGCACTGTTTTCATTAGTGTTAGAGAGACACTGCACTTGATTTATGTTTTGTGACGACCTTCTAAAATGTTGATGTACATATGTCACAGTTATATCTAACTGGTGTTATTCTTTATCTGATTACTAAGGATTTTGTACATCATTTTGCACTATTCCATGTACACTAGCTCACTAATATTTAACATTTCCAGTATCTTATATAGCTGGATAGTTGGTGTTCAAGGATCTAAACTGAAAATTGACTTTTAAACACTTATTTTGTGTCCTTTGAGTACTATCCATCAACGTTTTATTTGCACACTCCATATGATGTTCCCATATAGTAAATGTGTGCTTCATAGATTAATTTTTTAATCTAGGTGTCTAACATGCTCTCACATTTATGTAGCGTGCCTGCTATTGGTGCAATTCGCTTTTGCACTTGACTAATATGACAATTCCTGTTTAATTTGTTGTCTATCCATAGTTCTAGATATTTCACTTTTTCTACCTGCTGAATTCTGCAGTTATTACAATTAATTGAAATATTTTCAAGTACTTTGTTTTTATGTGTGATTATCATGAAGACAGTTCTTTCAGTATTCATTTTTAAGTTGTTATTGCTGGTCCACGTATTTAGTTTAATCATATCATTACCGAGCTTACAGCATGAGTAATACTTAGCCGAAAGATTGACATATTTCAGATCCACAATGTATATATTATTATAGAKCAGTGKGTGGTCCTAGTACTGTTCCAGGTGGACACCACTTMCTACTGTTTGTTCACTACTMTCAATTTCTCCTATATGTACATACTGTTTTCTATTTTGCAGGTATGTTTAGCAAGTTGTAATTTTTCGATTAATGTTTGCTGTAATCAATATATACTGATATCGCCATTTCACCTTTATCAACTCTATCTAAAAGATCTTACTGATAGTTATCCCAGCATAGTGTTTCAGTCATGAAGTTTGATAGCCTATTTTTAATAACAGTTTCAAATATTTTGCCAATTATACTCAGCAGTGCAATAGGACTATAATTTTCCAGCAATCTGTTTAGCAATTTTTGGCATATTGACTTTGCCAGCTATTTTTTTATGGGTATGGGCCCCATAAAATTCCTCCCTAACTACAGTCATGCCCTATTTTGTCATCTTTAAACCAAACCTTCACTATTGTTAAACTGTCCTGAAACAGGTAAAAGACGCCAGAGCTGCGTTGGACGCATTGCGCGAAGAACACCGCGAAAGACTTCGTCGACAGGCAGAGGAGGCGGAGCGTCAGCGTCAGCTGCAGATGGCGCACAAGCTCGAGATCATGCGCAAGAAGAAGCAGGAGTACCTGCAGTACCAGCGTCAGATGGCGCTGCAGAGGATCCAGGAGCAGGAGAGGGAGATGCAGATGAGGCAGGAGCAACAAAAGCAGCAGTACATCATGGGATCGCAGTATGGCACGTACATGGGATCGCCCGTTCACGGACAACCGTTCCCCGGGAACAACGCGCCGCCTGCCGGTGCCTACGCGGGTTACCCGTATGGACAAGTACCGGTGGGAATGATGGGACCCCCGCAAACGGCTCCGCAAATGGGACATCCTGGGAGCGGACAAGGTACATAATTGTCTTAATTAGCAAAAAATTGTCTTAGATACCAGAAAATTGCCACAATTACCAAAAATGAGCTGTTACCAGAAAGTGTCAATAATTATCAAAAAAATATCACAAATATGTATCATAAAAATTGGCAAGCATTTGTCATGACTATGAAAATTGATACAATTATTATAAAAAAAAAATCTCTTGGATAGCAAGAAAAAATAATGTCACTAATGCTAAAAGAATTGACGACAATTACTTAGCACCGCGTCACATATCAAGAAATTACCATTATTAGTATGCCATAATTACCTAAAATTCCCATAGTTAACAAATATTTGTCCCATACCAATAATGCCTTAATTAGGTACAAAAATTGTTATAAATTCGAGAAAATTGCCATAATGACCAAAATGTTTAGAATTATTTTAAAAATTTCAGCCAACAAAAACAGTCTTTACAAGAATTAAAATTTCCATAATGATCAAAATGGTCATAATTATTTTAGAAATTTAATTTACCACAAACAGCCTTTATAAGAAATTTCTACTATTACCAAAAAAATCTCCCCGATATCAAAACTGAAAGAGTATCACTGACGCCAAAAATTAACATTTTTCAAGATTGACATAATTACGAAAAAATTGTCCTAAATACCAGAAAATTTTCATAATTCATAACAAATTTATATAAGTACTGGAAAAAAAATTGGCACAATTGCCAAAAGTCTCAGACAAAAAAAAATGACACATTTACCAATAAATGTAGTATAGAATCAAAAATTTGTCACAAAAGCCAATATTGCTATAATTAGCAAACATTTGACACAAGTCACATAATTACCAAAAAAAAATGGCAGTCACCAAAAAATTGTGGTTATCAAAAAAAATCACAAATGACACAAAACCTCAAATTCTTTTCAGGCGTTCCTCTACCGCAGAACCAGCCAAGACTGCAGCACCCACCGGGATTCCCTCCGGGCCTCCCCCCGCAGTCGGCCCCTGGAATCATGCAGAGACCTTCCCAGGGACAACCACCGGAGAACATGCCACCACACCTCCACGGGATTCCCCAGCAAATGCACGGGTTACCACCCAACATGATGCCGCAGAACGTTGGCTCTCAGCAGATGATAGGGCAGCAAGTGTCGCAGAGCCAAGTGATGCCGCAGCAGGGAATTCCGCCCCAGGGCCAGGGAATGCCCCCACAAGGTCAGGGCATGCCGCAGGGACAGGGTATTCCCCCGCAGGTGCAGCAGCAGTTCAGCCAGGGTGGGGGTGGCCCAGGAAACGCCACTAGCGGTGGTCAGCAAAATGGGGAGGCGGCCACAGCGGAATTGATAAGCTTCGATTAGAAATATGGCATATATTTGTATTATTCCACTTTTTAGACATATAAAAGTTTGATGTATCTGAATTATCGACTTTGTTTTATATAAATCTATTAGCATTTTATTGGTTATACATGTAAACAAAGAATATAATAAACAGGCGTTTGTTTGGAACTAGGGACGTTGTTTATTTATCACTCGAAACCATCTGGGCTGACAGCCATGTAACAAAACACCCCACCACCAGGGACCTGTTTGGCTGTGACTACAGCCCTGCCATCTGGGGACTTGTGCAGAAGTACCGGAGCTATTGGACCAGTTTGAGGTAAAAAAGGAATCTACAAAAAAAGAAGTTAATTACATGTATTTTTAACAAAAAAGCTGTTGATGTCAGTTAATATTTAAATCTAAAATTATTATTTTTAATTTTAGTCAAGCCTGAAATGTTTTGTTGCCTTCTTTAAGGTCTGTAATATTTTATTAATTAACTTTATGCGAAAAAGTAGCCTAAAAACCATATGAAATATACCTACAGTAGATACCTAAAGGACAGTACAAACAGAGTTATTCATTGTAGATAAAATAAACCATTATTAAAGTACGTTAAACAATATTGACAAAAAATATGTAAATTTACTTCAAATTGATAAATGACAGGCAATTATACAGGGTTTCTATAAATGATTTATGCGGAAATTATCGATTGAATCAGTTTGCCGCCTCTCAGGAAAGTGAACACAACTATTGCTTTTGCAAACATATGCAACCAAAATAGTGCTGACATTAATGGCGGCTAAGACTAACGTTAAGAAGTGGTAATGTGGTCAAGTGGTACCTGTTTGCAGACGATATTTCCCAGAGCTTCCGCTAGAGGCGGCAAGCTTTTTGAATCTGGTGGTGGATTCTTAAAAGGACCGTGTAAAGTACGGTATCGTATTTGTATCCTCAAMAATTGGGCGTATTCGTTCTTAATTTTGGCCTTCTCTAGATCTTCATCTGGTAAACTTGCCAATTTCCTAGCCCATTCGGAACACCTTACGCGATCTACAATGCACAAACGTTAATTTACATCCTGAAGATTAAATCGCGTAACTTTTACCGTATGGATTTGTTAAAAGAGGTGCATATTGCGCGATATCCTTCAAAGCATACCTAAATTCGGTTTGATCTCTCGTACCCATAATTTTGGAAATGTCAAGATGACGGTTTGATTTTACCGCCAAAAAACGGCGATTGTCGATTGTCGTAGATAAATAAACCTCATTTGTCTAAGTCGATTTTCGAATAGAGATGGGTGCATACCAGTTTGTTTTGTTTACGTTAGTTTTGTGACTGGCATTTTTTTGCTGTTCTGGTGCATTTGCGTCAGCTTCCGTCAGTTCACGATAAGAAATCTACGTTAGATCTCGACTCTCAAAAGACGTTTAAAAGATAAATTATCTTATATAAACGAAACCTACCGCTTGCATGACTTGCAACTATTTCATTAGGTACTGAAAGTGCAGCTTTCCCAATTCTTTGACGATGTCACCGGACAACAAGCGAGCAGAGCGTAGGAATTCTTCAAAGGTACTTTATTACTTCCCAATTATCGCATAATTTAGAAAATTTCCATTCGCAGTCACACCTACCACCGGCTGGAGAAATCTCAGACGATGAACTGGTGAGCATATCGGTCAGGGACCTCAACAGACAGTTGAAGCTCAGGGGCCTCACAAAGGACGAGATTGTCCGGATGAAGCAGAGACGAAGAACTCTGAAAAACAGGGGCTATGCAGCTTCGTGCCGTGTCAAACGAATCGAACAGAAAGACGAACTCGAAACTGAGAAGTCACAGGAGTGGAGGGACATGGAAACGATGGAAGACGAAATTCGAAGCATGAAAGACGATGTCAACACGGTCAAGATGCAGTACGATGCGTTGAAGAAGTTCGCAACGACGCACAAGATACCCATACCTAGAGATTTAGAAGTGCTTTAAGGATGTGTAGGATTAAGTATTTTTTTTTACAGTCAGGTGATTAAAAAGATGTGGAGTTGTTATTTGTTGATTTACTAATACGAGCGATTTTATGTGTCACGCTTTCGTGTTGTTCCTGTAATGCTGTCAGATTTAAACGTGGTCAATTGATCTACTCGATACGTTATGGAGTAGTTTAAGAAGATACATGTTTATTAGAAGGGCCACGTTACATTTGTCTAAGTAATTGTTTGTTTAAACTCGGAATTAGTTAATTCGTTTGCAATAATTAATCAAAACGTATTTAGAGTGGTCCGGTTATCGTGTTCACAAGAAATAACTTGATGTATTTTGACGTCACAGCCTGTTTCTAGAGCCAAGTCGATCAAAGTTTATCATGCTGCAATTGAAAACTGGTTATTTAAAAAAATAGGGGATTTTTTGCGTTTTATAATTAAAAAAACATGAAAAGTTCCTGTTAACGGCGAAATCTTACGGAAAAATGTTTAAAAGTTATAACAGCCAAGGAGTACTCGATAATGCAATAATACATCATATTTATACAGGGTGTTTAGTTTTCGAGTACCTACCAAACGAATCTTCGATTTCTTTAAATAGAATCACAAACCTTTTATGTCAGATTTTGATTATGCACCAAATTCTAAGCAAGAATTTATTAAGATTTATATGGTCTGAAATTAACGGTTTCGGAGATACGCATAGTTGGTCTAGTTATCTTGCCAAACAACATGGCATCATGGCAATATTGTAATATCAATTAGCAATTCGTTCGTTTCTTCTGTAACAAAATTATTTTGACCATTAAAAAGAAAGATCCCCAATATTAACACTCAAGACAATGAAAAAAAAGAAAAGCGTCAATTTGTCGTTGGAAAATAGACAGCCAATGATATATTTTTAATGATTCATAAAGGCGGCAGACAGTATTAGTTCATTTTTGCAAAATTCTTGGATTTCTTGATACTGCCTAAAATGCACCAGCCTGCTTTGAATGTTTTAAAAGAATATAAACAAAAAACAACGTTAATTTGCATTTACAGTATACCTGGAAATCAGTACATTGCCTCGTTTTTGAAAAGAGTAGTATAGGTTGCAATAAAATTAAAAAAGAGTGGTATAAAAGTTTGTCCTATCTTCAACAGGTATATAAGATATATATTTGGGCCAGATTGT
Organism: Rhyzopertha dominica; assembly: GCA_025024175.1. Classification (NCBI taxonomy): domain Eukaryota; kingdom Metazoa; phylum Arthropoda; class Insecta; order Coleoptera; family Bostrichidae; genus Rhyzopertha; species Rhyzopertha dominica. Next base: position 30,463,716 of record QCXZ01000053.1, read on the forward strand.
AAATGACTATTTTTATATTCGTTCACACTTAACACTACGCAAGTTAAGCATTACTTGTATCTTGTAACTTTTATTTATAAGATTTTTTCTAAGCTTTGAATAAACAAGTGAGATACGAATGCGAAATAATGATTTCATTAAAAAAATATGCATGTTTTGTTAAGTATTCAAAAACTGCACATCCGCTATAAACATGCTGCATAACTTTGATTGCTATACTACTTATCTGGACATTTTTCTCAGAGATTTCAAATAGAATCGTCAATTGAGGTAGCACGATAACTGAACCAGCCTGTACAGTCGGTTGCAGAATTAATGAAACAATCGGTAGTTTTAAATCTCCATCCGTAGGCTAATTAGGCCGTTATTTTAGAGAAAAATGTACAGTAATGCTCTTGTGGATTAATACTGCCTGGCATACAAAAATTAAACAATATTTGTTGAAGCTTTCGCCTGTGTTCATATGCAGACGTTGCATTAATTATGCAACCGATTGTACATAGGTACGTTTTAGATCACAGAATTTCGTGTATAATAGCGGTATAAATAATAAAAAAATACACGATTTATTTTGTAAAACATACGACTTAAGAAGTCACGAAGTATAAAGTTTGGTGTCATCTTTCAAACGTTTTATGCTACGATGGTAAAACAGACAACTGCACGTCAGAGTAGAGATGTGCGCATCAACACGTTGGCATTTTCAATACGCCCAATAAATTCAATTTATGCACGTCAGAAGATAAATTCGTCATGAAAACACGCGAATTAGGCAATTTTGAGACCAATTCAGAGTTTGATCACACTCACATCGCTTTAGACAAGCATTTTTACGGCAACCAGATTCCTTTCCCCAGGCATAGGATGACTTGCAATTTTACAAAACAGGATCGATTGTTGCGTAGTTCCGCGAACAAACAATTTATGAAACGCAATGCCCCAGGAAGCCAGAAAAGGCGAACGCAAGAATTCTGTGAGTGATGAGCGAGTTTGGTTATGTCGGATATAAACAGACGAACATCAACGCGATTTTTACAGGTCCCTCTATCGCCCGCCCCCATACTAGACATATCCGATGACGAATTGGTCAGCATCTCCGTCAGGGACCTGAACAGACAGCTGAAACTGCGTGGGCTTTCCAGAGATGAGATTGTTCGGATGAAACAGAGGCGGCGTACGCTAAAAAACAGGGGATACGCAGCTTCGTGTCGTATCAAACGCATCGAACAGAAGGACGAACTCGAAAGCGAAAAGTCACAGGAAKGGAGGGACATGGAGGTGATGCAGGAGGAGATCGGAAAGATGAAGGACGAGATGAACACGATCCGATCTCGGTACGAGGCGTTGAAGAAGTTCGCCATCAGCAACAAAATTCCAATTCCGAGCGAACTGGAAACTTTATAGGGTATTGATTTTTTACGGTAGATTTAAGGGTGAATAAAGTTCGTTTAATAAAAAGCGAGTGGATTTATTCATTTATTTACGGAACCTCGTTTAATCTTATCGGAAACTCGTTGAATCTTATTGACTTTGTGCTCGGCCAGCTTATCCCGTAGCTCGTTGATAGTTTTCTCGTCTTGAGTTTTGGAAACTATCGCCTGTTCGAGTACTTTCTCCAGGAGACCTTTGTATCGACTTTCTAAATCGTTGACGACCATTTCTATGTCCTTGTGCTTGTCTTCTGTTGTGGCAGTTGTCAAGTGGACTTTCTGAGACAGCAACCAAAGCTATAAATCTCAAATTTTAGGGTTTTCCTTACATGTAAAACTGTTACTTTGCTCATTTTAGAAAACAATGTCCAGTTGTGAAAAGATGTGATTAATTAATTTCGAATGACGCCCACATCCTAAATGATGGATAGCTCTTTTTGTTTCTCACATAAGTTTGAGCCACGTGGATTTGAGAAAACCACCTATTTCTAGAAAACAGGGAACACACTATCGGACAAAAGTAAAGCGACATTTTGAGGAATATACAATTAATGGTACTTTTAATTTTAAGAATCAGTATTTACCTTCATTTAAATTATATATGAAACGTTTAAGAATACTATATTATATATACTATATAAAACAAAGAGGCATTTTCCATTCTGTATATGGAGCGTTACATCTTGGAATATGTAAGTTAGATGAACCGATTCATATTATGTACCCTCAATAAAGCTCAACGGACCCACACCATTCCACAAAAAGCACTAGCATGACCATATTTCATTCCATCCAGATTAACAGGTATCAAGTTCTTTACTAACCAAAAATTTGTCTAATTAATTTTTTCTTTCACAGATCAAAATTTGCTCCTGTCCATGTATTTAGTGGTTTTTAGAGGATCTCGGTATATTGTTTTGTTTCGTTGTGCCAAAAATATTTTTTTGGCATACTACATCTAAGCAGCTGAAATCTTGCAATCTCTGTTTCTCATTGTTAAGAAAGCATCATTCTATCCTTTAACTCTTTGTCAATTGATGTACATGTTGGCATGGCTCTTATTGCACACGATGTTAGCCTAAATTAAAAAAAGGCAAATTTTTCATAATATAGAAAAATCAGAATATTGCCTTATTTTTGTCCAATAGTGTACATTAACAAAAAAAATCGAATATGCAGTTTAATTCTACATACATCAGATTATTATTATTATATACAAAAATTCATTTTTAAAATTACTCTGCTGTCAGCTAAATTTTTTGTATTTAATCCTAATTTATGGTGTATATAGTTAGAAGAACTTTTGATACATCTCGAGCAGTTGTTTGATAGTAACTGTTTTCTTGCTAGTGTCATAGGTCCTTATGGCGATAAATCTACAGTACAAAAATTTTAAATAAGACATTGTTACTAAATAACTAACACAACTTTATGGGAGTGAAAAATAATATTAAATAAACCAATACTCATAGAATCCCATAATAAATACAGGGTGCGCTATTTAAAACAAAGAAGGTACCTCAAGTTCACATGTCTTAAAAAACTTACTAAATAAGAAATTTAAAGCAAATGTGTCGGTCTAGACATCCTTATGTTACAAATAAAAATAGAAAGTATGATTTTGAAGATACAGAAATGACCCAAGCAAGAAAACACTTCAATTATAGACAAGGAAAGAGAAAAATAAACCTTTGTTTAGTAAACATAAAAAAATGGGCAAAGTAAGACAGTACAGTACATCTTCAATGTATTACCTGATTTGCCCTCTCCCTTTTACCGATCTCCTTCACGAGCTTTGAAATCTGCTTGTGATGATCCTTCTCTTGTTTTTTCATTGCCTTCTCCATTTTCTCGATAACCTGTTGCAGATTCACGATTTTGGCAATGTAATTCTCCTTTCCAAATTTGTTGCTCAACAACCGCGACTTTATAAACTTAACTTCCGTCTCCATCTTGTTGCACTGTTCGTGTACGGCCTCCTCTAATTCCTTAATCAGTGTGTCCTTCTCATCCACAGTCTTATCGAAAGTGTTCGACATCTCCATTATCCTCGCTTCATATTCGTTCTTGATTTCATCTATCTCCATCCTGTGCAACTGTTCCTTTTCCAGGATTTTTTTATTGTAGCACATTTCCAGCTTGTCCAACTCAGCCTGGTGCATCTCTTTCAGTACCTCTATCTCTTTCTCGTGTAGCTGATTCATCTTCTTTTTCAAATTCGATATCTCCTAGCAACACATTCACTTTTGATGGCAGTTTCGAAAGCTAGCTGTGCAGCCTTACCTTTTGTTTGTTTGCTTCAACTTCCTTCATTTGTTTCTCCAGTTTGTCGACCATCTCTTTCAACTCGCTGTTTTTATCGTTCGTTCTGTTCAGCTCGTTCTCTAGCATTTCTAGTGTGTTCCCAACTTCCGTGGAGCTCGCAAAACTGCTTTCCTGAAGTGCACACTTTATGTCCAGTAACTCCTAACAAGCGTTACTAGCAAGTAAGTTGCCATGGTTACATACAAACAAACGAATTCAATCAGTAATGTCAGCTGACATTAGATGAAGTTACAACTTCTACAAGTTCAAAATTACCATGCATACAATAACTGATGTTTAAAATACGTCTTCTTAAAAAAAAACACGAACGTATAGGCAGAGTTGCCTATTGTATCTCGATGTGATTTGTAAGTTGTGAATGTGTGATTTACATGAAAATTGCTGGTAATAAGCATAACAATTCGCGCATACACATCGTCTACTTTGGCGCATATAAGGGAAGTTCATATCTGTGCCATGTTCTATGTTGTCTGCAGTGGGACTATAGCTTGTGCTGACGACGCTTTATAAGCCGAAACGGCTGATCGCCGATTGCTCTAATGCAGACAACTATTAATTTATAGTCACCAAAAGACTTGTTGATTATGTTTACTGGCTTGTTCTTGTATTTCTTTTACAGTTTTTGTATATATGAGATTTTATGATGGATAATCTACTAGAACTGCCAGAATGACTTATTACAAATTAACTACCTAATACCGATGCATCTTTTATGTTACAAAAGTTAACGGTAGGTGGCGGCAGCTTACAGGTGTACGATTTAAATGCATTCTCGTGTTGAAAATCTTCGTTTTTGTCATTTTATTGTTAATAAAACATGTATCATGATGATTAGGTAGGTTATACATATAATCTAAGCAAGTTACAGCGCGGAATAGTTTGATGCAATACGTAAAAAATTGAATTCATTTGTGGAACAAGGCACGCTACGGAATCGGTATCCTAAGTGGAGCACTATAAGCAAGTGGTATATCCTCTGGAAGGCCAAAGGGGACAATTGCCCCTTCAAGACGATGTCAACTTGCAAAGTATTTTTTAATACTGTAATACACCACTGCCCCTCTGGTTAAAAAGCAGAGAAAACCAATATACGGTTGTATAGTTATTAGTTTCAAAATTTGAATTTCCTAGAAAAAAGACAAGCTAGCATTGATAATTTAGTGGTAGATACATATCCATGTATTACCAAATTTATATATGGAACAAAAGTATTACCCAAATCTATGGCGTTAGAGGGCAAAACAAACGATTTTTTTGTAAAGGTTTTGTGATACATTCATTGCAAGCATACGTTATTTGTAAATAACATTAGCTGAATTAAGTTTATTGAATCATCTTGTTTGGAATCCTAATCAAATCCACGTGCTACGTGTTAGTGGCCTTCTTGCCCATAATAAAGTTTGAAAAAAGAATGAAATATCGCAGCACAGGACTCCAACAAGCAGGGCACAGCTTTGTGAATGGGCTCCAAGATGGCGAACAATCAGTTCTGCTATATAGGATGGCTAAAACCCTGGACAGTGGTCACACATTGATTGGGTCGTTTCAAAACGAATACCAGTTTCTCTATTTGGTTAATTTAGCAATGATTTGTGACCATATAATCATGTTTCGTGATGTCGAACATCTGTTTTATATTTATCTTGCAGATGGCTGTACTAGCATGTACATAGGTATATGAAGCGGCCCCCTGTATATGTTGGCGCGCAATTTGAAATGTTTTCTAAATTTTGCAATTTCCTTTGCGCGAAGAGGTTTCTACGATTTATATGGACATGCCCATTACCTGTAAACGTGTCTTCAACGTGTCTACTTCCCCAGAAAGTACGTTCATACTCCTGTTAGCAGTGACGTCCCCTAAAACATTCGCGCTGCAAAGAAAATTTAATTCTCATACCCACATCACTACGGAATTGCAGATTCTTCGTCTCTTCGATCTTCTTAGTCAATTTCTGGTTCTCCTCTTCCAATCTCTTGATCGTCCCTACCATATTAGTAATCCTCGACTTACAAGCACCTTTCGACTCCTTCTGCGTGTCTCCGGAATTCCCGGTGCCCAAATTATGCTGCGAACCTGCGGTACTCTCCCCCTCACCGCCGGTAAGGTCGTACCAGGAGCTTTCGTCTCTTTCCGTATTGTACTTCTTGTAAGAGCTCGGTATAGTGGTCCTTTGTCGCATGCGCCTTTTAGGGCAAGATTTCGAAGTGGAATTTTCCGAATTCGTGTTATGGATAGTTCCATGGCAGCTGCTGGTTGCGTAATACGTTTGGTAAGTCTGTTGGCCACCGTAGTGGGATTGAAAATGTACCCCGGAATTTCTGTTGTAATCGTAGGGCGCAACTGGGAATGGTTCGTTACACAGCGAGCTTTCGATGGAATAGGAGACGCTAGACGGCGGTAAGGTGTCGTCTTCCTTCACCTTCAACCACATCAAATTAAAGCATATAAAATCGTTTCGTTAATTCAATACTTTGCATTCCCAGTACAGCTGTTTGAACGGCAGCAGGGGGCCGGGTTTCGGCTTTTCCGTAAACGGAATGTCCAAACTGCAGGCCTCGATCTGCTTCAGCAGCTCCTGCAGGTAAACGTTCCTCTCCTCTTTCTCCGATGGGCAGACTTCGCTCAACCTTTCCAGCCACAGTCGGTACTGGTTGATGTATTCGTTGTTGTCTATGCGCGGTATGTACGGTTTAATTATGCGCAGGATTTTTCTAAACTCGGCGTCTAGGGTCTTTTGGGACTTGCTGGTTCTAGGATTAACGTCCATATATTAAAAACTGGGTAAAAATTGGGTAAACCTGTCAAAAATGTCTGTATATGTGACATTTCGGTATCGGATGCGCGAAGGAAGATTGTGGAGTAACAGATTGTCATGACAACCAGCTGTCACCACTGTTTGATTCATTTAAAACCAAACGATGGCACTAGTCGTAAGTAAGAAGTACAGTCACTAAATTATATTAGAGTACCACAATAGTCCGCCATTTTAGGGCAAAATAATGCCGAAAGACGAGAAAGGAAACCAAAACAATCAAACCTAACTTTAAAGATTAAAGAATTGTCCGATGTCAAGCTTTGATGCACAAAGCACATTACATACACTCATCAAAACACATTGGCGCGCAACAAAATTACCTAACATCGACGCGGGATCACATAGCGACCAAATAGTGTACCAAATGATCTATTAATTTGTCGCCGTGGCACCAAAATGGCGGAAATATGATGACTTGAGTGTACATACGTTGTTGACGCGTTGACAAAGTGTTTATAGTAGTTGAACTCTAAGACTCTAACAACCTATGAGTTGCTCTAAAGTTAGGATAGGTCTGCCAACTGCTGCACAAAGTAAAATTAGTAATAATTATAAAATTGAATGTACAGGTCTAAAAAAATCACATTTAACCTTTCATCATGGTTGCTTATACCACAATAAAACGATACGCTGACACCGAACTGTCAATACTTTCGGTGTTATCAAGAGAACTCGATGGAAATTCAAATTTTCCGCTGCATGTGCCTGAAGTTTAGTTCGTTCGATTCACGGTGGCGCTAGTGAATACCCTTCCATGGTTTACCGTACAATTTGCTACTGTAAAAATTGAAAACTGATCCATATTCTCTAAGTGGTGTTATTAATTAATTCTTCAAAAGAAAATATTCTTAATGTGAACATCCACTTTATTTTTAAATTGTAAAGCGCTTTCGGCTACATGCTAGCCATCGTCAGTACAAACGTTAAAATGAAACTAACAGTTTGACAAAGTCAAAAATTAGAAACAAGCAAACTTGACTACAAACTGAAATGCAACCCACATGCCAATAACTCAAACGAAACATTAATTTAGATCAAACAAAGAATTTAGAATAGGACAATTGAAATTACAAAAATCATTTAGAATAGTAAAATTTTGTTCGTTAATAATTTTATAAATCTCTAAAATTTCCAAATAATTTAATTTAGATGATTTAGTACACAAATGTAATGAATTTAGATTGTCTAGCGTGGCAGTGTGTTTATTTACTAATAAATGGTTAGCTAACGAAGAATTTGTTGTAACAATATCTGTATTTTTATACTTTTCAAATTGTTTTAGAGGTAAAGAACATTTGAAACAATTTGAAAAGTATAAAAATACAGATATTGTTACAACAAATTCTTCGTTAGCTAACCATTTATTAGTAAATAAACACACTGCCACGCTAGACAATCTAAATTCATTACATTTGTGTACTAAATCATCTAAATTAAATTATTTGGAAATTTTAGAGATTTATAAAATTATTAACGAACAAAATTTTACTATTCTAAATGATTTTTGTAATTTCAATTGTCCTATTCTAAATTCTTTGTTTGATCTAAATTAATGTTTCGTTTGAGTTATTGGCATGTGGGTTGCATTTCAGTTTGTAGTCAAGTTTGCTTGTTTCTAATTTTTGACTTTGTCAAACTGTTAGTTTCATTTTAACGTTTGTACTGACGATGGCTAGCATGTAGCCGAAAGCGCTTTACAATTTAAAAATAAAGTGGATGTTCACATTAAGAATATTTTCTTTTGAAGAATTTGCTACTGTATTTTAATTTCAGTTCTCCATATGATTATAACTGAAATACAAATGTATGCGCAGGTTTTTGTGTATACACTTTTAAGTTTGAAAATTAAAATGTCAAATAGTTCATTTGTAACAATCAAAGACACATATTTCTATAAGAATAATGTTTAATGTTTTATCTTACTCCAAAAATAAGTACAAGAAATTATCACAAACGAATGAAAGGAACATTAGATGTTTAACCTTTTGTGCCCACGCACCCTACAGCCCATAGCCAGTTGCGTCTCGCAATCGCTCTTCAAGTGCGTTAAATTCTGTTTTATCGGTGTAATCAAAGTGCCGATCAACTCTTCCACCGTATGCGGGTAGAAAAAGTGCTCCAGATTTACCTTCAAATAACTCTCTATGTCTACGACTTCAGACAACAACCTAGAAAGAAATTCTTCAAAAGGTCCACAATGAAAACAAATGAAACTCACTGGCTCAGGATGGGCAGCAGGCTTTCTATCTGCATGGGGTTCGTGTAGTTGTTCAGTATTTGCCACTGGTTAAACCAGGTGTTAATTCTGAAAATAATGCCGATGACAATATGTAATGTATTAAAAATTCTCACGTACTGGTCACTGTCTATCACATTCTTGTATCGCGGCCTGAAATTAGTGAACCATTCGAAACCAACGAAGACCTGCCAACCGGGAAAACTCAGCTCCGGCAGCATCATCATCGACCTTACAGGTACCTCCATGTTTTGGCAGCCGTCGCTGTAACCTAATATCTTACCTACAGAACTGAAACAAGGCAGAATGACTTATTCAAATGGGGTGTAAAACACTTTATATCCAAGCTACTAAGCTACAATGTCCTGGTTTTAAGTATAAAATTTTGTTTGTTGTAGTATCGAATAAATTCGATATTAATTGGCAACCCTACACACTTGACAATCTCATTAGTTTAAAAAAACCTTGTGAACAATCTAACTATATCAGTCACACGTCAGTATATTTTGGTTTCCTATGCGTGCACTGGCTGCCCCTCGGAAGCCATATTGAATGAGGTAATCCAACAACGCATAATTCAAAATTACATTGAGAATATCCTCAAAGTTTAGGGTAGCTTTTATATACAGAACTGAACAAGAGAGAATGACTAATAAAATGTGTAAAACCCTTAATAAAGAATGGCACTTAAAGAAATGTTGAATTATAWTGGTAGAAGTAAAACTACTCGATATATGGGACATATTGAATACACTCGATATTATTTGCCATCCCTAGATGTAAACAGACCCCAAGAATAAACCACAAACAACTAATGTCAAACTGAAAACAGATTACATCTAATTGGTTAAAAAGAAGCGGGACTGTTAAAGTCATTCAAAATGTTATTTAATATATTATCCTAAAAGTTGAGATATACAAAGTTCATATCATTTTTTTTAATACATCTCAGTAGCCATTCCATATATAATCCCATTACAATTGAAAAAAGGACATTAAAAAATTAATCCTTTCATTTCTAATCGAATTAAAAAAAACTCACTCGTATATTTCCTGACTGTAGCTACCCGTCAACCAGGTTTTCAAACAGAGGCACAACGAAGGAATCCCGCAAGGTAGCAGCTCACAGAGCGCAGCATAATGATCATACCTCGACCAACCAGTCAAGGCGATACCTCGAAAATTCAAAATACGTCCCATGTGCAGGTTGAGATTGTTCAACCATGCCTCGTGGTTGCTTATGTGGTACTTGTTCACCGGTAGGATCTGACACGTCCCCGTGGCCCCCTTGAACGCYGTTGCACCCCAGACGTTTGTAAAAATGTTGCTGTATCGATCCCACAGGGTCGCGTCTAACTGAAAGGTTTCTGCACTATTGTAATGCCAAACCATGGGTTCCACTAACATGCCTAATTGGTAATCTGAAATCAAACAATSTCACCGTGAMGKTTAGTTTAAATTGAGACTTGTACCTTTTAAAATATTGACGTCTATGTTCCGTATCATATCGTCCCAGATTATGATCCTCAAATTCGGATAATTATCTTTAATATACTGAGCTACTTCCGTTATATGATCAAGGTATAAAGAAGGCTTGCCATACTTATTAGAAAACGCACGTTTGGAGCAAGCTGAACATAGCCCCAAATGCCAAACCTGAAACAAAATACTGTCGGCTCACTTGATCTTTCATTGTTTCCATGGCCACCTCGTCCGCTCCGATATGTAAATACTGAATGTTCGGATGGAAGGCCACCATCTGCTTGATCATTCCACGTACTAGCTGCATGGTCTCACTGTTGCTGGGACACATCGAGCTCGGGTAGTTCTCGACTTCACGCAGTCCCTTCCACTGTTCATGCTTTAGCACGAATTCCATGTGCCCAATTGTCTGTACCAAAGGGACGACTTCCAGACCACAATCTGCTGCGATCTCCAGCAACTGTTTCGCCTCTTCGATGGTATATGGGGCACCACATACCTGTGCGCTGTTGGAAAGGCCCCCGATTGGCAACAGTTCCTTGGTATACGGAAAAGTGTCCTCCCATTCTAAGAGAATGCCGGTAGCACCGATGTCTTTGATGAACGGTAAGAACTAGAAGAAATTAATTACGTCACCGTTCATTTGTTTATGTTTACATGCGAATCAGGTTAGGTCACCTTTTCGAAAAATATTATCTTTGGTGGTGCCCCTTTCAGATCCAAATGTACCAATCTGCGGAGAAAATCGTTAGGACGATCGGACGGTACAACTGTCAAGGATATACTTGCCTGTGCGTTCCGAAAGTTAGATTTTCCATCACAATAACCTAACTTTTACCTGTCAACATCGTAATTTGGAGCACAATAGGGATGTTCACTTACACCAAAGTATCCGATACACGGTATTTATGTATCCGATAAGGAGTCGTTTTAAGGTATTAAGTGTATTCAATATTCTAAAAAAACAAAAGTTTTGGCGAGAACATTCAAATTTCCCAATGTTAGTTTTACTTAGATTAAATTGGAATAACACCAAGATCAATAATGAAAACCTGTTATTGATCAAGGTAGAGAAAAAACAAACAATGGGAAATTTGAATGTTCCTACCAAAACTTTTACTCCAAATATGGCGGACGTTGCGCTACTGCATTCTATTCAGTTTAAGTACTGCAGTAAACTAACAGAAGCAAGTATGTACATGACCAGCAGTATCGGTTTTAAACAGTAGAACGTAAGAAAAGAATTCGTCACATGGATATGATTATTCAATTGTGTATATTTAAGTTATAATACCAGTAAATCTTAGGATTAAAAGTATTCACAACACAGTATCGATAAGACACCATTTGCTCATCCCTATATTAAAAGAAGTGGGTGGGGGAAAATAACGAAAAACTATTTTAGAAGGAATAAAACAAAAAGAAATGTAATAATCGCAATTTCAATTCTTTATTCATACTCAAACAGCCACTTTTCTGCAGCACGCCATCTTGACTTGTCAATTACATCATTATTGTGCTTTTAGTCTTTTGTTTCTCTCATTGCGGCATCATTCATATGCCAATATGTGTTTGTGGTAAAAAAGTAAATACCTACAAAAGAAAAAAATTAAGTTTCGTCATTTATCCATCAAACGGTTTTTACCCTTCGGCAGCCAAAACCTGAGAAAGATTCGTCCTCATAATCTTATCGTCATTACACCTGTACCAATAATCCCTCTGCTGCCTGATGTAGGCCACATAATGGCCGCCGTCGATGGACCCCGAATGGCTTATCACAGCGAAAAGACAGTAGCGATTATCGGGAGGAATGGGCGACATCGTTTTGTTGGGCGTGAGGAACGGCGTCATGTCGAGCATCTCGGGAAACGACACCAACGTCGAGATCTTATCCGTCCTCTTCAGGTGCGTCAGGAACCTTTTGAGATGGAAGGTGACGACTACTGGCAGCGATTTTATCGTCAGCTGCTTCGTCGCCTGCTGATACGACTTGCACTTGCCGCACATAATTGCCGTGTCCGGATGCAAATGTTCCATTCTGGTGAAACGTTCCAAACAGTCGATGAGTGAGAGAGAGGAGCTGCGTGTTTGTTGGAGGAATTCCCCCGATAATTCCAATGAAAGGTCCCAAATTGGGTCTTCTTTTGTAGAAATTCCGCTGGAAATCGATAATGGAATAATTACATTTAAGCAGGTTGATTATTATGAAAGAAAATCAATAACTAAAACAAGAATGATGATGAAGTACCCAAATGGTTTTGCTATTAAAAAAACACATGCAAGAGTGCACGGCATGCAGAAAAGCATGTAAATAGATACACTAAAAAAACATTCCTTTAAAAAAAATGTCTATACCGGCTTGAAAACAGTCCATTTTTCAGACTTCAGATTCATCTTCAGGACAACATTTTACGACACAGCACTGCGGTATACGTTAGGAGTACTTACTTGCAGTTTTGACACACTAGATCGCTTTGCAAAGTCCCCCTGAACACCTGCTCGATAATACTGCCTTTCTGAGCGCCTTCCGCTTGCAAGCACTGATTGTCCAACACTTGTAGGGTGGACATGAAAAACTCGTGTGCATCCTGCTGGTAGTAACCCGCGAGATGGTGGGCGTGCTTCCATGTCAAATACAAAAAACGGGACAAGGCAATCGGGGTGCTTTCTCCTTTATAAAACTCCTAAAATCCCCATTGGAATTATTGTGAATTGGCCTAGTCGATCAAAAAAACCATTTAACATTTTTAAAATGGAAGCAATTGAGCATCACCAGAATAGAACAAACGACAATCCACCCTAGACAAGTACAAGATCAATAGACTGGCATCTCTAATGAAGGGGGATAATATAAAACTGTTTTAAATGGTGTTTCGTTATTATTTGTAGTTAACCGTCAATCAACTTCAAGCAAGAAAATCAACCGCATATCTACTATAAAATGTATATCTGGAGTTAGATGAAAATAAATAAACGAATCTTCGAAGTTACTTGTCAAATAACTTCAAACGGCAATGGAATAAACTACCCATAATTGGTAGTTTATAGATGTCGATAATGGTAAACAAATTAAAAGCTATATGGTTTGCATTGTGTAATTTATACAGGGTGTTGCAAATTAGTAGGTCATCCCGTTAACCCTAGATTCTTGAGGCCAAAATATGATGATTTTGTTATTGGTAAATTTCTGAAAAATACTTCATTTAAAAAATACAGGGTGTCAAAGTTGAAATTTAAGAATCCTTTTTGTTACGATATAATCCACAGTTTTGGAAGTATCGAGTTGAAATTTGGTACGAGTTTGTAGTATTTACATCCAAGTGTACTCCTAAATTATTGTTAACACTATTATAAAAACAAATGAATATTGGAGAGATGTAACTTTCTATCCCCCCCCCAACCTTTTTTGGCATATGCCCATKAGACCATCGGATTTTTTTCTAGTACAAAACTTTATTGTTAGTTTTTTTGGTCTCTTGTAATTTTTAGACAAAATGCTTAGATTCATAGATAAACGCCGTTTTGTGAAACTTTCCACCTTGTCTTTGCCCAAGCCTACTTCAATAGCACCCATGCTTTTGATAAAAAACACTATTTAACGTAATCATTTTTTCAAATTTTGAAAAATTAAAAAAAAGGTCTTTCAATGCCATAAACATATATAAAAAAAAGCATTTTGGACCCACATATGCCCCCAACCTGCTATCTTGCAATTTGCCAACCTGCAAATTAGTGAGATACCGTTAATTTTGAGGTTCAGTTTATGATTGTGTTACTAGGCAAAACTAATCGTATGGTCACCCCCACCACTGGGAGATGCCAGTCTATTTATATTGAGCTTATGTATGAAATCMACTACCTGAAACAATTTGGACAGTTCGCACACTAAACACATCCCGTCGATTCCTTTGCATCTGTGTCGTTCTGCCATGAAATAATCACGCAACAAAGGCGTGTGGGTCAACGCCTGTATAATACAATTCATGAAACACGTGTTCCCCAAGTTTAACAGCCCCCTGAATCCTATCGTGGACTCCGGAGTAATACATATAACTTTCGATTTGTATTTCAGCAGTTCTAATTCCTCTTGGTTGGGATTCCACGAAGTCCATTGGAATAACCTTCAAACTTACTGTAATTAAAATTGCCACGGCACGTTAGGTAACCAACCTTTTTCTCCAAACTCCCGCCTTTAATTTATTATCCGAGGAAATTCTCTCTATATCTCTGTCGTAAACGTAATCCCTGCATTTGAAGCAATACACCTGGCCGTATATGAGATCAAGGGAATGATTATGTACTCTGCCGTGCTCCCGAATGTGTTTGTGGCATGCGAAATACACACAGTGCATACAGGTGTGCATGTATGGGCCAGTCCTCTGACAAACGTAGCATATCGCATTTTGAACCTAAAAAACAAAATGTTTTACGCACTTCAGCGAGGCACTATGTGCTAAGCAATCTTAGACTCTTTTTTGAAAAGCATTACAAAAGAATATGTGGAGTATTTGCGAATATTTGGGCACTTCTATCTTAGAAACTATGTTGAACCTTCTCTAATGCACAAATATGCAATCCAACACATAATCTAATTTAGATACTATAAACGCATGAAATAAAATCAAAGAGTTTCAGTATTGCAAAATTACTGCAGTTGTGTGAAATAAAACACGACAACATTTTATGAGGTTTAGTATCCGTATGACTACCAGTTGTTTAAACTCTTCACATCTAGCCAGCCTTGTTTGCTCAACATGACTACATTTATCCACATTTAAACTTAATTTATTGTTATGGCACCATGTGACAAACGAATTTAGGTTATTTTGCAACAATGCACAATCAGATTGGTTAGAAACAGAATACGGAATAATAAAGGTCCAAGACTTGAACCCTGGGTGACACCGCAATCCAAGTTGGAAGATAACGTTATTTCATACCACATCAAGAACCTGCTTCCCAAATAGGTCAAGCAAGAAATCTTTTACATAATGCATTCTACTCCCAAAGAAGTTTCTTGTTTATCATTTTAATGCAAATACAGTTGCATTCATCGATAATGTTTTTGATGATGTTTAGACTATGTAGCTACTATACAAATAAAACTTTTTCAAACTGTACTTTCTTACCTTCGTTTTTCTAGCCTCCGGATTTGCCCTTATCACAAAAATCGCATGGAGTACCCTAAAAGTTTTTGTACCCTCTATTCTTTTGTAATCATCCAAGTGCATACAACCCCTAGGCATACTTTTGTTAAATCGTTCGCACGAATAAAACCCACAGAGACAAGAGAGCGATATTTAATACAGTAATAGTTTATTCTTAATCTGTAAATGTAAATAAAACCCGTTTTGTTAGACTTTTATCACATAAAGTTCACCGACTACACGAGTTGTCAAACACGAATAGCCAACTTAACACTTCCGTCACCTCTAATGGTTGCACGAAAAAAGGTCGATATTTTCAAAGTCAACCTGAGAATTCCGCTAGGTGAATGTCAAATTTATCTACTTTTATTCATGATTTCAGACGACGTTGTCACTTTGCCGAAATTAAAACCTCGTCGTTTTTGTTTATGTTGTCAATTCTGATATCMGCTGMTGCGTTGTTCATCGGTATCAACAATAATTGCGGACATACGTTCAAGATTCGTCCTTGTCCCTYCCCGTTGCCTTTAGCTCTTTTGACAGCTCGCGCATGTCGCATCATAAACAAACAGTTTCCCGTACATGTGTAAGTTTAGCTGCCACGATGGCTGCACCAAAAACCAAAAACGACTCCAGTGCGCCGAAAGACAAGATGACAACAAACACAATTCCAGAAATCACAAAGACGGGGGCCGCCGGTGGCCAGAGCAGAAACGTAAGTTCTCAAAATGCACAAAGACCAGAAATTCAGTGTTCGCTTGCAGCCACAGCTAGGGGAGATAGCCATCGAAGCATCACAGATCATAAGCCGGCTGGAGCAAGTGGCCGAGGGCAACTTGAAGGACGCAGCGTACAACCAGCCCACCGTTTTCCTAGGAATCGACCAGAGGAGATCGGACGACATAATTCAGATCGTACAGGGGCTGATTAACACGGACGAAGACGGAGAACCCAATTCCTTTCCTGCTCTGGATGATGTTGCGAAGCTCGTGCTTGTTGCGCACAGCCTCGCAGCTTATTGCGGCAACGTAGACAGGCAAATTTCGCAGAAATTGAACGCGCGGTTCACCGCGGACGCCACGAGATGGCTGAGCCACTTGTTCGGGTTAGTAAATGTGGCAGTTTGCTTATCAGTAGATAACAATTAGTCGTTCGACTTGTTTTATGAGCGTGATTATGAAATACCACTGATAAGGGTGATTTTTAAATGCTTGATAATGCAACGTAAATAATATAGTATTTTTATTCTGTTTTTGTGTCATTTTTTCTATTGCAGCTTCATAGATTCGTCCGCTTTTTACCACGACGACCAACAAGAAGGGTTGGTACGAATAACACGCATGATGCTTCATTATAAATATCCAAGATATTTAGAAGACGGAGCTTTCGCTTTAACGGCTGCTTTACCCACGATTTATAGCAGCATAGCAAGTCCTTTGGGGGTGGTGCAGCATCTATGTCGACAATTAGGATTACCGCTATCTTGCGTACGGCCAGTGCCTGTTAACACACATTTTGGTAGGTAAACTACTTTTTTTTCATTTACAATCTGAGTATTCAGTCTCTAATAAGAAAACGTAATAATAGACAGGAAATTAATGTCAATTAACAACGAAAAAAGTAACTGTTTTTTATGACCTTGTCGTGCAATATTGTTAATGAAACCTTGATTATTGCAATGCAATTGCTCAGCACATGAATAATTTGACCTAGATACAGTGTGAAGCTTCATTGCCATGATTAAGCATTGCAAATCTTCATGTATTACTGTGTTGAAAAAACATAAAAGCATTTTTCATATTATTATAAATGTTTTAAATAATATTTAATTATTTAACACACATTAAATCTAGAGGGTATCTCTAAAAGGTCTGTACAAAATGTTAGGGTTTTCATAAAAATGATCAAACTGCCTGTTAACAGATTCCATAGCCAGTTTAGTTTTTGACATATAACCGGTTAGTTTTTAACTGGTTTGCAAGCTTTAGGAATATCGTGTTTAAAAGCTTATAAAATAACTTTTTTTAAACATGGGACTACTTTCCTATTACAAAATACAGACATTTGCAGTGCACATAAATTAATTTTAAATAACTGTGAATAATGTTGCTGTACGTTATTCAACGGTTACTACGAATTTAAGCGGTTAGGAAAAAGCTGGATACTACAAGCTATTATAATCGCTGTATAATTTAACCTATTAATAATTTTGCATTTTACCTAATGTCATAGACTTATCTAATGGTCAACCAATTTTCACAGCGATAATTAAATAAATATACTAACAATTAACAATTTGATGTAAAATTAAAATTTTATGGCTGTTAGATTTGCACTAAATGCAATAAATGCATATTTAAGGATACTGTACTGCAGTGGCGTAGCCAGAAAATTAACTTGGGGGGGCAAAGCTCCAAACACAAGAAAAATATTAGGTACAAACAAGAAAAAACCAGAAGAGGTGTGACTTAAATTTTAATATTTAATTTGCTAAAATGTTTATTATACTACAAACTAATAGTTTGCAACAAATTTGTACTGTTAAATGTAAAAAAGCTGCTATTCCATTATCAAAATAATTTAGTTCCTGGGGGAGCAATTGCCCCTCTGCTCCCCCCTTGGCTACGCCACTGCGGTACTGTATTATCACCAAGTCAATTAATAATAATGTTAGTGGTTATAGCTAACGGGTTAGTTTATAACCGGTTATTATGAGGCCACGTATTACGATTAATATTGTGATATCGTAACCGGTTAATGGTAACCACTGACAGCGCTACTTTAAACTTTTTTTAAATAATGTACCCTGATAATAACATAATAACATCATCTCTGGATCTAGTCTTAAAATGTTTACTAAATTTTGTATTCCCACCCACAATTCGTCTTTGTGTTCCCCATAAAAAATAATCCATGAGTGTCAAATCCAGTGAGCGAGGTGGGCAATTAACGATTGATTCCGAAAATTCCCATTTGAGAGATTTCTGATGTTAAAGATAGAATGTGGTGGGGCACCACCATGCATGAACCACATGTTTTGTTTTGTTAAAAGAATAAGAAAATATCGCTAAAATTCAATATCTAGTGAGMCATGAACCTTTTTCTGAACATCGAGAAATACTCACTCTGTATAATCTATTTTTAACTCACCTAACCTAACCGCTTTCATGGCAACATCTGACTAGCATTGCCAACATTAAAAAACAATTTATTGTTAGCAGCAAAATTCTATTATGTATTAAGCACAAAAAATTCGTACTAGATTTTCCTCACATTCGAAATTTCTGCAWGGCTGTTTCAGGCTCACAATTCATAATGGACATTTCCGCTTTGCAAAAAATGTTGGCCGAAGACCTGACGGCGGGTAGGACACCGTTAATCGTCATAGCCGATGCAGGTACCCCAATAACTGGACACGTAGATAATATCTCGAGGCTGCACGAATTATGCAAAGCGCACGACATGTGGCTCCATCTGAGGGGGCACGGCTTGGCCGCACTGGCTTTGCCTAGTCACCAGCATAATGGACATGTAAGAAAGAACGATCATGTATAACTTCAAAACATTGCTAAACGTTTTTTTTTCCAGATTCCACCAATTGCTGATAGTTTTACCATAACTTTGGGTACTTGGTTAGGTATTCCCGGTTTACCGATGGTCGTATCCTTTTTAAGCACACCAGCTTTTAACAGACGACGAAATTTTGACCTTAACATTTTAACCAGACCCTGTATAGACTGTGGGATTCCAGCTCCCAAATAAACGGTAAAACTAAACAAGTAGGCACGTCGAGGGAAAGCACTCTACCTCTGGTGGCCGGTTTGAGCACAGAACACCATCAGGGCAGACGGATCCTGTCGTTACCGCTGTGGACCGCCCTGCAAGCCCTGGGCAGGGAGGGGGTACACGCGAGAATCAGAGATAATTTTTTGGCCAGCGAGAGGTTATGGGCCGCCGTGGATGTCTACAGACATGTCAGGGTGTTGGTGAGTGCAGAATTACCATTTTTTTGTGTGTGTCAAGTTTGGCACTAATTCACTGATTCAGAGCCAGAAACCTGGTGGGGAAAGCGGGAACTACACCGTGTCGGAGTTGATCTCGAAACCCGCAAACATACCCGTGAGTAGTCAACTTTAACGGTTGTAATATTTGCTGCTGTAATGTAAATGTTGCCTTAGCTGTTGTTCGAGACAACCGCCAGCAGCGTGGTCTTCCAATTCATACCTGAAACACCAGAGGGCGAGACTTTGGGCAGGGTGCCGCCGTACTACGACAAGTTAAACTCCTGGTTGGGACAGATCCTGCAGTTGGATGCACCACAGGTAAAAAAAAATCAGTTGGAGTTCCACATGGGTCGTTGTTGGAGCCAGTGTTGTTTATTTGTTTATTCAAATTAGACGGCAAAGTGTCTTGGTGAATACAGCTGCCTCAGATCTAAAATTAATTAAACGAGGTGTTCCACAGGGGTCGGTATAGGGCCCACTTTTGTTCATTCATTCATTAAAAACAGAGTATCTTAGTGAATAAAACCTGACTCGGATCTGAAATTAATTAAGCAAGCTGTTATAAAGGGATCAGTGCTGAAACCACTTTTGTTCATTCATTCAAAACAGACAACAGTGTCTTAGTAAATAAATTAATCAAAGAGTTCAACAGGAATCCTTGTAGGGCCACTTTTTTTCATTTATTCGTTGATTTAAAACAGACAACAAAGTCTCTATCAGCAAAGCTGACTCAGACTTAAAATTAATCAAAGGGGTCATTGTGGAGTCCGTMCACTTTTGTTCATTTGTTTGTTCAAAACAGTCAACAACGTACCTGAAACAGAGAAGAAAGTGTTTCAGTGAATAAATCTAACTCGGATCTGAAATTAATCAAACGAGATGTTCCACAGAGGTCAGTGTGTGGTCCACTTTTGTTCATTTGTTGGTTCAAAACTGTCAACAAAGTATCTTGGTGAATAAAGCTTACTGAGATTTAGAATTAATTAAACCAGGTGTTCCTAAAGGGTCAAAGTTGAGGGCCACTATTGTTCATTTATTCACCTGAAACAGACAACAAAGTGTTTTACTGCATAAATCTAACTCAGATCTAAAATTAATTACCGAGCTGCTCCACGGGGGTCAGTACTGGGGCCATTTTTGTTCATTCATTTATCTGAGACAAACGGATCTTTGTGAATAAGTTGTCTCATATCTAAAATTTTCAAATGAAATGTTCCACAASGGTCGATGTTGGGTGCACTTTTCTTCTTTCATCCGTCAAGTCMACAAAGTATTTTGGTGAATGAAGCAGTCTCAGATTTAAAATTAATTAAACGGGGTGTTCCACAAGGGTCAGGCTTGAGGCCAATATTGTTCATTTATTCATCTAAAACAGACAACAAAGTGTTTCAATGAATAAATCTGACTGAGATCTAAGATTAATTAAATTATGTATTCATTCCTTCATTCAAAACAGACAACAACAAGTGCCTTAGTGAATAAAGCTAACTCAGGTGTMAATTAACTTATGTGATATCGAAGTAATGTAGMAGTCCTGATTCCGACGCCCTCTTTTCTCAGGTTMCGTTAGATATCTGCGACTTAGAGAATATAGGAATGGTGCTTCGATTCTGTCCCTTCGAAAACACAGTAAACAGCCAGCAACCCAACTCCGAAGACATACAGGGCTTCGTGCAATGCCTGGAACAGCAACTGGTCATTCTAAGAGCCACGGTGGAGCACAAAAGTACTTTCCTCAAGTTGGTGGAAGCGTCTCCGGTACTGAGGCACGTCGAACTACCAGAATGGGCAGGTACGCAAAAAATGTTGATCGTGTCAATCGTGAAATGTAATTTTCGAACGGGCTTAGGTCTGGGCGGGGTCAGGTACGCCCCGGAGGGATGGGAACAGCTTTTAACCGACCAGGCGAAAGAAGAACTCAACAACCTCAACATGGCGTTGGTGGACTCGCTACGTTCCACGGATTCTGCGTTCTCGCTGGGCGAAGGCACCGATGGGCTCATGTGCGTCCGTTTCGGCATGCTTACGCCTCAATCAGACGTGGAGGAACTGCTGAATCTCGTCATCAGGGTGGGGCAGTCTGTCGAGGAGAATTCCAGGGTTTTGGATTCGATGAGCGAAATCGTAAAGAAAGGTGAGCACGTTTATGGGTTGTTATATAATGTATTGTAAGTTACAATATTTCCTTTGGCAAGATTATGTGTATCTATCTTTTCTATATTATGTATTTCCTTCTCCAATTTCATTTTTTGTATTTTTTCCGTTGGAAAATAAATTATCTTGTGTTATCGCACATCATTCTTTCTTCTTCAGGAATCGAAACCGCTACGCTAGATCTTCAGAAAGAGAACGAAGAACGCCTATGGCAGGAGGGCATACTTCGGCACGTACCGGTGGTGGGCACCTTCATGAATTGGTGGGCTCCTAAGGCGAAAGAGAGTGGTGTAAAGGGGCGGAGCCTCAATTTGACGCAGGGTGTCGTCGAGTCTACCGAAAACATCTACAAGTACCACATGCAGGTACAGACTGGAAGTGCCCCGGCGGGTTCCAGGAGTCCCCCGACGCCTCTGGTGCAAACACCGGTCGGCGGGAGTCMCTCGAGGTAATAGATTTTTTTTTTTGAAATTTCAAAGTGGGTACGAACCGTTTTTCGTAGATCGAGCAGTCACGCTTCGAGTCAAGGCGGTACGCAAGTGAAGATCGAAAACGAGACGCAAACGAACCATGTAAAGAAGGTTAGCATTGGTAGTAACAAGGACAGCGTGCAGGAAGATAGTGGGCAAGTTAAAAGCGTAGACAGTGATACAAAACTGGCAGAGACTGATAAGGAATAAATTCAAAGATTGTTTTTGTGATTACTTTAAAAACACATTGTATTATTTTCAGTTTTAGGGACAAAAAGTCTTACAGTAGCGGCCTTTTCTCTTATGTTCTCGCTCTTAAAACCAGATTTGTAAGTATTATTAGGTTCGTTTTAAGCAAAAAAGAACATAGTAATTTATATTTCCATTGTTGACGCTTTATATTTTTAAGGCTTTGCCTTAGTGTAACATATTATATAAATATTGTGTAGTTATATCACTCTTGTAAAATATTTGTATTTCCAAGTTAATAAAAATTTTACCAAAGATGCGTTTAGTGTTCATCTACCAGGTGCCCCACTCTCATCTAAAGAGTTGTACTGTCTTGCAACGCATTAGAAAAGCATATGAACCCAATTTCTACGATTTACCAATATCTTTTTCAAGTCCAGAGAAGTTGGTTTATGAAGTGTGGGACCTGGAGAATAATACCTTTGAAGATGACGTCAGTTATAGTGCTCCCAAGAAGGAATTTTGCTTCAAACGTTGAAGATAGTGTGTTGCAACGTCCTTTCTATTATATTAGCGGACATCATCAATATGCAAAATGTGTTAAACGGCAGTCTTACAACAACACTTCTTCTTTCCATTTGTTTTTGATTCACGTCTTTAAGAGGTTTTATTATTAAGATATCAGCTATGAACGAATAACGAATGCTATTTCTGCCATAGCCGCGCGGAACAGATGAACAAAAATGCATCAATTTCCAAAAATCGTATGGAATCGACAGAGTTTGTATGATACAGGAATCGAAAAATATAAAATAGCTACTCAGTGGTGACCGTGGTTAATGAAATAAAGGGAATTTAAATATGTTCTTCTATATATAGAATAGAATAGAATAGAACTGCATCACACTGGCGTTCTGTTTCGTCCATCTCTATTTCGCAGTCAATCGTCAGAAAATATCATCTGCTCGTATGTCATTCGTTTCAAAAAATGGCAGTACACATACAGAGCGGGAAAAACAATGTTTTAACAAACAAACTACACGCAAAAGTGCAAAGCATACCCTGTTCTATCCAGGCAGATTCTGACGCAAAAGTATCGCAGTATTTCGAACCTACAGTGAGATCGAGTGAAGATGGTTGTAAGTAAAAACGTGCTACGTAACCTACAAAATTCAAACTACTTTTTCCAGTGCTCTCTGCTTCGTTTCGAGGTTTTCCCTTGAAAGGAAAGGATGTGGACCTGCCCAAAGACTATGTCGGGGTAGTTTTGCACGAAAACATTAGGCCAGTTACTGATAAGGAAGAAAGAAGGGTTTACTTGATACACAAGTTCAATTCATTCAGGTATTGGAACTGGGATAAGGTTCCCAGCAAGAATGGTGTGTTTTTGAAAGCGTTAGACTGGATTGATATTGCCGAAGCAGTAAGTTTTACGTGGTTGAGTTGGTTACATTTTAATTGTCCGTTCATAGCTCCATGCACCCGTTGTTGAGGAATGACTAACCCATTGGACCGCTGGAGAGAGATACCTATAGACTCTGTGGCCTTAGTTTTTAAAAATATATTAAAATTATTGAATCTGTATTTTTCAACTTTTAACTATACCTAAATGCTATAATGTACATGATCTTGTAAAATAAGCTGTTATTATTCCAATAATATATTGACACTTATAGCTTTGTTATTATTTTTACAACCTATCGAGTATTTAGATTGATACCTATATAATACGAGGCAATCTCAAATGAAAACCTCAAAATTTATTAAAGGAATGTCAACAAGTAGAGCATGACTTTTTTTTGCCGAAGTGCTTCGGTATCTGAAGCAAAAAAATTCTTTTGGCGTGTGCATTTCATCATTACTTGAATTTTTCCCACCTGAAGTCACTTTGAGTTGACCAAGGATGTAATAGTCGTTTGGGGCAAAGTCAGGTGAATAAGAAGGTGCCGTAGATAAGCAAACTTCAAAAGCGCGCGATAGCCTGGCCTTCTGGTTTTGATGGCTGGCTTGCGACAGTTTTACGGGAGTTCTGAATCCTCCAAAATTACTCCATTTGCATTCCCAAAAAAGAGTAGCCATAACCTTTCCTTTCGAGAAGGTGTATACGTAATTTTTTTGGCTTTCGATGAAGAAAGGATGGCGCCAAAATGGCCTAAGTCCTTGTATGAGAATTAGCTACGGAGTTAAGCCCATTTTAAATTTGTTGCTGCAATCACAAACTT
Organism: Rhyzopertha dominica; assembly: GCA_025024175.1. Classification (NCBI taxonomy): domain Eukaryota; kingdom Metazoa; phylum Arthropoda; class Insecta; order Coleoptera; family Bostrichidae; genus Rhyzopertha; species Rhyzopertha dominica. Next base: position 30,488,191 of record QCXZ01000053.1, read on the forward strand.
GCCGGATTGACATATATGAATTTTCTTACTGTAGCTTCGCTGTTCCTTCCTTGGTCCAGTGGAATTACTGTATCGGTGTGATAACAATTTGAACTTTTCCTACAATATGTCATTAATAGGGTCTTTTAGAACAAGGTTCTATTTCTTAGATTTGTAGGGCACTTTTATAAGGTTTATTTGATTCTGCTCTATCGAAAGTAGAACTTGGCGGGATATTCAAAACTTTTCCTTTGCATTTGCCGGTTTATTAACCCTTCAAGTCAAGATCCTTTTATCAGTCGACTCCAATGTCTGTCGCATTACTCATATATTTCACAACACGCCCTCTCGGGTCCATTGATCTCCAAATTCCAAAGCAGTAACGAACCAGATGAAGATAAAGGCATGAAAGGACTGAAAAATGTCGAGCGATCAAGTGAGCCGTGTTGTCATTCTTCAGACCACCCTTTCGTGATGGTTGAGGGTCCAAGGACCTCTCAGACAAAAGAAAACCATGTGGCTTAACAGATGTTCCCTAATAACGTGTACGAAAGTGTGACCGCATGAAAAATTATCGTGTCTCAGGGCATTTCCATTTTAGGGTCATTTTTTCCCAACCTGATTACCAATTCAATGCCCAAAGTGCATTTTCCGCTCGAGTAAATCGTACGCGGAACGTTTTCACTTTCAAAATCGATACGATCGCATTTTTAAGAGGTTACTCGCGCTGGATAGCAGATCTTATGCTAATTGGCTTATTGTGTTCAGGAACGGTATTATCATTTTGTGGGTGTGACTGGAGATCGGACAGGGCTCAAGATCACCCGGACGATACGTTACGGTTAACAATCAAAACAATCGGTCCATTGTACTCCCGACAAATACAAGCATTATGCAGTAGTAGCATGCTGTCAACGACAGGTGGTTCGCCTCACATTCGCAGTCTTTTTGCCGAAGAGTTGATGAACCTCTGAAAGAATGCTCCGTTTGTAGAGGTTGTGGTATAACTGTATATGTCTGTTAACAAAACACAAGTGTTAATTGCTTAACGAATACCTACGGTTTAAAAATATAAAATTTTTGAAAGTCTTTTTGGATTAACCGCATATGATTTTGGAATAAGGTTTCGCCCGAACTTGTAAGATCAGGCCAGGAATCATTGGCCTAAATTTTAATATTTCCCAGCCAAAGTTCTTCAAAAACCGAAACTTCCCCCATCTCATCTCTCMAAAGATGAGAAAATTGCTATCAAAAATCTCAAGTCCATTTCAGAGATGACCATCCTCTCAGCCGATAAAGGTACCGCGACTGCAGTTCTTAATATTTACGATTATGTGGATAAAATCAACAATCTTTTGCAAGATGGGTACACTACCATTTCTGATGACCCGACTCCAAGAATTGAAAAAGAACTTAATTCGATGCTTAAGAATCCAGCAGTACCTCAAGATATCAGGAAAAAGCTAGCTCCAGAGGAATCGAAACCCCTTCGTCTATACCTACGGTCTTCCGCCTCCATTGTTAGCACTATAACGACCCGCCCACTTATAATATAGCCAAATAATTAGCGAACATTCTGAAAGACTACACGGTAAAAACGGGATCTTTTTGATTTCAAATATTGCGATTGTAAAAAAACAATGTTAAGACAAAACCAATGCAAGCAAGACCATTTACCACAGTCCTCTAGTATAACGCAAAAGAGTTATGTATGTTTAGATAATATTTCTAAACATTATAATAAGGCAACACTTCCTATTTGCGCAACGTTAACGGTTCCATAGCACAAAAAAAGAATTACGCCCGCTTCTCGTAAACCGGATAAAATTGGATCTGTTTTTGCATTGCTTTTCATTTCACCTGGTGGGCGCCACCGTAATTCGGAACCGGAATTTGACCCCCTAATTACATAAGTTGAGTGCAGATAACCGCCACTTTCGTGTGTTAAAACTTTCGATTGTTCACGGTAKGTAGGCCGTGAGAAAGTAAAAACAACTGCAGATCGTAAAGTCAAGGTGAGGATGATGATAGCTAAGTTATCTAAATGGAACATGTGGGTTGCTGCTACGGTTTCGCCATCAAAATTTCGAAAATGCTGGCGAAATTGGTAACGAGATTATTGATAAATTCAGTTGTACGTAAGCTCGACAATATCAAGACGGTATCAAGTACCTCCGCTTGACAAAAGCATTTATTTATTTACAATTTGCATCTTTGACAACGTTCGTCCATTGTTGGTCTTGAGTGCCATTTGATGCCAGCCGCATAACCAAAAACGGTGTTTTCGCTGCTGCTGCAATTGCGTTTCTTGCTTATACATTCTTTGAGAAAATATTAGATATTTGCAGTCTACCTTGACTGTTGAACTGGTACGACTGCCTGATATGAGTCCCAAAATGACGAAACTGACCTGTTTCAATAATGACAGTTCTTTATAACAATCAACTTATGACAACTTGAGATGGGATATATGATTTAACACGATTTACGTTGCAGTAAGGACTGTCTCGAATAAAATTCGGAAATTTTAGGTCAGGTCGGGTCAAATATTTGTCATTGTCATTTTGCGCTGGTTAGTACCTTTTAAAAATCTAGTGAAGTACAAGTTATGTATTTGTACATAACATTGTGATTACAAAAAAAATTGAATGAAGAGGAGCATCGACAAAAGGTTATTGACAAATGATTAGAAAATCCACAGCGTCCTACGCACTTCATTGCAAAAAAATTTAAAATGCCACGATCTACGGTAGATGATGTACTAAATCGTTATTTGACGACTCAAAGCACATTAAGAGAGACATTCTGTAAGAAACTCTGGCGGACATGATTTGCAATTGGAACAAAAGTTTGTACGAAAAATCGCAGCATGCCCATCAGAGACATTGCCAAAAAATGTAGTACAACTAAAAGCATGGTAAAAAGAGTCAAAAAACGTACAAAAAATAAAAAGTACCAAAAGTTACAGAAAACCAAGAAAATATTATTAAAACCCGAGTCCGAAAGCTAGACAATTTAATTGGGGAAACACGTCCTTGCTTGGTATTGGATCACTCAACATACGTAAAAGCAGATTTTATACTGCTTTTAAAGGAGAGATTCCCAAGTCTGAAACAACTATCAGTGTGGAAAAATTTGGGAAAAAGTATCTTGTGTGGCAGGCAATCTGTCAATGCGGGCACTCAGTGTTTTGTTACCCACAGGAACAATTAATGCCAAAATTTAAATCAAAAAATTTTTGAAACGCTTGCTTTCTTTTCTAAGGAAGCACGAAGGGCTCACATTATTTTGGCAAAGAATGTAAAAAATTTATTAAGGAAAAATCAAATTTTATAGAGATATAAAGTAAGTCCACAGTGTCGGCCTATTGAAAAATATTGGGCTCTTTGCAAAAAGAAAATTCCTATATGTGTAATAGCTCGAACAAAAAAGATCAAAAAAGAATATCCAGCGGTTCAAAATTTCCGGATTTTGAACGAGCACGTAATAATAATTATGCGTGTTTACCATTTATAGTTAATGATTTGTTTGTTCCGCTGTCTTCAGCTTCTGAATCACCGTATCCTTTCGCCGTTTGCATTCGTTCAGAGAATCCACCCCCAAAAAGACAAGGCCTCTCTCATCTCCTCACCAATTGGCAATCCGGTTCATCCTCGCGATTTTCGGCGGTGGTGGTCGCCGTGCTATAAAAACTCCGTCGCGCCGTCGCAATTTTTTATTCTTCGCGATGCTCCTGTGCCTCGTGGCGTTCGCGGCGACGGCCCTGGCCGACGGCGACGCTTCTCGCGTCCCCAGAAGCGGGGGTTTCCCGAAGTTTCCCGCGCAGACCTGCGGCGCCCGGCCGGTCACGTGGCGTCCCGAACGGAGCCCCAGGGTGGTCGGCGGACAGGTCCCGCCCTACGGCGCCGTCCCCTGGCTCGTGGACCTGCGGCGCGGTTTCGACCACCACTGCGGAGGCGCCCTCATCAGCAAACGGCTGGTGCTGACCGCGGCGCACTGTTATACCGACGGGTTGGTTGCGGTGGCGGGAGCTCACGGGCCGCCTGGTTCTTCGCCCTTCGAACACGCTGTCCAGGTAAAAAATACGATAATTTATGAAGGGTGAGTTTTTTTGATGACCGTTATTATTATGAAGATTTCGAAATGTAGAGCAAGGCTAGAATGAAGGTTATATATTATTTTATGCACCTTTTACGTTTTTAAAAGTTCATGTCTTATTAGATATTAAAAAATATCAAAATTACTTACTAGGGTACACTATTTTATTAAATGTCAAAATTATCTTTTGTATTTACATTCCTTCTGCAGAATCAGAAACAAACGTGGTAAAAGAATTTGAAGAATTAGTGACCCCTCCTTCTGGCTTCCAATGGTCATCGAAAAATCGAACACACCCTATAACTGCATGAAGTCCAACGAAAACATTTAGAAACATCTGGGAATATAACAATTGGAAGGTTTTGAAAGCTGACATACTAATTGAAAAAATGCCATCGAACTAAAATATATTAAAACTGCTACAAATTCTAGCTATACCGGAAGTAGCCGGTAACTTATTTAAAACGGAACACAATGTATTTTTATATACAGGGTGTCCCAGCGAACGTGGCATGCACGGTTAACTTTAAACTTATAATAATTATTTATGAGCCTTCAAATGCTGTTATTTTCAATTCAATTCAATTCGTTGAGCCGTTTTCAAGATATTTGCAAAAAAATCGGTTTTTTTTATGAACGCCATATTGATTTTTTATGTTCGTAGAGCTAGTTTTTTTGATTAATTTGATGTGCCACATGACATAGTTTAGAATGAATTTGCATTACTGAAACGCATTTATTGTTTAAAATGTTCATCTAAGTATAGTGTGCTTTGGAAAACCAGTTGCCTGTGTGTATCTAATTAATTTTATGGATTCGACATACAAAGTTTTATTTACACAATTCCATTAAGTTGTAATAACAAGTCAACAAAGCAAACTGAATAATCTTTACCAAACTAAACATTAGCAACCGTACACAAACACAGAATGAGCAAGAAATAGAAATAATAAATCTTAGAGAGATTTGAAACCTTGCGAGGCAAAAGCAAATGCAAAACAATTAAAATGAAATACATTAATAATTAATGCAAGACAAATATGTTCAAACGGTTACAAATAATTCTCAAATAATCTGCCATTTGTTTCAATACATTTTTGACACATCTCAATTATGCTTTTGATTACTTTTTTTAATGTCCTTCTATATAATGTTGTTGACTGTAATTCTTCCTCGTTGTAGTTTATTATGCCGTATAACTTATTTTTTAAGTATTCCCGGGAAGAAGTCTAAGGGAGCTAGATCCGCTGATCTAGGAGGGCAACAAATATTTCCGCGCGTTATTTACTGATCCTGATCATTAAAAAAGTGTCAGACTGATATTGTAAACGTAGTACAACGATATCGATGTTTCTTTAAAACGCTCGGTGCGCTGGATGTTTCAGTTTGAATTCAGATTCAGATTGAATTCGCCTTTGATCGTCAATGTTTTGTGGATTAACAGCATGTTACGGATCTTTTTTTTTAAATGCACCGTAGTTTCTTAAATTCCTGTCTAAACGTCGGTAGGTCTTACAACATGGTTGTCTTCTTTCGGGAAACTGGTTGAAGTATTCAGCTTGAGCCAGTACAGCATTTTTGTTACAACGAGTGTAAGTACAAAAAATATTGTACTCTTCGCCGATGGAAAACTGTTCAGCAGTTTCGAATGATTGCAAATTGGAAATAGTACAAAAGCAAGTCAGTTCAAAGAACTGTTAAATACATTTGTTTACGGCTACACGGATAAATGTTTTTCCGAAGCACACTATACTTAGATGCGTTTTAGTAATGAAAATTAATTCTAAACTATGTCATGTGGCACATCAAATTAATCGGGAAAACTAGCTAAATCTGAATATGAAAAAATTCAATATGGCGTCCATAAGAAAAAACGATTTTTATGCAAATGTCTGAAAAAGGCTGAACGAAAATGCTATATTAATATGCAATTTATCACATCCTTCGTAATTCGTTATACAGTAATGTCTGCCTATAACGAGCCCGTCTATAACGAACTTTCGGATAAAATGAACCTTAAATTTTTGGTATATCAGCAAAAGTTGCAGCTTTCAACGAATGGTATTGTATCCAGCAAGCTGGAGATTTCCGGAAAGGTAAATTATTTTATGTATTTTAGAGAAAGCTGCATGCAAAACAATAGTGATTGTAAAGGAGTACTAAAATAGCAAACGTCTTATTAAAAGTCACTGATTTTTCGTATAAAAAAATAAAAATACAGGGTGTTTTACTTAAAATAAGAAAGTTACCGATTATTTCCCGTATAAACCGGAAGCTGTAGCAGTTTTGGGCATATCTTCCAATATTATTCTTACAGGTACTAAAACTAAARGTTTTCGCTGGACACCCWGTATTTTTCCTCAATAGTGATTGTTTATTTAGGTTGTAGATGCCGTTTTGCACCCCCAMTTCCGCCAGCAGGGCCCCTACAGTCACGACATCGCTATCCTCCTACTGGCCGCTCCCGGATTGCGCCTAAGCGCTTTGGCGAGGCCCGCCTGTCTTTCCGCAGAAGCCCCACCAGCTGGGACGTGGTGCGAGGTCTCAGGATGGGGTGCCGTCGATCCCAAGGAACCTGAAGAACTCTCCCCGGTCCTCCGTTCGGCTGCGGTTCCTCTGATACCGCTGGAGACGTGCAGAATGAACGGCGTCTACGGAGGGAGGCAGCAACCGATACTGGACCACATGATATGCGCGGGACACCTGAAGGGGGGTGTGGATGCCKGTGGAGGAGATTCGGGGGGACCGCTGGTTTGTGAGAGGAACGGAAGACACGAACTCACCGGTATCGTCAGCTGGGGGGACGGGTGTGCCAAAAAAGACAGACCTGGGGTGTATACGAGGGTTTCGAGCTTTTTACCGTGGATTAGACAGGCTGCAAAGAAGCTGGGGGTGGATTACGATCAGTGAGGGACGAATTTATGTGATAACTGCGCGATTTTAATGTATTGGTCATACATTGATATTTATATGTGATTACGATTGTAATTTTGCGATTCTATACTTTGTAAAAAGTGTTTGTTGTTTGCCTTGTTAATTAAGGATGAAATAAAGCGAATGATGTTGATATTAAACATAAATTAAAATATAACTTAGTATCGGCCTCTGCTTCCCATCTTAAAGCCTAAATTTCTGAGAGGGTCAAAACACACCCACTTCCAACAGATTTTATGTACCATAAACAGCATAAACATGTATGTTACGAATATGTCGTACAGATTCGAAAACACCATGCACTACCTTCATAACAATATAAATTCAGTAAACCACCATCCAGAACACTATAGCATATTTCACGATGAACGTGAGGTTCCCACGTCATTGTAGGGTCTAAAAATATTTCAAGAAATATGATAGGTTCAATGGTGGAGTTAAAATCTTTCAACGAAAATACAAGTCGCTGCGTTTTGATTGCGTTCACAATCAATTTACAGCTATGATTCCAATTATTTACTTTAGTTTGAGCTTCCAAAGAATTAGCGTTTATCGCTTATCCCTACATTAGTTGTATCGTCAGCAAACAAAATGCATTTTCCCGAAATAACAGCCGGTGGAAGATCGTTTATGTAAATAAAAAACAAAAGAGGTCCCAAAATAGATCCCTGAGGAACAGGAACTAATTATAGTTTACTCCCATCTCTAATCAGTTTTTGAAATTTGACGGATTCAAATTGACATACCACAGCTTACAGCTTACGTCACCACTTTCAAAAATGGCGTGGTGGTACTGATCGAAGGGCCTTATCGATTTACAAATAAGGTCAACATAAACACTTCTTGGGACACACAGGAACCACGCACAATGAGCGAAAGACGAGACAAAACGAAATCGGGTAAATATTGCATGCAGACAGTGAGCGTAACCTTATTGAGCAGGCCCACAAAACGCTGCATGCCAGCGATCGAGTTTCTTATATTAAAATCTTTAAATTTGTCAGTGTTTACTAGGCATAGAGGAGGTAAAAAGTCGGGATCGTTCTCGCTCACCGCACAGGGAAGACGGGAAGAAGTTGGATAACGTTTCGTTGAGCGCGAAGAACAGACTGAAAAATATTGGGATTCAGATGAAGCTGGGTTCGCAGAAGCCCAGCAACAAACCGAAACTGACGGTTGCGGCTGCATTCAATCAAGACAGCGATGAGGAGCCAGAAGAAATGCCTCCGGAAGCCAAAATGCGCATGAGAAACATCGGAAGGTAAATGTCCGACAAACATTGTAAATCGAGCGGTTAAAAATGTGCTTTTAGGGACACACCTACCTCATCAGGTCCGAATTCATTCGGGAAAACAAAACACGGATTCTCGGACGCGAAGAAAGTATTCGAAAAGACGCTAAAGGAGGCGATGGACGGTACGAGTAAAGACAGCTAAGGGTCAGAGTACTTATTTGGATGATAGCATCATATCGGTTGTAAGAGTCGACATTAGACTTGCAGTGAAGGTCGAAATAACTTGCTAGGTACCCTTGTTTTATTGTTTTTAAGTTAAAGTAAATTATTGATCACAGCAAGTGGTGTTTTGATTCAAGTATATCCTAAACAAACGTTACAAATGCTATGCCGTCTAGTGGCAGTTAACTGTGCTATCCACCCGTCTATATGGGGGAACCTGTACCCTGCACAGTAGCCCATCTTGTAGAGGACATACTGACAGAGTTCTCCAAAGATGTCTACAGAAAGTGCAGATCTCAGCATCATAGCAATACAGTTCTTGCCTTGTTGATGGCACAGTATCGCCCACAACTTAGCAAATGAACTGATCTTGTAAACAAATTTCACATATTAAGTCATGCTTTAGAATAAGTAATTTATATGTTCTATGGCCACAATTTCGATCACATCATTTTATTTCACTAGACGCATAGCAGATGTATTATTATTATTATTATAGTAATCTATCCTGATTTTAGAAAACTAGGTGTTCCTGCATTCATATGTGGTAGTGACTAGCCAGTTTTTAATTATATTATTATGTTTCAAAACTTCATCAGTACCCTTCTAATATGAGCCAATTTATATCGGAATTCTTCAATACTGATCTTTATACAGTTTCTTCTACAAATCCATCAAAATTTAGGGGCAACATTCTTCCATTCACAATCAATATTATTTCCCTCAATACTACCAGCTGCACTAAATTTTGTTTAAACTGCTTCAAGGTGCGTTAATAAATCATTTGGTTTAATAATACTCAATAAACATCAAGCATATAAAAGATTATAGGACCAAAAGGACTAGCTTCATTCAGTTTTCTACTGTCTAACCCCGACAAACAGGTATAACAAAATCTAAGTTTTTACAAATAAATGTACCTAATATTTTATACTCAAATAATTAATAATTGTGAAACCTTTTAGATTGTTTTAGGCCTACACATTTTCACGAATTTCAGTTATTGTATATCTCAAATGTATCAAGGGAATAATTATTGAGTGATGCTATTTTGTAGTGAATGTTGTGGGTCAAATATGCGCGGCTGTGAATACCTACATTTATAGAGCTATAGTTATATCCGTTTTTGATGCTGATTAATAATAATGCTTGAATTTCAAATATCCTTTACTTACTAAATGCATATTATATTTAAGTATTTATATGTTGTATGTGCTAAACTAAAAATAATGCAGTTTTGGCAGCATAAGAACATACAAAATTAGAGAAGATTTAAATGAAACAAAAAATTAAATCAAAATCAATTTGACAGAGCTCCAGGACAAACTGGTGATTATGGGTCTTATTCATGGCTTCAAAGTCTACTGCTAAATGTAAGTTTCAAATGAGCCATCGTACGTCATCTAAAGTGAAAGGATGAACGACAAAATTCCTGGTGCTCTGCATCGATTTTTATTTTATTTTAATAAAGCACCGTTTTCTCGAAACATGGTGGGGTTTTCAAGTGTACACAGTTATAAACTTTTCTTGTTTACTATTTAAATATATACAGGGTGCGGCATAAGTCAGTTTACGCTAGCAAAACATAGAAACGCGTGACCTTTGTCCGGCGATAGTCAGCAGAAACGAAGTCGTCTGACTTCGCCTTGTGGGGGGCACTTAATGATAAAGGGTCAGTTTCTCTTCTGCATTGTAAGATAATATCAACTCTGTATTTAAAATCTAAACCAATCACATACCTCAATTTATGGTATTGCCATGGTTACCAAGTTGATTTTAGCTAGCATCAACTTTAACAAAGGGAAGAGAAACTGGTCCAAAGTGTTTGTCACCCCAATACGGGATATACAGAACGTAAAAGAGGAGTTTGGATCTATCCGTGCCAACCTCGACACGTTCTACAGTGCGCCAGCAATGCCAAAAATGCATTGATGAAGGAGGTTTACAAGTTTGAACACAAAATGTATGGTATAAACCTAATTTTGTATGGTTATCTAAGTTCCTTTTAATAATAAACTTAGTTTTGTATCCCATCATTGTTTGTTTTTGTCATTTTACAAATCGGCAAACTGACCGCACCCTGTAATTTATGATAAGAAAATTTATGGAGACCTTCCACAAAGAGAGAATTAGTTCAAAACTCAAAGAGAGCTTGTTATTTGAAAATAATGGATAACATATTCACAAATTATGCAACATAATAAGCTTTAATCAAAATTTTATTCAGTTTCAATAAACAATTCATAATAGAAAAGTATAAAAACAGTGAAAATGACGTTAAAATAAAGTCTTAAACAGTATGTACAGGAAAGAAGTAAAGAGCTTAAGAACAGGAAAAGAGACAGAAAGTAATAGGTTAGAATAGAGAAGGAAAGAAGAAATGGAGACATCTAATCCTAACAAAGATAGAAATGAAAAAAAAGGCATAGACAGAGCAAGCAGTATAGGAAGGAAAAGAACAGACAAGAGAAAAGAAACTAAGACAACTACGAATTTAAAGCTGTGCCAGCGCAGTCAGGAGGTATTAATAGCTAGGAAACAGGAACTAAAACACATTTTGGTACACAAAATCCGGTCATCTCGAACGCATACTTTTAAAACTAGTCAACAAGAACAATACGAAACAGTCACGACGTGTTAATGGTCGGTGTGCACCGGGAAATCGGCGTACCATCCGAAGGATCCGTGGTCTCCAGTGTGGGCACCGAAATCTACGTGTTCTCCATGGTGATGGCCATGGTGGTGTTCTGCGTGTCTTTCGAGTCTCGCACTTTCAGCGGGAATCGGAACTTGGTTTTCGATCCTCTTGGCATTTGCTACCGCCAGGACGACGCACATCATGAAGAGGAACCCGATCTGAAATGGACTTTGTGAGMAATTGGGCTTTTTGACTATGGTGTGGCTACTTACGAATTTCATTTTTGTCGTCTGGATCGTGACTGATTATTCCGTGAATTTGAAGCGTATTTATAGTGAAGAGTTAGACGGCTTTCTCCTGCACCGCGAAATATCGTTCGAAAAAGTGCCGTTTACATCAGTGACTGGTAAATCTGCGGCTCAGTTATTCAACTGTGACTGTTTTTACATGTTTTCGTACACGTGAGAACGCTATTAGAAATTCTGCCGCAATGCATCCGTGCGAAATGCGGTTGTTTATTTACCTATGCAAAACAATCGGAAAACGCCGCGTTGTGGCAAAATCGTTTTGATAATTGAAACGATCTTTTACTTTTTTGGCCGGTCGATTAGGAAAAGTAATGTCGCACATTTAAAGGATTTCTCTTTAGTAGGCTAAAATAAACGTTAGACATTCGTTTTTTTTTAAACTCTGTATGCTTAGACAAGCTAAGATCAAGACTGATTTTAAACTACTCGGGTTTTATTCAGGATATAACGGGATTGTCACATATTGATTATTATATGCGTGACATAAAATTTGAAAAACACAGTTTTAGCTAATTAAATATATGTAGAATATGTACCTTTCAAGAGAACTTCCTTGATTTGTACATTTAAATCAAAATTCGTTTAAATTATTGAATTATTATACACGGTTTCTATAAATGATTCATGCAACGTGGGCGGAGTTGATTTCTGAACTCTTGGTGCCGCCTTTTTGTAACTGCTGCCAAGCTACAATATGCACGGCGACAATAGTTGAAGGTTGTAGATCAATGTCACATCACAGCTCCGAAATGTGAGCGTTCTGCAACCTTAAAGTTAATTATCCACAAAACACTACAGAATTATGTTGAAAATAAACACTCCCGGGCGTTTTCACGTATTAATAAAATATATCAAATAATTTAAAAATCGACAGATTACAAATATACGTCACTTTTCTGAGAGGTGGCAAATTGATTTAATCGATAATTTCCATAACCGAATCATTTATAGAACCCTATAAAAAATTTTGGCAATTTCGGCAGGCACTATTTCTACATTTTCTTGTGATAACCAATACTATCTATTAGACTACAAGTAAATAAAAATTAGTACAAATGTTTTATTCACAATGCAGCGTAGCACACACAAGTACAGTCGACCGCCAAACTAATGCACTTTTCAGTGCAGTAAATAAGCTGACTTGAATAGATTGTTATTATTTATGTACCTAATCTCTTAAACAATATACCTACTATGTCAAGTACAGAAAGTGGTACTTAACACAACACTTGAATGTACAAAAAGAAAAATAGGTGAAAGCACAAAACCGAATAATCGTCATGCTTAAATATAATAAAGAACAAGAACAAATGAATGTGAAGCGAGCTTAACTGATCATGTTATTAATTATCATTCCAAATCGAACAAATCCGTTTAAGGTCTAAAGTAACAAGTAATTACATAATGTTTTGTTTGTGCAGATATGGTGCAGATCATTTAACTGTCAGATTCAAAGACAGTGTGTGTTTTGAAAAAAAAAGCAGTGGGAGCTCTTAAAATTATTGTATTTTACTTATGTTAAACTTAATTACTATAAATAAAGAGGTTTGTAGAGTTACAAAATCCTCAAATAAAACATTTTTATTTATTTCTGGATGAGGCAATAGTATTATTAAGATTTGTTGTTATAAATCAGCATGCGAGAATAATAAGCACCTTATTTAAGTATTTGACATTACCACACATGGAACCTGATTATATAAGACAGACAGATTTACAAAATATGTATTTGAAAAAAAATATTTACTCTTTATGTGAATTCAGTTTAAAAAAAAGATTTCTTTCCGATATCCACCTATTGAAGATTGCAAGTGTAAAGTAATGCTTGTAGTGATTGGTTTGAAATTGTTTAATTTTAATATCTTTAAAAATTTAATTTGCCTCACTGTGATTTTAGGTATTGACAGGAAGAAGTAAGCTATATATATATATATATATATATAAATGTTCTGGCAAACCTTTTGTCTATTGCAATAAAACAAAATGATAATACAATAATTTGGAGACGTTTGAAAGATTATTATGCGATCTGGCAACATTGATACTGTCAAAATGCAACTGTCACTTCACTGCCAACCTAAGAAACGTCAATAGTTCTCTTTTTCGTTGACCTCACGAGGAACAGAACGAAAAAATGGTAAATACGCTAAGTTATATCATTTTTAACATAGATTCATTCAAATTTAAAAGACCAACTTCAAAAAAATGTATCCAGTATCGTAAAAAACTTCTTTTATATCGGGTATTCTGCGGTATTTATGTTTAAACCGACCTAACCTCGTTCTCAGACACATGGCACGCGTGTAATACCCTTCTCTTGTTTTCTAGACGTGCAMAAGGCGAAATGGAGGTCGTTCTAAGCACGGCCGCGGCCACGTGAAGCCAGTGCGTTGCACGAATTGCGCTCGTTGCGTCCCAAAAGACAAGGCGATCAAGAAGTTTGTTATCCGTAACATCGTTGAAGCAGCAGCCGTCAGGGATATCACCGATGCATCCGTCTACAATTGTAAGTGTATCCTGTCCGTACGAATAAGATTAGAGGTTTAATATTATATGTTTTACAGCATATGTTCTACCGAAGCTCTACGCTAAGTTGCACTACTGTGTCTCGTGCGCTATTCACAGCAAAGTCGTGAGGAACAGGAGCAAGAAGGACAGGAGGATTCGTACTCCACCACAGCGTAACTTCCCCGGACGCGACAACCAGCGTGCTGCCCAGCCGCAGAGAAAATGATTTCTATTTTGGTTATTGCATAAATAAAAATATGTAAAAACAAAGAGTTTGGTTATTGACTGTGTCCCAATATTGCCAAGACAAAGAACTATTCTAGAGGTCAAAATAAATTGATTAGACCTAGTTTATTCAGGGTGTATCTAAAATGCCTTCACACAAGCCTACTACACATTCCTTGGAGAAAAATAAGCTGATTTATCCATACTCATCTTGATGCATTTTTTTCAAAAGTTATTGCAAAATATCAAATACAAAATCTAAACTACAATACCCTGTATCTTTGTTAGTATTAGTTTTTTTGGACTGAGATAAATATAATTAAATAAGCTTACTTTGTCTTAGGAAAATGTGATAGCCTTGTGTAAAGACCTTTTAGATACACCCTGTATAATATATCAAAATGTACTATTTGTCCCTGCTAACAGTTTGAACTTAAGTGAAAAAAAAATCACACTTTTGTACACTGTTCAGGATTGTCTACTTTCAGTAATTAAATAAACTGTAAAAGGGTTAAAACTTGTAATCTTTTTAAAATTCTCTTAAGGCTTATGATATCGTTCTAAGATTTCTTCAGCGGACAGGCTTATTCATATCTATTTTTTCACTCTTGTAAAAACTGTATTTCAGGTAGCTTCGAAGGAAACAACCGTTTTCTCCAGCGCTTGCAACCGATATTCTTAGTAAAAGTTTTATAAAATTCGTTGATAAAGGTGTAATGTAATACAAACTTTAGTTTGAATTTGGAGATTCACCGGTATTTTTTAACTATATTGCCAATTACGACTATAGACGGTAAAACTCATTTACAATAAAATGCATGTCTATGCTGTGCTGTCTGCACCGCAACCAACTACAGATAGATCTATTTCGCTATCATTATAGCTCATCAGACTCTACTTTAAATAAAGGAGGATTGGCAACCCTACTGTTGTGTCGTTTGGTATTTTGACATTGACGTAAACGAGGTACAACAGGTGACAGTGACAATTGTTTTGATTTGTTTGTTAGTCATATCCCATTATGTGGATGTTGCACTGTAACAAATAATTGTAGTAGCACTTCTTTGTTATACCGCTGCGTTAATGATTAACTAGGTCATTTAGCTCGTGTTTTATCTCGACAAGATTTTGTATCTGAAGGCTGCTGTTTTGTTATGTTCGTTAACGTGTGAATTTTTAAACCTATTGTTCTGAAGTTCAAAGAACATGTTCTCAACCTCTCAGTTAGAATCTATAAACAACTGTGATAGTGATAGCGAGGAACCAAGCAATCTAGAAGAGGATGAAGATGAACTGACCAGAATTATACCTCCGCAAGGTAAAAATGATTCAAAACAGCTCAATTGTGTCATATAATTTCAAATTTTGCAGTGGAGGATACTACAGAATGTATGAAGGCAAGACATATCCTCGGCATACTAGGTTTCCTTGGTTTCGCGAATGTTTACGCCATGAGGGTAAATTTGTCCGTAGCCATTGTAGCCATGGTTAACAGTACGGCACCCCCGTTATCAAATGGTAGCACATTTGATCATTGCCCTGTCCCGGACGAAGGCAACAGCACACAACCTGATGTAAGATATGCAAAAATTTTCGAGGGACCTGTGTTAAATTGTTTTTTTGTTAATGATTCTTATGATCCTCTTTTTTTAATTTTTCATCTTTGTAACTAATTATTTCATTAAAAAAAATATATATTAATAGACAGCATTGGATCAGTTAATAACAAGAACATAATTTCTAATCAGTATATTAGAAACAGTTTTATTCGATTAATACTACCTAACCATTTAATACATTTGTATATCAGAAAAATTTGATTCAAACTTTTGTCGTTCAGAATTAATCTATTAATATAATTTTAAAATAAAAATGGTACATTTTTCAAATGAGGTTAATTTAGAATAAAAAATATGTCGGTAACATATTTGAAATTGAATTTTTCCGACATACAAATTCATTATATCATTATAATTTGTATGTTTTTATTTTTTTGTGGCTGATGATGTTATTTTATTTAAAAAATCATTGAAAAGAAGTGGAATGATACAAAATATTTTTTTAAGAAGTAAATTGGATAAGTTATTGTTATGAAAGATCTTTAAGAAAGCACATTAACAAAATGAAATTCTATATTCACTAAAAACTTTAATTTGTAGAAATATAACAGCCAAATTAATTTTTTGATAAAGTGAATCAAACACATATTTTGTATAATACAAATGACTTAGCAAATAAAAACCCAATCACACCCCACAAAAATAAATTTCACTAGTACATATACCATATTCAAGTACTATCACCAAAATAAGAAAACTTTTAAAACAATATAAACTGGATATCACCCATGCAAAGAACAAATCTCTTTGATCTAATTTCTCAAACCTAAAATCCCCAGTTGGTAAATAAGTTACAAAAACTCATATAATATACAAAATTAACAGTAACAAATGTGAAAAAACATTCGTCAGACAAACAAAAAACCACCTTGAAACAAGATTTAAACAACACAGATAAGTATTAATAAGTATATACGAAATTATGAAATTTATAGAAACAGAAGGATACAACTTTGATGATGATAATGTTGCCATACTTAGGCAAGAAAATAAACTTACAGCACGCATAAAAAAGGACTTGATGCATTAAATGAAAGAAAAAATATCCAGTAGTTAAATAGAATTTATCATGGTATATTTTAAAACTAAATTCATTTTGCACATATATCTATCCTTGTTATGACCAAGCCTAATTTTGGTATGTTCTACCGGACATGTTAACCAATTCCAAGTGGGCTCTTTGATATGATTTTGCATTATGTCTTTTATCAAATGTAATCAAATTTTTTAAGAAAAAATAAAGTGATGATAGAAAACAATTTTGATTTAATTCAGCTGATAAAATACTCACAAAGTAAATATTTATATTACACATTATTTTCTTGTTATATACTGATCTAATAATATCTTGAATTAAGTTGCTTAAGATATTGTAAAATATCCCTAAAAAAATTTATTTTTAATTGTTACGAAGACGAAAAAATAAAACAGAATCATGAGAAAATAGCATAATAATTTAATTTACGTATTCAAATATCACGCTAAAAATTACAACGGTCTGCCACAAGTGACTTTACAAAATCATCTGCTTTAGCACACAGGCGAATTCAACTGGGACGAAGCGACGCAAGGAGTCGTTTTGGGATCATTCTTTTACGGTTACGTCCTGACTCAAGTACCAGGTGGGCGATTGGCCGAAATGTTTGGCGGCAAGCTAGTTTATGGCATCGGTGTGCTTATGACGGCCGTGTTTACGTTTTTAAGTCCGATAGCTGCTAGAATAAACTTCCCATTTTTCATAATCGTCAGGGTACTGGAAGGAATGGGAGAGGTTAGGAAATTCTACTGGGGGAGGGAGAATTGAGGCTTTATTTTTGTTTTTTTGCACAGGGGGTGACGTTTCCAGCTATGCACGCCATGTTAGCGAGGTGGATACCTCCACTAGAAAGGAGCAAATTTGCTGCTTATGTATACGCAGGTAAAACTATATACAGGGTGTCCAAATAAGAATTTCATTTAGATTATAGCATATTTTTCTTGAGCTTTTTTTAAAATTAATTACAGATTTAGAGATTACATGTACCGTCAGTTTGTCGGTAATTTGAAACTGACTCAGTACTTGGGCTGAGCAAAGTATCAATACCATCTTGTTGTGGTATTCAAGTATCGAAAGTATTCAAAAGTATCCAAAAGTACTCAAGAGTTACGGAGTATCAAAAGTATTTAAAAGTAGTGAAGGTATTTAAAGATATCAATCATATTCAGAAGTATTTTAATTTAATTTTTTCACACATAGTGAAGTATCTTCAATATTTTTTATATATTCGATACTTTTGATACTGCACCACTATCAAATATCGATACCTGTCACCAAGGACCACTAAGTACAGCATACCTCATTTAAAAATCATCTAATAATCGCATCAGAAAGATAAATATGTTTGTGCTAGAATATATTTTCATTTACACAAAGTTTTCCATTGTCTTGGAAGGTACTTCAGTTTTTTACGGGATTGTACCAGAATATACAAGGTACTTTGTCATTATGGTGGGCACCATTATAGCTGGACAAATAATTAATCATTTTCATAATTGATAATTCCAGGATGTTGTAAAATTTTATCTTAGAAACCAATCTAAAATTGTAACAATATATGCATAAAGGTATTAAATACAAACACTTAAATTCTGTATCTAAGTAAAATTAAAAAATCATTCAAATTTACTTCACAAAATTAAAAAGGTGTTTATTGCTTGTTTTTAATACAAGGGTGTATCACAGATGAGCCAAAAATAACGTCACCCACTAAACAGGTGATATGCAAAATAAAATAGCTACTAATGTAATTGAATTCAGTACAGTTAGTAATACAGAACAAAAAAATATTACAAAGGTGATAAATATAACTGCACAAGTAAGATATGATAATTAAACTAATTGCAAATTAAGTTTTTTCAAAACTTGGTCTCATAGAGATGAAAAATATCAATACTGGATGAAAAAATCAATTGTTAGTTCTCATTATTAATGCAACTGGTGCATTCTAACCTAAATTTTTTGTTCTAAAACACGATTCATAAAACAATTAATTGATAGTACATTTAAAGAACTATATGAAAACAGAGTAGACAAACCGATGATTTATTAACTATTTTGTGCAAAAAAATAATTCGGCAGTCTTCTCTCTTCAACATGTAAGATTTACATTTACATCTTTGTATTCTGGAAAAACATACAGTCTGTTAAACTATTCATTAAAGCACAAATGTTAATTTTAAAGCAGGTAGATGCAATAATTAGAATACGAATTGATATTATTTATGTATTTTAAAAAGTAAAGGCCCCAGGAAAAAACCCCGGGCACACCCGATGTAACTCAGTTAAAGATAAAATTGCAATATTCTGTGAGGTTTGTCACTACAGATGGCTGATGATAAAACCATGTTGCTATTTATATAAATGTCTTACAATATATGTATATCTAGCTTAAAAATGGGTCTGTAATGTATTAGTTAAATTATCGCTGTGCTTGAAAAAGGGTCAATATAAGCCAGTTTCCATTGAGATCAAAATTCTTTAGCAGATCATTTATTAAAAATTGTTATTCATAAACTGTAGCGGGTATTTATAACAACTACATACATGTATACCATGATTTAAAATTCATGCAACTTCCCCATTTTGGATGATAACCACTGACTCTTAGGTGTACAGATGCTACTATTTGAAAATGCATTAATTTAATTTTTTAAACTTCTAGTGTTTTTTTTTCCAATCTAAATATCTTTATATTTTACAGGGACGAATTTTGGTACGATAATTTCACTACCCCTATCTGGTTGGTTATGCTCTCTTGAACTAGGAGGTGGATGGCCGCTTTCTTTCTATTTATTCGGTGCTCTAGGAATATTATGGTTCATATTTTGGCTGTTCTTGGTTTATGATACTCCGTCCTCTCACCCACGAATAAATCCGCAAGAAAGAGCGTTTATTTTGGCCAGCATAGGGCCTCAGGTAATAAAAAATACTTGTATTCTGCGTACGGGAATCACGTTTACTAATTTCAGGAGGMGGACGACAAAACTCCAATACCATGGGTCAGTATGTTGACTTGCGTACCGTTATGGGCGATATTAGTCACCCAGTGTGGTCAATCCTGGGCGTTTTACACGCAGCTAACGGAATTGMCAACCTACATGAGTCAGATCCTGCATTTCGACATTCAACAGGTGCGTTGGCACCGTCAACTGTCAAACACGAAAAACATTCTTCTTTTTGCAGAATTCTTTATTATCAGCCATTCCATATTTGACAAGTTGGTGGTGTGGCATCCTAATCAGCATCTTCGCGGACTGGATGCTCAGCAAAGGCTACTTGTCGCTAGCACTGTCGTACAAAATTTTCAATTCAATAGGTGAGGCAAGAATTTCATGTTGATCGCTGATTTCTGACGTTTTCAATTCATCACAGCTTCTATAATACCGTCGCTCGGCCTACTAGGCGTGGCATGGTTGGGCTGCAACAGGGTTGCCATACAGTGGGTGCTGGCCCTTAGTGGTTCTTTTGCGGGTGCCATCTACGCTGGCAACCAAATGAACCACATCGCTCTAAGTCCGAAATATGCTGGTACCATGTACGGTATCACCAATGCTGCGGCCAATACCTGCGGGTTTTTGGCGCCATATGTGATCGGAATGATCATAGAGGGCAGGGTGAGTAGAGCAGTTATAGTGTCAGTATTATTTGTTATTAATTATGAACTCACTGCTTCATCGTTTGTTTGTTTAGTAAGAATTTCTCCATGTACTAATTTAATCATCAATAAAGTCATTTCATGGCCATTACATTTAATAAATCAAGCCTTTACTGTCGAGTTCATTACATTTTTAACAACTACACTATTCTTCCATAGTGTGTTCAACAAGAAGTAGCTTAAGTTCTTTTTTATTTAGCAATAATTTGCATTTGTTGGTGTACTAGTTAACACCACACCATAAATTATTAAGTAACTTGAATTTAATCTGTCAAATGTCACTAGAATTTGTGCTTCATGGAAGCAAGCTGCATGAATTTTTTTTTAACAAGTTAAATACCGAAATGTACACCTCGTAGGTCATCATTAAACGCACAGAAACTACCTAACTTTTTAACCAGCCTCGGTGGTCCAGAGGTCGCGGGTTCGAGTCCCTGCCCTGACAGTGACCGGTAAAAAACCGTGTGCTTCTACTTTTTTTTTAATCAAACTTACAGCCAAAAAAACCGAAAAAGAAAACCGTTAATATACTTATTATGTATATTTGTTTACTTTTGCCAATAATTTTCATTAGAAAAAGATGGAAGAAACAAATGCTTTTCATCTTTTTTACCATAGACAATTGTAAGTGTAAAACAAAATTTTTTTATAGAGACAAATATGTTTTTTAATTGTAATGTGTGCAATAGCAGTAAAATTTGTATTTTTTATTCCTTTTTCAGTTGGTTACAGTACAGACTGATATTCATAGTCTACTTATTTCATGTTGGTACAATTAATATTTTCTTTTTTGGCTATTTTGCAAAAAAGATAAAAACACATAGTTTTCCCGTTCACACCAATTTTTTAATTTTCCGCAAAAAAAGTTGAAAGCATGAAAACATTTTGAAACTTGCAATTGTTGAGTATGATACAATTCGGCTAACAAATACGTGTTTTAAACATTACAAGTAGTAGCAGTTTTATCGTAATACCCAAACCACACTTATCAGGGATAAAAAATGTATGTTAGATAAAATTTGTCCAAAGTAACAATCACTGTTTAACCATATTATGTTTTTAACCCTTTTGCCTATTTATATTTACTTTTATATTCTCGTTAGCGATTGTGCTCTCTTCTGGCAGGAGTAACAAGTTTACATTATTTTTATCAAATTTTTGTTTGTCATTTTTGTCATGAAATTTTTTCTATGATACACAATTTTTGAGTTACAGCCACACTATTAATGCGCTTATTCGGACACCCAGTATATGTAGTCAGTTGCAAAATTAATGAAACAGCACTTTAAAATCAATGGCCTTCACCAACCTAATTACAGCATTCTTTATCTAAAAAAAAGGACAGATATGACCTTTTACATATGGTTTAGCATATAAAAAAAATTTGTATTTGTAATAATGTTTCACTCCTGTGTTTAAATACTGATGTTGCATTAGTTTGGTAATTGACTCTACAACTGACCGGAATAGTCATGCACCTCCGAGCCAGTATAGTCAATAAATTGGTTAAATACTGCAGATGAGACAGTATTCTATAGAAAGCGAACAACCTATTTTTACAAAACAGCACCACCTGAAAACTACTGAATATTTACGGATAATTGAATCCTTATCTGAAAGATAAAAGATTTAGCTAGAGCCTAAGGTACATATTTCTCAAACAAATATAATTGCGAGGTCTACCTTTCAGATTATTTTTAGCCTACACTTTTACAAATTTTGCTTAGTTTGCACATAAAAAATCTTACGTGAAAAAGTAAATCACAAGCGTTTGAATAAGTCCATTTTCAAAAATGTCGGTACAGTAATTATGGAATGGTCCTGCTGTGGTTCTCTTTCTATCATTAATTAATTGTCAGTTTTAAACCTAAAAAAATAACTTATTGATCGTATCCAACAGGAAACTTTGGGACAATGGAGGATGGTATTCTACCTGGCGGCAGGTATCAACATTGGGGCGAATCTGTTCTACGTTGCGTTTGCGAGCGCACGCGAGCAGCCGTGGTCCCGATCACAGAGGCTTAGCAATCTCAACTGACAGGCGCTGTACTTGGCTATGCTTGTCGAGACATAGTGAAATTTGTACATAAAGAACTGGTGTAAGATAATCGCGTACGCACCGTGTGTACGTGTTGTACTATTTTTCATAATCGTTATCTAGGTTAATAAGCCCGAGACTTTATCGTGTAAGATATTATGTATCTGTGTTACTAGCTTTAAAAACTAGTTTTCCAGTGGATTAAAGCGATACATGGTGATGCAGTTATTTAGGATTTTAAGCAGCTGTATTTTGGTTTCCTTAAAGTTTTACCTCGGTTACACTGTGATAGTATGATTACAAAGTATTGTACTTGCTTAATAATGTTCTGTTAGAAAAAATGCAACTTTATGTCTTATATGAGTTCCGTATGACCAAAATACAGCGTGTAGCTCTCAGAAAAGAAACAAAAATGATGTATATGGCTAAAGTATTTATTGTATAATAAAGTTTTATTTGTAATTTTCATCTGACTTAATTTACACTATAACTAGAATACACATAAAAGATGCTGAATATTGTTTTCCATATTGTTTTGACGAATGACAACTGTCATTTGTTTATTTAAAAATAATATGCAAACTCTACAGATGCTTTATAATCAACACCTCACGTTCCCTTTTCGGTTATTGGGAAGCTAATTTGGTCCATTAGATCATCAATTTTTGCTTGTAGCGTATCTAAGATGTCTGCCGAGATAAACAAATGCGTCTCGTCCAAATCCTGGATTATGAATTTTCTTCCAAGCTTCAGAGTTTCATCAAGATGCAAAAGGAATTGCTTTATAGCCGGATCACTACAAAACAAAATTACAGTGTTCGTTTAGAGGTTAGAATAAACGGTCTAGCAATGACAGTTGAAAATTAAAGCTAGTTCGATTATTTATCGGCTTTATGCGACAATTTTGTTAGAAAATGCTTTAGTTCACTTACCAAGTGACCAAAATACCTTTCATAACATTAACCATGATGAGAGCCTTTGATCTTCACATCTGTATACACTATCTGTCAAATAACGTAATGAGGTTTATAGATTATTGAGAGACGTGATTAAAAAAACAAAATGAAGAAAATTCTGATGAATACAAAGTATTTTTTCTATTTTTACTTGCTCTACGCGATGACTTGACACCGTAGGCCGTGTGTGCCTGTTGGTACAAATGAACTACAGTTCGTCCATGGTTGCCATCTCTACCCGTAATTAATATTTAAATGTAATCATTGCGATTAAAAATAAACAGTAATCAGAAGCCCGTGGGTGAAATTAAAATAAGTAAAATTAATGTTATATTATCAAATGTCAAATAAGTATATATGTCTTATTTAAGTAGCCAGTACCCACTAGTTTCGCTCTATTTTCAGCTCATCAGACGACCACATAAAAATAGACGCGAGAGTTGAATGGAGGGAAGTAAAATCGTGAAATGACGTTTTGATGGTTTATATCCAAACTAATAATGTCTTCTGCAGCGGTTAGACGACACTGCACGTATATATAAATTAAGGTACCGCAATTTGTTTATCGTCGTGGCGCTAAAACCTCCCCCCCAAAAGTCGCCATATTGTCTCCACGACGACAAAACAATTACGGTACTTTATCTATTTACGGACTATAAATTAAGTACCTAGTTTCATGTCTAAGGACCACAGAACTGCTGTGATTCTTAGATATATCTGTACAGCTAAGTATTCACAGAACTTTAAAGATTACAATTACAGCAATTACTTGCCTCCATTGTTGCCAGATGGCAAAAGCCAAGTTTAACCTCAAAATTAACATGTAATGCTCGCGTAATACCAGATAAATACTTGTAATAATGATGGTGATAGAACTAAAAAAGTTATTTAATTACCTTTCCGCTTTTAGAGTGAAATAAAATATTCAGGAAGCTTAAAACAATTATGACGAATGAAAAAAAAACAATAAACGTCAGAGAAGTCCTCTGCAAGCGGTTTGAACGCTCACAACTAAAAATAATGTCTAGTTATAATGCAATGAAAAACTTCGCTATCTAGCGGAATCCCGCTACACGTGACTACAATGCTTCATAGAACATTACGCTTCGCTACAAATTAACTAAAATATGGCCCGTTGTTGCCATTGTTGCCTGCGATTGTAGAAAAGCGGAAACAATTAGATTCTATAAGGTGAATATACTATGTAGTACGTCAGGGAAATAAACAAGGAAAACAAATATAAAAAAAAAAATAAAAAATCTTTACAATTGAAAGTATTTTATTAATATATATAATTCACTGCAGACCCAAATCCTGGATTCCGCAAATTAAAAAACTAGTACCAACCTATGTAGCAAATTAAATATTTTCATCGTACAATGGAGTGGCGTCTCCCAGGATCATCGAAGATGGCGACATGTTCGTCCTCGTGCTCCTGGGCGTCGATGACCGTGGCGTTTGCTTTCCTGAACGGGGCGTGTTACGTCCCTCGCTCCTCGGCGTGCCTTTAGATTCGAAAACAAATTCGCAACATTGCTCAGATTAGATGGAACAGTCAAAAAACGAAATCAAACACTAACAAAAAATAAATGACTTACCACTGCGACTACTTGATCTAGCCCAAGCTTCCGCTGCCTTTTTCCAATTCATAGAATCTGTGGCGTATGCGGCCCGCACTGTAACAAGAAATTCCTGGTGAAAAACCTCCTATAACTCATGCGATCTTGGTATGTAATCAGTATAATCGAGGATTAAATTTGTCGATTTTCCGGGATTTGTATCAGGAAAGTAATAAATTTGAATTTCCCCCCAAAGCAAAATGCAAAAAAAATTGAAGAGGCAAAAAAAGTTGTATTTTTAGTTGCTTAATGTGAAAAAATATAAGAGTTTAAAAAAAGTCAGTGGTGCACATTTTTTTGTCAAAGATATTGATATTTATTGGCCTCTGGGAGTGGACTTGTAAAGTTTAACACCCTGTATTTTGAAAACAAAGCATTTGAGGACCCATGTTTGTATGAAGTTTTTGTGTTAAAACAACTCGGAAAATCGTTTGTTAGTTACTTAATTAACACCCTTTATTGGGGTGATATGTGCAGGTAGTATAGTTCATTGTTATATATTAATTTATTATACCCTCTTTTGTGAGTGATCAAACTTTTATTTTTTGTGTATATGTGGGACACGCACAAATCCCTTAGATACATTGTGCCTTGGATGTATAAAAAAGTGTAATGATATTATATTATTTTTGTAATTGATATTATTCTGTAACTGTTAATTTTTGTTATTAAATAAGTAAATCTACATACTATCCATGTAATCTCTGCTATGCCCACCGGCGACGAACGTCCGGGCGTGTGGACTGGGGTGGGGGCTGCCCTGCACTATCGGCGAGTGAGTCACGCTCCTGTACAGCGGCGTCCTCTGGGAGGGCGTCACCGCATCGGGGTGTAGGAACGGCCCGTTCATGTGTGCGGCAGCGGCGCCCGGTATGTGCGGGGACGGCGTCTGCTGGCCATACCGAGGGGTCTGCTGCGTGTGCGGGGTCTGGTAGGGGGTCATGAAGGGCGTCTGGCCACTGGGAGTATAGGGCTGCAACAAAATAAGACCAATGTTGTCGCCTAACCTTAGAAATTAGTAAAAACATTTGCAAAGCAGATAAAAACCTGAAAGAAAAAGTAAAACACTTCACCATTTGTGGTAGAAATTTCAAAGCAGAGTAGCCTTTGAGAGAAAAAGTTCCATTCAAATCATAAACGAACAACTCACCGTATTGATGTAAGTATTAGCACCATACGCACCGCCAGGTGTTTGGGGATAGTGTGGAGTTTGGTTGGCGACAGCTGAAAGTGTCTGCATCATGTGACTCGGCAAGTTTTGAGCCACCTTCTGTATTGCCTCGGGATTCATACCTAAGAAGGAATCGGATAAAATGACACAAAATAAAACCTTTTTTTTCCCCGTKAGATAACTTACTGGTAAAGTTCGGAGTTGCGTTGCCACTGAACGAGTTCCTTCCGGAAGCCACTCTAGGTGTTCCCGGGGTAACGGCTCCCGGTATCGGATCCCTAAAGTGCTCCTTGAACCATTTAAATAAAGATGCTATCGAATCGAACAGCTGCTGTCTAAACCTGAAGCCGTCCGGCGTCACGGTAATCTCCTCATGGACGTATTTATCCCTCGGCAAGAAAGAGAGCATGAATTTTCCGGGGCTTTTCTAAAATGAAAACGGTGAACCCATGGTGGTAAAAAAAATCACGAGATAAAACCTGRGAGGCACTGACGATGTAGTGGATTTTCGATGGGTTCTTCTTTTTCTCCTCTTTCAAGTACGCCTCTGCTTTATCTTTCTTCCCACCGTCGGTGTCCTTGTAATATTTGAAGGTGAGCAAATCCCTGGCGTGGTCGGCCATTGGAGTGATGTGCCGAGCGATTATTTCATCGAGGTCCTCGAATTTCTCGCTGTTTATCCACAGGGATTTACCGAGGGAGAAGGCGTTCGCTTTTCCTTCCTCTTTGACATCTATGTGTTGATAGATGTTGTCGGCCACCTTCCACGTTATTGTGAGATGATCTGAGCCCTTCGTAAAAAAAAGTAATTTTAAAGGGAAAAAAACAGAAAAGGAAATTTTAATGTGTGGGACGACCCTATTGTAGTGGAAAATCCAACAAAACCAAGTTGACAACTTCCATAGAATCAAAAACCTCACAACATTTCTGATTACCTTACTGGATGGCCGGATAATAACTTCACCCTGGCTCATATTGGCCATGCATTTCATCGCCTCCTGATAAGAGATGTTGTGGAAACAAGGATGGATGATCACCCGTTTGWTGTACGCCTGACGKGCKCTGTTCTGTTTCGCCTCCATTTCACTGCGCAAATCCTCGTCCTCCGTCTTCTGGTCGTAGTACGGGTCCTTGGGCGGTCTCCATTCGTGATTTTTGTCACGCAAGTCGCTACTTTTCGACGTGCAATCCACGGAAAACCTCTCGACGTCGATCTTCGTGATCCGGCACTGTATCAGCTGCCCGATCTTGACCCTCTCTTCAGGATTCTCGACGCGTTTGTCGCTCAAATTTTTTATGTGTATGTAACCAGAGATACCATTGTCCAACCTTAACAACACGTAAACCAGCATCAGAAACTGTTATTATGAAATCAACATCAATTTCAAGAGCAACTAGCTCGAAATTTGTTTCATGACTTTCTGATGAGAGATAAAGCTTCAGAAACAGCCATCAAGTGGGCTAAATATTTTACATCGGGTACCAGATGTGCAAATTTCTGTTCAAAAGACAGCTTTTGTAGCACAAAATCATCACTATCAATATCAAATGGAGCCATCATCTATTAAAATTCGTTAGCAAACTTTAAGAAAATTTTTAATTGCATTTAGACAAGACAGCCTTAAAAATGCTATCTCTTTCATAGACACAATATTTAAGTCATGAAAATACCTCTCAGTGCATATACTAGGTTGTTCAATAAGAGAGGGTGTTGCTACTAGCCCAAAATTTTTTTTGTTTTGTTGGTACACTCTTCATATGAACGTATGTGAAGTTTCATTTCAATCTGTCAATCCATTCTTTGTTTACAAGCCATTTAGTGTCGCCGTGTCACAGTATTTTTTTACGATGAAAAAAATTGAATATCGTGCAGTGATAAAATTCTTATTTTTGGAAGGTGTAGCACCAAAAGAAATTCACGAACGAATGTTAAAAGTGTATAATGATTATTCACCTACAATTAGAACAGTAGAAAGACGGGTGGCTGAATTTAAACGTGGTCGTACAAGCCTTAAAGATGATTCATGTAAAGGACGTCCAAAAAGCGCATCAACACCAGAAATCATAGCCAAAATACAGGATATGGTTTTGGAAGATCGTCGATTAACTGAGAGAGATTTAGTTGAGGCTCTACACAACTCATTAGGCAGTGTGAGCCATATTTTAAGTGACATTTTGGGTTTTAGAAAGCTGTGTACACAATGGGTGCCGCATTCGCTAACAATGGAACAAAAACACATTCGAATGCGACTTTCTCAGCAACATTTGGAGCGTTTTAAAAAGGATAAAGTGGATTTTGTGCGTCGATTCATCACTATGGATGAGACTTGGGTCTATCACCATGATCCTGAATCAAAACAAGAGGCTAAAGAGTGGTGTGAACCTGGTTGTTCGGCTTCGAAACGAGTTCGTGTCCGGAAATCGGCCAAGAAGGTTATGGCATCAGTTTTTTGGGATGCGAAAGGAATTTTGTTTGTAGATTACTTGCAAACTGATAAAACAGTTAATTTTGAATATTATTGCAACCTTTTGGACCAGTTGAAAAAATCCTTTTTCATCAGGACAATGCACCACGYCACAAGAGCATTTTGACAATGACTAAAATCCATGAATTAAAGTTCGAATTGTTGGAGCATCCACCGTATTCACCAGATTTAGCCYCCAGCGACTTCCATTTGTTTCCAGAACTCAACAGATTTAGGCGTGGCAAGCGTTTTTCATCAAATGAAGAGGTCATAACGGCTATTGAAGCGTATTTTGCAGACCTTCCGGATTCTCACTTCAGGGATAAGATCCACAGATTGGAGGATCGTTGGAGCAAGTGTATTAATGTTCAGGGAGATTATACTGAACAATAAAGTGTATTTTGAACCATAAAATTGTGTTTTTCTTATCGAACGACAAAACTTATTGAACAACCTGGTAGTACATGCTGATAAGTGGCAAACACCCGGAAACCGTCTAATTTTGAAACTGCTTTACCTCAACTTTATGCCCGTTGGGCTTCCCATGCACGAACCGGCGTCAAAATGATGCCATACTTCCGACAGTTCAGGGAAGTCGTTGATCAAGCAGAAGGGGCACTGCCACAGTCCCGTCTTGTCGTCTTTGACGGGATTGGCCGAGTCCAGCTGCTCGCCCATTGGTTTCCTACGCGTGATGCCCACGACAGTCGCGGTCACCAGCTTACCTATGTAGAACGTTTCGGGGCTCTCTTTGGTGAGCATGTCGAACAGTTCTTCGGGGTTTGCCGATTGGAACGGGGTACGCAGGTCTTTGTAACGGCAATTCAGTTCGGCTCTGATGTCATACAGAGTTATGCTCTTGTTGCCTGGTGAAGGAGAAGGAACTTAAAGACTTGTAGTGTGCATCATTGTAGTTACTTCAAAACTGATGTCATGACTACTACTGACTTTAGTAATCTAGGGAAGCCATGAAATCAAAACCCTTAGTTTCTATGACAGATAAGGACTGTCTCGAATGCAATTCATAAATTTTAGATGGCTGTAAAGTAAGCGTCAAATAGTTGTCATTGTCATTTTGTGCTGGTTAGAATGTAGGTTTAAAAATCTAGTGAAGCAGAAGTTATTATATTTGTACATAACATTTTGATTATAAAAATGAATGAAGAAGAGCATCGACGAAAGGTTGTTGACAAATGGTTAGAAAATCCACAACGTCCTAGCACTACATTGCAAAAGAATTGAAAATGCCACGATCCACGGACATGATTTGTAGTTGGAACAAAAAATTCTTAAAGTTTGTACAAAAAATCGCAGCATGTCCATCAGAGACATTCCCAAAAAATGTGGTACAACTAAAGCATGATAGAAAGGGTAAAAAAACTTGCTGGTTTGAAAACTTATAAGGAGCAAAAAGTGCCAAAATTACAGAAAACGAAATTATTTCCGAAAGAAATGTTTCCCCATATTTCTTATGTGGTCCAAGAATAAACAATTTTTTTTTAACCAGAACATTACATTGAATTACAATCAAATATAAGTAGTCTTAATTTTTTTTCTTGATATCTATGAAAGATATAAAAAAATCAAGAGCCAAAAAAGGTGTATTTTTAGTTGCTTAATGTGAAAAATAAATATAAAACTTTAAAAAAAGTCAGTGGCACACATTTTTTGTCAAAGATATTGATTAAGGTGCCCTCCGGGACGCCACTGGACTTAATAAATTAAATCAAATCAGGGCCAAATGAGCCCCTTAACACTAGTATTAACATTGTCAAATTTCATCAAAATTGGGTAAAGGATGTTTACAATATTTACGAAAAACCAATTTTTTTAAGTTCAACACCCTGTATTTTGAAAACGAAGCATTTGAGGACCCATGTTTATATGAAGTTTTTGTCTTAAAATAACTAGGAGAATCGTCTGTTGAAGTTATGGTACATACTTAATTCTTTTGCGGCCTGTGGTTCCTTTTTCTAAATAAAAAAAACTTGTACTTCTGACTACGTTTTGTCCTTATTTCTTTGGCTTTGCCTTCCTCAGGTGTTGAACAGTCTTATCAAAGGTATTTTTCATTCAAAATTGATTTATGTCAGTTTCATTTTGAAAGAAAAAAGCTTTGATAAGACTGAGGAAGACAAAAACCAAAGAAATAAGGCCGAAATGTAGTGGAAAATAAACGTTTTTTATTTATAAAGAGGAACTACAGCCTGCGAAAGAAAATACAAAAACAATTAACGAACGAGTTCTACAAAGGAAATAAATAATTTCTAAATTATATTTTATGAAAAAGATAGAATTATTAATACATAATATCTTTCTGTTTAACTGCTATTAAAATAAAATATCTGAGTAATATTTTTTCTGAAAAGGGGGCAATGCACTTACCAAACCCTTGCCTCTCCAACTCTTCCGCGAACGCATCCAAATCCAAATCTTTCAGCCTCTCCGGGGCTTCCAAAATCTCCTCCAACGCTCCCGCCGGGTTAGCTCCCTCGTCATCGTCATACTCGAGCGCATCCACGGCCATTTTTCTCGCCCACTCGTACGTTTCAGGATGGACCCTCGAACCGTCCAGAATCTCGACGTACGCCTCCGTACTGTCGCCCAGGCTGTTTGTGTCGATCTTGACGAATCCAGAACAGTTGATGAACACTAAAAACGAACCGTGACAACAAAAATCGATAAAAAAAAGGCGATTGCACCTTTCGGTCCCATGTGACAGGCGGTGACCAGCTGTGTCCTGTTCTCGAGTCTCTGATTGGTCTGCTTGAGCACCCGCAGCAAGGCCTGTCCCTTGCGCGGTCCCAGACCGCAGATGAACTGGACCAGGTTGCTCTTGTGGGGCTGCTGAACGGCCAGGTTTATGTCGACGCCCACCTCGTTTGTTCGGTTGACGAATTCGAGGTAGAGGCTTTCCAGGAGCTCCTCTTTGTTCAGTTGTGCCTGGTAGGGGAAGGAATAAAGTGGGGATGAAAATGGAGCATCGGAAGGTTCTCATAATGGACCACTTTTAGAAGCCTGAGTGATTGTTTCTTTTAGAAAATCTAAAGGTCGAATTGTATTGACAGAAAGTCAGCCAAAGATGATTCTACTGTCTGCAAACCATCAGAAATCAAAGCAATGCCGGCAAACTGTCAAAATTTATCGTCGTTACCAAAACAATTTTTTTTACCACTTACCTGCAATGAATGATACCGCAAACTGAGAATCTCATCGTCCGAAGTGCAAAGCTGCGAATATTCGATGAGGGGATCCTGCATCTTTCTCGCCAACGATACGGCCTGCCTCAACAGCTCAGGGTACTCCCTGAAGTCGGACGTTCCCTTGTTTGAGTTGGCGTACACCTTCGCAAGTTCGTTGTCTATGATCTCGACGTTGATAGTCGGGAACTGTTCCGACTCAACTAGATCGGCGATCACAGCTTTTATGTCCTCGGCGATCATCAGAGCCTCCCGCGACTCCCCCCCTATGCACACAACATGGGGTTTCTTGGTATTTATGAAGTTCTTCAGTGCAAGAAGGTCTGCTTCTTTTAGCAACTTCTCTTCCTCCCTGGAAAGAGAAAAGGTGTGTTTTGTTATGTCAAAACATCGTGAAAGTACGGGTTCTCCCATAGAGACGGGTGGGTGCCACTGCTAATTGCCACTAGATGGCATAATGTCTAAATCAAACATAAATAACTTCTAAAATTAATTGCTAAACATAGTAATTAAGCGACAAGGACAAAAAAAATTGTCTAAAAACAAGAAACTGTCAAAATCAAAATGTCAAAGGTCAGATCCTAATTCTACGAAAAATTCTGACAGCAAAATTGGTTGAAAAACATTTGCTAATATCAAACCCTTGATAGAAAACATTTTAAAGTATTGGTCACGAAATTTGTCATACCAGCAATTGTCACAATAATGTTGACAGATAATTAATAGAAAACATTCAAAATCAAACTACACAATTACCAAACATCAAATCTATTGATAAATAAAGCAAGAGTATGAACTTCAAAACTGCCAAAATTATAAAAAAATGTCAAATATAAGACTAACTGACAGGAACTCACATAAACGACACTGATTTAAAGATGACTGCTAATAATATATGCAATCTTTGGTAGAAAAAAATTATCAAGATGCTGGTCATGTTAAAATTTTGACAGAACATAAAAAAATATTACCACAGTAGTAGTTCAAATGACAACTGAAAAAACTGAAGTCAAATGAATAGTCAACTAGCAAAAAACATTTGAAGTCGAATAAGACATAAGAAAAACTGCAGAATTTCTGAAAACTGACAAATATAAGATTAACTGAAAGAAAAATTGTCAAAATGAAATCAGTTAAAAGTTGAAAGCAAAAACAAAGTGTAAACTATCAAATTAACCAAGAGTTAAATGCTACAAAATCAAAGTCAAATTAGTTGTAACATGAAAAAATACCTGTAACTATTTTTCCTCTTTAACAGGTGCGGCAGTTTCAAATAGTCAGTGATATCGCCGTCTGGCGCAGCAATACAGGCGAATGCTGACTGGGAATAGTCGGGAACGTAGGCCACACTCATAACCTTGACACCCTTCGAGGTGTCCCATTCGTCCTCTTCCTCGTCAGGGAACTCAACCTTGTAAGGTGCCACCTTGATCCAATTGTACAACTTACGACAGCACGCTTTCAACACGCACTCCTTGGCCTCCATCAGTAGAGCGTGCTTCAATTCCGCCTTCAGGTCTGGCAGTATATGGCAACGGAGGGCGCGCTCAACGCATTCCATCCTTAGGGTGTTCCAATCTTGGACGTTTTTACTGAATTCGTCCTGTTGGGGGTCAAAAAAAGGGCGTTAAATGATAACTTGCTATTGTTATCACCTCTACACAGTGTGTCCCAAAAATAACAAAATATTTAAATTATACAACACACAGCACCATCTATTGAAAGTGTGCAGCATTAAAAAGATACATTCCCTCATCGATCACCCTCCATATTTGCCTGATTTATCACCGTGTGACTATTTTCTATCCCCAAAACTGAAAACCAAGATGAAACGACATTTTATGATGGAAATGACATAAAAAAATCTATGCATATGCTGGCTGATCGTTCCAAACATTGTATGGAGTCAAATGGAACCTATTTTGAATGAATAATAACTTTCAAAGATAATATAACATGTATTTTATGCTATACCCAAAAACTTGGGGTATTTTTGGGACACACTGTGTATGGAGCAGTAGTGATAACAATGACAAGCGACAGGTGGCAAAATTATAAGAAAATATATTAATTTTCACAGTAAGTAATCAGTGACAGTTGTAACAAAACAAATTATGGAAAAGTTAAGTAATAAGTGACAATTTTAATAGAACAAATGCTCTGATGTGAGTGATAAAACAAAAAAAACGAGTAATAAGCTACAATGTAAACAGTTTGATATATTATAAATGTTTAATCACATAATAACCTGTCATAAAACCACATCTTCATGTAATATGTGACCACAAATCAAGTGACAAGTTACACCAAAATATGTTACAAATGTTTTAAGTGTCTGATCACATAATAACCTGCAATAAGACCTCGGAATCAAGTCATACGTGACAGATCATATATAAATATCCAAATTTTACTTACTCTGATGTATAGCTGCTTGATCTCCTCAATGTAAGAAGAACTAGTGTTCCCCTCAAAGTTTTCATTGATCGTGATGGTAAGAAGTTTCTCTTCCTCGGCCATCGACAGCTTCAAGAACTGCTCACCCGTTAGGTCTCTGACGGGCTTGTCTCTGACGTATTTCATGCTGTAGCAGTTGTGCGACTCGTCGATGACCTTCATTCCCTTCTTCGTCGGCCGTATCGAGATCTTGGCGCGCTCGAAGAAAACCTCGCGCACGCACTTCCTGACCAACGGTTCGCGCGCTATCTGAATGGCCACCATGTACTGCCCGGCCTGCAGGACCTCCTCGACGGTCGGGAACTTGGGGCAGACGTACTGTTTGGCCAGCTCCAGCGGTTCGACCTGTTCCTGCTCGACCTCGTGACGCTGGTAGTTGTCGCGCAGGTTCTCGGCGAAATTTTCCGGCGACAGTCCGAAACTTCTCGCGAGTCCGCTGATTCCCGCCTTCACGCAGGGATAATAGGAGCCGGAGCGGTTGGCGTATTTCAACGTTTCAGTTTCGGGTTCGTCCTGGTCCTCTTCGACTTCTTCGGGGATGTCTGCACCGTCTTCGTTCTCTGCTATCCTTTGCAACCTTTCGGAAAAATATTAAATGTCGAAAAAAATTCACACTGTCAAACCTTTTGACAGGAGGTCTTGAAACGCCAGACTTATTTAACGGAATAACTGGCGAATTACAGGTTTTGTTGAGGAAAATAATAAAATGATAATTGGGACAGCGATTGTTGCAATGTTAAATAAAGGAAGGCTATAGAAGATGCTGTTGATGGAAAGCTGTCAAGTGCCAAATAATGGATGTAGACCAATATACCTGTCACTTTGACAACAACCTATTCAACAGAAAAACTGCCAAATGACGGATCCTATTATCCAAAGCTATCAAATCAACATCAAACAAACATGTCAAATGGACAGAAAACCATACAACTGTCACTTTTTTGACAGCAAAAAAATTATATTTTTTGATAGTAAAACTGCCAAATGACAGATCCTGTTAATCAAAAGCCATCCAATGTTGACCTTTAGAATTTAATCTAGCAACGTAATGAATGCGCTGTTCTGATTGGTGTTGCTATGGCAACAACCGCGGATTAAACTCTGATCAAATTAGATCCATGTTTGTGCAACCTGGCCTACAACAAAACAGCAAAAATTTAAAAGTTAAACTTTTTGACAGATAACATTTAAATAGCAGATTATTTTGATTCAAAGCTATCGAATGTTGACTGTCACAATAGATGAGGAAAATGTTGTTGATTTGACATTTGACCATACAACTGCCTTTTTTTTGGCAGCAATAATTTATTTTTTTTGACAGAAAAAGTACCAAATGATTAAAAGCTATCAAATGTTGACAATCACAATTAATGTGAAAAATGACAAACAAATTACAAAAAAAACAACTTTTTGACAGCAAAAATTTAAAAGTTAAACTATTTGACAGATAACTTTCAAATGTCAGATCCTGTTGATTTGAAGCTATCAAATGTTGACTGTCACAATAAGTGTGAAAAATGTTAAACAATGAACAATGGAAAATCATACAAATCTTGTTTTATCTCAAAGCCAAATTTTGAAAATAAATCTTTTTTGACAGCACAATTGCCATACGACAGCTCCTACTGCTGACTGCTGTTGACTACCTTTTGTTTCATGGCAAAATCTTACAAATAGAATGTCTTTCACAGAAAAACAACCAAATGACACATCTTGTTCAAAAGCTTTCAAATAAATAATAAATAAATAAAAAAATACACAAATGTAATTTTTCACAGCAAAAATTTAAAACTAAAACGTTTTGACAGATAAAACGCTAAATAACAGAATGTGTTGATTGAAAGCTATCAAATGTTGATTGTCACAATAAATGGCAAACAACAAAGACCATACAACTTTTTTCACAGAAATATTGCCAAATGACAGTCCATGTTGATCAAAAGCTAGCAAAGTTTAATGTTGCAGTAAATGTCAAAAAAGAACAGACAACAATATATGTCAATTTGTTTGATAGTAAAATTATAACAAAAACTTCTCATTGATAATGCTAGTTGTCAAATATAAGGATGGAAATGTCAAATGTCAAAATATTACCTCCACAAATTTTTAAACCTGAGAAACTGGAATGAAAAATGAGTTTAATGTCAAAAAGCTATCAAAAATTCGATCTAATAAAAATTGTTTAGGTTAAATTAAATGTTAAAACACTGACAGAAAATTATGAAATGTCAAAGCAACTATCCATGTCTTCAAGAAAATGTCAAATAAATGAGTTTACCAAAATCTAGTAGGGTTAGCAGAAGAAAATTATGATATGCTAAAGTAATTCAGATAAATACTGTAATAATATGGACAAGGGAAGATATTATAATAGATACCAGCTAAAAATGTTTTATTTGCAAAAAAAACACAAACTGTCAAACTTCGCCAACAAAACCTAAATAAATATTCAGATATTCAAATGGCAATTATTTTCCCAAATTCAAGAAATACCCTACTTACATAGCCTGCCTCCTCTCAAACTTCTTCCTTTCCTTCTCCTTCTGCCTCCAAGCAGCGTGCATCGCAGGTAAGTCCTGCGCGTAGTACAGCATGAAATGGTTGTAGACATCTTGGAGCTCTTCGGCCGTCTGAATGTTCTTCAATCTTTCTATGTCACCGTCCTTAATCACTCTCACGTGATCGGGAATCAAAGCATCCGGGTCCTTCATGACCTGATCTAACTGATAAGAGCGCATCTTCTCAAACAGGGCAAGCAGGTTCTCCCTTCTGGTCTTCAACTGGCACCACTGGAATGTAAATGCGGAATGTTTCGAGAGCAGAAATATTGATAAATTGAACAGGTGTCATGTTACGATTTACTGTATACGGTTTCACTGATAACGTGTGACCGACGTACCTTGGCATCATATCTGTACACTTTCCACAAGTCGTTGATGTTTAATTCGGGTTGCACATACTCCTTTCTGTAGAAGGCTATGAAGGGGACCTCAAGCTGTTGGTTTCTCATGAAATCTAATGCCTTTCTTATTTTTCCGACGGTCTGGGGCCCTTTTCTCTGTCTCTCTCTTGCCTCTTTGCTCAGATGCGCATCCTGTTAAAGAAAACAATTCTTAAATAAAAACAAATGACTATTGACACATACAAACAAAATAACATCATGGCTATTCACTTGGCTAGAGCACCAAAAAAAACCAAAACACTATTTAGTGTTTAAACTATTAAATACATATACAGGGTGGGGCAAAGGAACCTTTCTATTTTCAATGATATGTGTTGTTTTACAATAAAAAAGACTAAATCTTTGAATCTTAAATAGTATTTTTTATTAATCCTTAGAATTTTATAAGTTTTATGGTCAGGTAATAATAGGACCAAATAATCAAGTTAAAAGGTTTCATCAAATCAAGTAAGAAGAAACAAACTGAAGTGAGAAATGATAACAGCACTACAAAAATTTGTTTCACTGTATGTGGTCTCAAGAAAAACAGTGGTAAAAATTAAAATACAAGTGATAAGTGATCATAAAATCAAGTGGTAAGTAACAGACTGAACTGAGAAAAGAATAAAAGCTTGACATATCTTTTTCATTGAATATGGTCTGATATAATTCAAGAAACAAGTGAACGGTAGTCCCACAAATGTTCTGGTTACATTTGATCAAGTAGCAGTAGCTAACAAGTAGTGATAAGGCCAAAGAATCATGTGATAAGTGATCATAAAATCAGATAAGCAAAATATTTAATTTGAAATGAACATAAGAACATTTTTTTAATGTTATGCATTGTGGTAACAAATAGTTACCAAATCAAAGGATCAAATAATAAGAAATTATTAAATCAAATGATATGCAGTAGATTTAGCTGAGAAATGTTTAATAGTAGAGAATAAATTTTTTAACTGATGTGGCTTGGTGACAAATAGTGATAAAATTAAGGAATCAAGTGATAATTGATAAAAATGAAGTGATAAATTTGTTTCATTTGACAGATGAGTAATAATATTGTTAAGTGTTGTCGATACATCTGATCAAGTAACAGGTAACAAGTTGTGACAAGACCAACGAATTAATTGATAAAAATCATAAAATCAACTGATGAGCAAGACTGGATTGAGAATGGCACAAATCTTTTTAATTGTAAGTAATTTCGGGATAAAATCAAAAAATCAAGTAAGGACTCATCAAAAATTAAGTGATAAACGTTAAGTTTCATTGACAGAYGAATAGTAGTGTCACAAATCTTTTGGTTATAGCTGATCTAGAAACATGTGACAAGCAGTGATAAGTGATCACAAAATCAAGTAATTGGCTACAAAACCAATAATTACAGCACAAATATTTTTAATAGTGTGTAGTCTGGTGTCAAACAGTGATAAAACCAAAGAATCAAATGAAAAGTGAATCTGAAATGACTGAAAGCAACTGAAAACTGCTCACCTGGGTAGATATAGTTGGCTTACAGAATGCATGCTTGTAGATCCATTCTGCTTCTTCGCTAAGCTCGGGAGAATCTTCAGGGACAGCCGTTATGGGTACTTCCCGCAACTGCATGCGTTCCGGAATGTCCGTGTTCCGCACTTCATTGTCGAAATCAGTGAAGTATCCACGTTTCAATTCGCTCGGCTCATAAACCTCAAAGATCGACTTGCGGGTGGGCTTCTTGCGTGCCGTTTTCTTTGGTCTCCTCCTAAGCCCAAATAAATGTCAAAAATGCAAAACGGGAGGTGTGGAAGATTACCTTCGTTCTCCCTCCTCGTCTTCCTCATATTCATCCTCTTCCTCGTCTTCTTCCTCTTCGTACTCGTCTTGCTGATAGCTGGAGAACTCGTCGAAATCGAAATCCACCCCGAACGTTTCTTGAGCCTCTTGGAGCGCGGCGTCGGTGAAAATCGGCTTACGTTTCTTCTTCTTCTCAGCGATCGGTCTGCCGTCGTCGTCCACTATAAAATCGTCCGCGTCCGAGTATTCACCTTCTTCTTCTTCTTCGGCGAAGTGTTCAGGTTCGACAGCCGGACGGTGGCTTCTTTCAGATCTCCTTTCGTCATCCTAAAAATCACGATTTATACATGGCAGGAATTATTAACATTCACGGAGTATTTTATTTACACACCTGCTCCTCTCGGTCCTTCAAATAAGCCGTAAAACAAGAAAATTACACTTTGCGTTCACGCTTTGTAAAAAGAAAACGGTAAAACTTACATCATCAGAGAATATTTCCATCGCAATGGCATCACGATCTTGGCTCTCATCTGCCGCTTCTTCTCCGTCACTTTCTTCATCTTGTATCCTTCTTAAACGCTTGAATTTCTGAAAAACAATTGAAGCGGTTAGTGTCTACAACTGTAAAATTGTCTAGGTTAGAAAACATTCCCTTAGACTTACAGCTATTGCTATGGAGACTTTTTTTCCAATATCATACTCACCCTACGCTCCACTTTCACCCCCAAATTTTCCTCAATGAGGTCGTAATCTTCATCCTCGAGTCGATCATCGAACTCTTCATCTGATTTCTTACGTTTCTCACCGCCAGAGGCATCAGAATCCTCTCCCTCACTTTCCTCAATTGGATTATCATCAATCAAGTCTTTTAACTCTTCCCTCAGTCTTTCCTCATCGTCTGGAAACAATACTTGGCTCAAGCTTGAGATAATTCGCACTACAAACACATACCTTCCTCCTCTTCCGAACTGTCCTCTACAGCTTTGGCCCTCTTCAGCTTCTTACGTTCGTGAGGCTGTAATTCTTCCTCCTCCTGCAAGTTACAACGATAGAATACAAATTGCGAAATCAGGAGAGAACAAAACGAATTGCAACAAGTGGAATACTTCTTACCTCGCTTTCTTCCGCTTCGGATTCGATAAAATCGGCCATATTTACTTTGTTAGTGGTATAACACACACTATTCAAAAGTAATGCTTATCTAACAACACGCACTAAACTAGAAATAAGTGATTCTAAACATTATTCATATTTATTATGAACAACGGAAAAGTATAACACCAATACTTTGGACGTCTTGTTTTCGTCAAAATGGCAGAATGGAGGGGGTACATAAAGCAGTAATATCGGAATGGGACATTTAAACTACTCCACCTACATTGCTTTCGAGACATTAAATAATGTCAATATATTTTTGAGCAGCAAAACGTTCTTTATTGGTAAATCGATATCTCCAAATATTTTTGGTTTACAATCCAACTAGTACTTTGCATTTTCCCAGGCTGTCGTAGTTCTACTGCGCTGTATCAAATTGACAATTCGGTAGTTAATAAGCATCGATGTTGCCGAACGAATAACGACAACTAAAACCACGATCAAAGTCTCCTTTCCTTTCGCACAAATCGAGCAATATCCATAAGCAGCAAGCTTATAAATCTCATTAATTACTTTTCATTTATTGCCCTTATCAATCGCCTTAGTTTAGAAGGAAACTACGTTTACCTTTCGGAGATATGGCAACCAAGCGTTACCACCATAGAGTGGTCGTGCCTGCTGTATGGGTTAGCAAAGCCTTTTCCGCTACTTTTTTAGGAAAATAGTTAGAGCCGTGTCTTAAAATGGCTTCACAACAGAAAGATGTTGATGTTCTGGAGAGCTGGGAAGACATAGAGGAGACAGGAGTAAGTAGAAACAAGCCCAACAGTCGAATTAGTTCACTTATCCTGGTGTGGTCTTGCAGGTATTAGAAGAAAGTCTGAACAAATTGATTGCCACCAACGCATCATATCAAAACAGAAAGTATGTGTTGGAGATAGTTTTGTCCTTGTTTAATTCGTACTTTTTCCAGTACTAATAGTAATATTAACGGTACACCCATAAATATCATATTGACGGGTGACGACGCTATCAGATCACAGTACGTGCCTCCGGAACCCATGGTCAAAATACTGAAAAGGCCCACGAAAGACGTGCAGAACAACGCGGACTTGAAGGTGTTTCAGCCGAAGAAGACGTTACAACAAAGGGAGCAAGAATATGCAGAGGCGAGACTTCGGATTTTAGGGGAGGCGCAGAGTGCGGAAAAGGAGGAACGGTAACCGCGAATGTTTAGTGTCGCATTGATTTTTCGCTTTTGTTTTCGGCAGGATATGCACCATCCAAAACAAGCTGCATCCGACGGAAGCGGACAACGTCGTGAGGTTACCGAAAGGCCCCGACGGAACAAAAGGGTTCACCTTGCGTAGATAGTACTTCATGTAGTGTAAGTTATAAAAGAAACATGCCTTGTGTAATTTTATCGACACTGGACTGTGCAATGCCACTGGATGTTGTTCTCTCTTGAACGTTTTTGTACGACTGGCGATCTCCACGTGAAAATTCGGTATTTTTTTTCGCTTAGTTTCCTTGAACAATCTGACGTACTGTAAGGTGTATTTATATGTGTAAGTAGCATTTGTAAATAATTTATGGTATGAATAAATAGTGTGCAATTTGTATTAAAGAGATAATCTATTGTGTTTCTGGGGTATAAGGACTGATCAGGCAGAAAATTAATTTTCTTCTCAGAAATTTGTACAAACCGCTTTATTGGAATTTGTAACAAACAATATGTAAATATTTTTTAAACAGACAATTATATGTACTTTATAAGTGAAACCAGAATTTTATGTGTCATTCGAACATCCTTTTTTTTTCCTTTAGTTGTTTGGTTCCTTCCAATTTATAACGTTACATTTGAAGGAGCTGATGATTTAGAGCAGGGGTCTCCAAACATTTCAGCCTTAGGGCCCCATTGATTACACGTATAAGTTCCGAGGGCCAAAACAATTTTTAATTTTCCCGCCATTATCTATAATTCCTAAACTAGTAACCCAGTATTCGCTAGTTCAGTCACTATTATACATTGACATCTCGTAGTCAAAAGCGAAAAAAGGCCTATCTTGAATAACCTCGTTGATTGGAGAAAGTTTTGATGTATTCTACTCACTTCGAGATGGCAGTAATTGGAGTATAAAAAAGCCAGCGGTGCGAAAAACCTTTGACCCTTTGAAGATGAATTTTGATACATTGCGAATGAAATTAAGATTTTTCAAAATTCTTTGGATACTGGCATTGCAACCCTACCCCAGGAACTTCAAATGGAAATTATTGATTTGTAGAGCAGTGATATAATAGAGAACAAATATCAAAAGTCATCTTTGTTGGAATTTTATGAGTCTTCCGTTGGAACAGTTTGATAATCGTGGTCTGTTTTTAGTAGTAGGTACTTACTTGTGTGAGAAAACAAAATGAAGTGCACAAAGAATGCAGATCTAAATTAACCAATGAGCATCTTAAATATCTTTTAATATTTGCTACAAGTAAAGTTGGTCCAAAACTACATACTATTGTCAGTGGAAAATCACAATTACATAAATCTCATTTGTACTTTTTACAAGTTTTATGTTAATGTTAGTGGGATCATTTCAATAATTTGTTAGTAATTTTCTGTAAGTTAAATTTTCTGCTTTGCTTGAAAGTAAATAAAATCGGATTATTATCTTTGTGTGTTTTTTTTTATCTAACTTATCACAGTAACATAAACAGCAATAAGCCATATCTGCCGGGCAGGATTGATGACACTGGCGGGCCGGATTTAGCCCGCAGGCTGTAGTTTGGAGACCCCTGATTTGGAGAAGAAGAACAAGAACTAATTGAGATACCTGAACGGAGGGCACGGAATGATTGACAGCAATTATATTCTGATAATCTTCCCCAACAAATATCATTGTTATTGTAGGAAAATGAATAAGATTTTTCTACTATTTTTTTCTATACACGGTGAGTCATTAGTGTATTGGCAGAAGATACTGACTTTACTATTAACAATAAACATAATTTTTTGTATTGTTATATAATTAGTTAACGTGCCTCCACTAAAATTATTTTCAGCTGTACAGCATGTACCATTATTCCAGGACTGTGACCAACTTTTTTTTCTTAAGTGGCACCCTATGTATTTTTTTTTATTTTCTTGTGAGGCTTCCCAGGTACTTTATAGCTATATACATTTTTTAAGTTTCGGCTGCAACATTGTAGTTATTCAACTTTTTCTGAAAATTTTTGAAAATACAAGATAACTATTAACAACAAGAAGAAAATCTTTTGTCCATTAGCGAAAGTAACTTCTGTCTAGACTTAAGTACAGTTTTTATGCGATTCTACTACACAGGGTGATAACTAGACGTGATCAAATTCTACAACTTTCAAACCACTATAACATGATTTTTTTAAACGGATAACCATATATTTTTTTATTTAATCGTAATCTACTTTTAATTCTCTTTATTTTGAGTATGCATTTTGTATATCTGTGATTAACAGTTTTTGAAATAATTATTTATTAAAAACATACTTAGTGCGTAATTGTGAATCCCAGGTATACAAAATGCATACTCAAAATAAAGAGCCTTAAAAGTAGATTACGATTAAATAATAAAATATAGGGTGTTCCATTTAAAAAAATTAAGTTACAGTGGTTTGAAATTTGCATTTATAGTAGAATCGCATAAAACCAACACCAAATTGTAGATAGAAGTTTTCAATGCTAGAATGCTGAAGTGTACTTTTTGATTTTTAATACTTAGACCTCTAGAACAATTTAAGTAAAGGCATGTACGAGTATTTTCAAAAAAGTTGAATAACTTGGCAACGCCGCAGCCAAAACTTATAAAAATTATATGGCTATAAAGCATGTAAGAAGCCTCACAAGATAATAAAAAATAAAAAAAATGGATGCACCTTAACTAATTATATAACGACACAAAAAATTATCTGTTTATTGTTAATTATATTGTATTGATTATAAAAG
Source organism: Rhyzopertha dominica (assembly GCA_025024175.1). Taxonomy (NCBI): domain Eukaryota; kingdom Metazoa; phylum Arthropoda; class Insecta; order Coleoptera; family Bostrichidae; genus Rhyzopertha; species Rhyzopertha dominica. Next base: position 30,532,347 of record QCXZ01000053.1, read on the forward strand.
CTACTCCACCAAAACCACCCCCGAGCACCAAGGATATTAATATCCCCTTCTTTATTAAATCGTGTTAGAGTAGCTTTGCAGTTTATAGTTAAAAAAAGTCACAAACTACTATCTTGCATCTTTGAAACATCTAAATCATTTACAAGCAATTGTATTGGTTGTAAAAGCTACACCACTGATTAATTGTTCCACCCAACCACCCCCGCGCACAAAGGATATTAATATCCCTTTCTTTATTTAATCGTGTTAGAGTAGCTTTGCAGTTTATAGTTAAAAAAGTCACAAACTACTATGTAGTATCTTCGAAACATCTATATAATTTACAAGCAATTGTATTGATTATAAAAGCTACTCCACCTATTAAATGTTCCACCTAACCACCCCCGCGCACAAGGGATATTAATATCCCCTTCTTTATTTAATCGTGTTCAAGTAGCCTTGCAGTTTATAGTTAAAAAAGTCACAAACTACTATGTAGTATCTTTGAACCATCTAAATAATTTATACAAGCAATTGTATTGTTTATAAAAGCTACTCCACCGATTAATTGTTCCACCCAACCACCCCCGAGCACAAAGGAAATTAATATCCCCTTCTTTATTTAATCGTGTTAGAGTAGCTTTGCAGTTTATAGTTAAAAAAATCACAAACTACTATGTTGTATCTTTGAAGCATCTAAATAATTTACAAGAAATTGTGTTGTTTATAAAAGCTACTCCACCGATTAATTGTTCCACCCAACCACCCCCGAGCACAAAGGATATTAATATCCCCTTCTTTATTTAATCGTGTTAGAGTAACTTTGCAGTTTATAGTTAAAAAAAGTCACAAGCTACTATGTTGTATCTTTGAAACATTTAAATAATTTACAAGCAATTGTATTGTTTATAAAAGCTACTCCACCGATTAATTGTTCCACCCAACCACCCCCGAGCACAAAGGATATTAATATCCCCTTCTTTATTTAATCGTGTTAGAGTAACTTTGCAGTTTATAGTTAAAAAAAGTCACAAGCTACTATGTTGTATCTTTGAAACATTTAAATAATTTACAAGCAATTGTATTGTTTATAAAAGCTACTCCACCGATTAATTGTTCCACCCAACCACCCCCGAGCACAAAGGATATTAATATCCCCTTCTTTATTTAATYRTGTTAGAGTAACTTTGCAGTTTATAGTTAAAAAAAGTCACAAGCTACTATGTTGTATCTTTGAAACGTCTAAATAATTTACAAGCAATTGTATTGTTTATAAAAGCTACTCCACCGATTAATTGTTCCACGCAACCACCCCCGAGCACAAAGGATATTAATATCCCCTTCTTTATTTAATCGTGTTAGAGTAACTTTGCAGTTTATAGTTAAAAAAAGTCACAAGCTACTATGTTGTATCTTTGAAACATTTAAATAATTTACAAGCAATTGTATTGTTTATAAAAGCTACTCCACCGATTAATTGTTCCACCCAACCACCCCCGAGCACAAAGGATATTAATATCCCCTTCTTTATTTAATCGTGTTAGAGTAACTTTGCAGTTTATAGTTAAAAAAAGTCACAAGCTACTATGTTGTATCTTTGAAACGTCTAAATAATTTACAAGCAATTGTATTGTTTATAAAAGCTACTCCACCGATTAATTGTTCCACGCAACCACCCCCGAGCACAAAGGATATTAATATCCCCTTCTTTATTTAATCGTGTTAGAGTAACTTTGCAGTTTATAGTTAAAAAAAGTCACAAATTACTATGTTGTATCTTTGAAACGTCTAAATAATTTACAAGCAATTGTATTGTTTATAAAAGCTACTCCACCGATTAATTGTTCCACCCAACCACCCCCGAGCACAAAGGATATTAATATCCCCTTCTTTATTTAATCGTGTTAGAGTAACTTTGCAGTTTATAGTTAAAAAAAGTCACAAATTACTATGTTGTATCTTTGAAACGTCTAAATAATTTACAAGCATTTGTATTGTTTATAAAAGCTACTCCACCGATTAATTATTCCACCCAACCACCCCCGAGCACAAAGGATATTAATATCCCTTTCTTTATTTAATCGTGTTAGAGTAGCTTTGCAATTTATAGGTAAAAAAAAGTCACAAACTACTATATGTTGTGTCTTCGAAATATCTAAATAATTTACATGTAATTGTATTGTCTGTAAAAGCTACTCCACGGATTAATTGTTCCTCCCAACCACCCCCGAGCACAAAGGATATTAATATCCCCTTTTTGATTGAATCGTGTTAGAGTAGCTTTGCAGTTTATAGTTAAAAACAAAGTCACAAACTACTATGTTGTGTTTTCGAAACATCTAAATATTTTACAAGCAATTGTATTGGTTGTAAAAACTACTCCACCTTATAATTGTTCCACCCAACCACCCCCGAGCACAAAGGATATTAATATCCTTTTGTTTATTTAATCGTGTTGAGTAGCTTTGAATTTTAATGTTAAAAAATTTACAAACAATTTTATTGTAAGCTTGAAACATCTAAGCAAATAATTTTAACAAGCAGGTTTAACAATTATTATAAAGGCTACTCCAATGATTGAGCCACCCAACCACCCCCGAGCAAGGTTTTTTTTAATGAACGCGTTGGAGCAGCCTTTATATAACACAACACTTCCAGGAAAGTACAAACAATTTTATTGTAGCCTTAAAACATCAAAATAAATAATTTAACAAACAAGTTTAACAAATAATACAACCTAATAAAGCTTTAAAAAAATTATGTAGTAAAAGGGAGAGGTCCAAAGAATTACTTCAGCCAAAAATATGCTGTAACAGAAAAGATTAAAGCAGTTCACATATTAATTAGAAATCGACTAAAATATTACTCTTAAAGAAAGTACAATAATTAATAAGTGTTACCTGAGAATAGTCCTCGTCACTGAAACATAAAATCTCATTATGCAATAAAATATACAATATAAAAACAATAAAGTCAAGACAATTAATCAAATTACCAAGTAAGCTTGCCAAACCAAGTCCTTATCCCCCCATGGAAGACCATACCTATAAAATAAAGAAAAGTAGGTTAGCTATATTTTATTCCTGTGTACTTGCAGTTTAGTTTATACTTACGAGTACCTTAGAAGAACACTACACTAATGATTCACTATCACTTTTCCCACCCACCCAAAATACGAAAAATTCCAAATGTGCAAAGTCAACTAAACCTATAAACAAAAAGGAATCATATGAAAAGCACTCACCCGACCAAATACTGCATCATGCAGTCTTACCCCCCACGATAAGACTTCCTGTAACAAAAGAGAACGACTGTCAAGAAATTATATTTATGAAGCTGATTTTGCTTTTGAAATTCAAGAAATGATCTACACAGTGCAATAGAAATTCTCATTGAAACTTACAGTATTTGGCCACAAAACGTAGCTCTGATCATCTTGTCCCTCGATGCACCAGAAATAATGTCCATCACTATTTATGTTATACGAATTTAATAATTAAAGTTGGAATTATATCCGATACTTGTCACTAATTTTTAAGAATTACCAAAGAAAATCCCGCACTAACGGTAACGAATGAGGGCTAAATTTGTCATTTTTAAAGCGACAGCATCTGCTGATAGCACTACCGACCTAAGAACGCGAACAGACCCCGTAGTCTGCCACCGAAACCGATTATGCTGGAAGAAAAACATGTTAGCTACATGTAAAAATATTAATAAGAAAGTTGATACTTGCCTGCATATAAAGTAAAAGAAAACCTCCCCTTTTGAAATTAAATTTCGCCTTTTAAGGTTTCGGAAATAATAAATACTTTGCACATTTGGAATACCCCGACAGAAATAGAAAATTATAACTAGCACTCACCCGACCAAACACTGCATCATGCAGTCTTACCCCCCACGATAAGACTTCCTGTAACAAACAGAAAAAATAAAATTAGAATGAATCATTTTGAATTACACTTCTAGTCATGAAAGCAACGATACAAATACAAATTTATACTTTTAACTGTTCATATAATAATTAAGAAAATGGAACATTCAAAATGGCTTGTAGAGGTTTGATTAAAAGACAAATACTAATTGTAATGTAATGTATTACTTACAGTATTTGGCCATTAATACTGCATCATCCTCTTCGGTCTCCTGGGGTCCACTTCCACTAGTACCAATTCAGCCCCTAAAGGCTAAAAAAGTACATGAATCTGTAACAGAAATAATTCTTTTAAACATGAAAATATGCTGCTTTGAATGCCTGGGTCCATGTCACTTAAAGCTGAAAGAAAATATATTTAGTAAATGATAGAGGTCCAAAGAAGTACCCAAAGCTAAAATATGCTGTAAAAGTAAAAGATAAAAAAGTACATAAATTTGTAACAAAAAATATTTTTAGAACATTAAAATATGCGGCCTTGAATGACTAGGTCTACGTCACCTAAAGCTGAAAGAAAATACATTTAGTAAATGAAAGAGGTCCAAAGAAGTACTCAAAGCCAAAATATGCTGTAAAAGTAAGAGATAAATCGAGTACATGAATCTGTAACAGAAAAAATATTTTTAAAACATGAAAATATGCTGCTTTGAATGACTGGGTCCATGTCACATAAAGCTGTAAAAAAAATTTAGTAAATTTCAGACATCCCAAGAAGTACCGAAAGCCAAAATATTCTGTAAAAGTAAGAGATTAAAAAAAGGTACATGAATCTGTAACAGAAAAAATATTTTTAAAACGTGAAAATATGCTGCTTTGAATGCCTGGGTCCATGTCATCTAAAGTTAAATAAAATACATTTAGTAAATGACAGACATCCAAAGAAGTACCCAAAGCCAAAATATGCTGTAAAATTAAGAGGTAAAAAAAGGTAATATATATATTTATAGCTAAAACATAAGAAGTAAAATTTTACCTGGAATCCTTTCATGTATCTATAACAAACAAATGCATTAGACATACAAATAATATAAAATCAACAAGTCCTGAAACAGAATAATAATTAAGACACAAAAATACAACGAAATGTAGAATTACTCGTCCAAACCAAAAATATGCTATAACAGAAAAGATAAAAAAAACATATTAATTGAAAATCAACTAAAATGTTACCCTTTAAAGGCAATATAATAATTAAAAAAATGTTACCTGAGAACAATCCTTGTCACTGAAACATAAAATTTGATTATGCAATAAAATAAATAATATAAAAAATATTCAAAAGAATGTTAGTAAGCTAGCTTACTAATTTGTCCTGCCTGGGTCCATGTTACCTAAAGCTGTAAAAAAATACATTCAGTAAATGATAGAGGCCTAAAGAAGTCATCCAATCAAAATATTCTGCAATAGAAAAAGATAAAAAAAGGTATGATAAATTAAAAAAAATATATACTTGAAGACATCCATGTACCTGCAACATACAAAATTACATACACAACAAAATTTATAACTCCTGAAACAGAATAATGGTTAAAAGACAATTATGCAACTTAGTTTTAGCCAAAATGATGTAAAGGGACAATATGAATAAAAATAAAATAAATTGTAAAAGGGTGCAGTCGGCGCCTCAGGCTAACCGAACAAGTTACCCTTGTGAATTTTCTTTCCTTTGGCTGGAATTGCAGAATTATCTGGAACAGAAAATGATTCAAATTTAAAATATAATACTCTAATTGAAAATAAATGCAAAATATTATAGCGAAAGTGCATACAATTAATAAAAGTGTTACCTCATAACAATATCCATGTCACTGAAACATAAAATCTCATTATGCAATAAAATAAACAATATAAAAACAATTCATCAAGTTACCAAGTAGCTTGCCAAACCAAGTCCTTATCCTCTCCATGGAAGACCATGCCTATAAAATAAAGAAAAGTGGTTAGCTATATTTTATTCCTGTGTACTTGCAGCTTTGTTTATACTTACGAGTACCTATGAAGAATGTAGGGTTTAAAAATCTACAAACAACTATGCTGTAGCTTTGAAATACTTAAATAATTTACAGACATTTTTATCATTTCTAAAAGCTACTCCAAGAATTTCTTGTACCTCCCAACCGCMCCCATGAGCTCAAAGGATATTAATAAGCTTTTTATTATTTAAGCTTCTTGGAATAACCCTGCATTATGTAGGTTTTGAAAACCTACAAACAACTATGCTGCGGCTTTGAAATATAACTAATTTATAGACATTTTTATCATTTCTAAAAGCTACTCCAAGAATTTATTGTACCTCCCAACCACCCCCGAGCACAAAGAATATTAATATCCTTTTTATTATTCAAGCTTCTTGGCTGTGGCTTTTAAATATTTCAATAACTTATAGACATTTCTATTATTTCTAAAAGCTACTCCAAGAAATTATTGCAGCTCCCAATCGCACCCACGAGCTCAAAGGATATTAAAATGCTTTTTATTATTTAAGCTTTTTGGGATAGCCTTGCATTATGTAGGTTTTAAAAATCTACTTCAAGAATTTATTATACCTCCCTACCACCCCTGAGCACAATGATTATTAATATCCTGTTTATTAATTAAGCTTCTTGAAATAGCCTTTCATTATGTACGTTTAAAAACCTACAAACAACTACGCTGAGGCTTTGAAATATTTAAATAATTTATAGACATTTTTATCATTTCTAAAAGCTACTCCTAGAATTAATTGTACCTCCCAACCACCCCCCAGCAAAAAAGGATACTAATATAGTTTTCATTATTTAAGCTTCTTGGAATAGCCTTGCATTATGTATGTTTTAAAATTCTACAAACAACTACACTGTGGCTTTTAAATATTTCAATAACTTATAGACATTTCTATTATTTCTAAAACCTACTCCAAGAAATTATTGCACCTCCCAACCGCACCCATGAGCTCAAAGGATATTAATAAGCTTTTTATTATTTAAGCTTCTTGGAATAACCCCGCATTATGTAGATTTTGAAAACCTACAAACAACTATGCTGCGGCTTTGAAATATAACTAATTTATAGACATTTTTATCATTTCTAAAAGCTACTCCAAGAATTTATTGTACCTCCAAACCACCCCCGAGCACAAAGAATATTAATATCCTTTTTATTATTTAAGCKTCTTGGAATAGCCTTGCATTATGTAGGTTTTAAAACCTACAAACRACTACGCTGTGGTTTGAAATATTTAAATAATTTATAGACATTTCTATTATTTCTAAAAGCTACTCTAAGAAATTATTGCACCTCCCAACTACCCACAAGCTCAAATGATATTAATATGCTTTTTATTATTTAAGATTCTTGGAATAGCCCTGCATTATGTAGGTTTTAAAACCTACAAACAACTACTCTATGGCTTTGAAATATTTAAATAATTTATAGACATTTTTATCATTTTTAAAAGCTACTCCAAGAATTTATTATACCTCCCAACCACCCCCGAGCACAAAGACTATTAATTTCGTTTTTACTATTTAAGCTTCTTGGAATAGCCCTGCATTATGTAGGTTTTAAAAACCTACAAACAACTACGCTGTGGCTTTGAAATAGTTAAATAATTTATAGACATTTTTATCATTTCTAAAAGCTACACCAAGAATTTATTGTACCTCCCAACCACCGCCGAGCACAAAGAATATTAATATCCTTTTTATTATTTAAGCTTCTTGGAATAGCCCTGCATTATGTAGGTTTTAAAAACCTACAAACAACTACGCTGTGGCTTTGAAATAGTTAAATAATTTATAGACATTTTTATCATTTCTAAAAGCTACACCAAGAATTTATTGTACCTCCCAACCACCGCCGAGCACAAAGAATATTAATATCCTTTTTATTATTTAAGAATCTTGTAGTAACCTTGCATTATGTACGTTTTAAAAACGTACAAACAACTACGCTATGGCTTTGAAATATTTAAATAATTTATAGACATTTCTATTATATCTAAAAGCTACTCTAAAAAATTATTGCACCTCCCAACCACCCACAGGCTCAAAGGATATTAATATGCTTTTTATTATTTAAGAATCTTGGAATAGCCTTGCATTATGTAGGTTTTAAAAACCTACAAGCAACTACGCTGTGGCTTTAAAATATTTAAATAACTTCATTTTTATCATTTCTAAAAGCTACTCCAAGAATTTATTGTACCTCCCAACCACCCCCGAGCACAAAGAATATTAATATCCTTTTTATTATTTAAGAATCTTGGAGTAACCTTGCATTATGTAGGTTTTATAAACGTACAAACAACTACGCTATGGCTTTGAAATATTTAAATAATTTATAGACATTTTTATTATTTCTAAAAGCTACTCTAAAAAATTATTGCACCTCCCAACCACCCACAAGCTCAAAGGATATTAATATGCTTTTTATTTATTAAGCTTTTTGGAATAACCCTGCATTATGTAGGTTTTAAAAACCTACAAACAACCATGCTGTGGCTTTGAAATATTTAAATATTTTATAGACAATTTTATCATTTCTAAAAGCTACTCCAAGAATTTATTGTACCTCCCAACCACCGCCGAGCACAAAGAATATTGATATCCTTTTTATTATTTAAGWWTCTTGGAGTAACCTTGCATTATGTAGGTTTTAAAAACGTACAAACAACTACGCTATGGCTTTGAAATATTTAAATAATTTATAGACATTTTTATTATTTCTAAAAGCTACTCCAAGAATTTAGTGCACCTCGCAACCACCCTCGAGCTCAAAGGATATTAATATCCTTTTTATTATTTAAGAATCTTGGAATAGCCTTGCATTATGTAGGTTTTAAAAACCTACAAGCAACTACGCTGTGGCTTTAAAATATTTAAATAACTTCATTTTTATCATTTCTAAAAGCTACTCCAAGAATTTATTGTACCTCCCAACCACCCCCGAGCACAAAGAATATTAATATCCTTTTTATTATTTAAGAATCTTGGAGTAACCTTGCATTATGTAGGTTTTAAAAACATACAAACAACTACGCTATGGTTTTGAAATATTTAAATAATTTATAGACATTTTTATTATTTCTAAAAGCTACTCCAAGAATTTAGTGCACCTCGCAACCACCCCCGAGCTCAAAGTATATTAACATCCTTTTTATTATTTAAGAATCTTGGAATAGCCTTGCATTATGTAGGTTTTAAAAACCTACAAGCAACTACGCTATGGCTTTGAAATATTTAAATAATTTATAGACTTTTTTATCATTTCTAAAAGCTACTCCAAGAATTAATTGCGCCTCCCAACCACCCCCGAGCTCAAAGGATATTTGTAATATATTCTTATTACGCAAATTAGGAAGCACAGGCACTCTTCAATAATACGCACCAAGCTCTTAACAACACGTTTATTCCGCTGTACAAATCCAAGTGTCGACCTTAATGCCGTACACTGCACAAAAACCATATATACAAAAAACACTCTTTTTGTATATGCTATTAATTCCGCGTATGGTACATTCTTCCCCCTCATAAAAATTACAAAATTTTATGGTTAGTTCCATTAACAGAATCATACACACAAAAAATATTAATGATACATAAGTCGTTCAGGAGGCTTAACCATCCTTTTAGGTCGGTTACTAGTGTTTACCTCATCAGACACTTGACTTTCATTACTTGTGGGAACGCCTACAGGAACTGTTGAAATTTGCAAATTATTAGTATCATAATTTATAATTTGATTAGTGTGGCGCTTCCACAAGCAATCTAATCCTGGAACTTGTACTAAGTACGTACATTTTCCAATGATCTTCCTCACTATAGCACTAATCCATTTTACATTTATACTTCTATAGTCCTTCACTTTTACTTTCTGCCCTACTCTAAAACTTCTTTCTCTTCCGCCAAAATTTTGTATCTGTTTCTCTACATTTAAATTAACTTTTTCTTCAATATTGATGTGTGGTCTCATCAAGCTAAATTTGGTACGAATATTTCTATTGAACATTAAAAGAGATGGAGAAACTCCCGTAGTGCTATGAATTGACGTTCTGTAATCAAACAAGAATGTCTGTAACACTTTATTTAAATTAATGTTTTTACCTTGCGATAGTACCCTTTTTAAAGCATTTTTAATAGTTTTAACTGCGTTTTCCGCAGCTCCGTTAGATTGAGGGTTATAAGGCGCGGAAGTGACATGTTTTATGTGAAATGAATTTAGAAATTTTTTAAATTCTTGACTTACCAGATTTGGCGCATTGTCTGACACTAACACTGAAGGCACTCCAAATCTTGCAATCAAGCTGTGTAAGGCAGTAATCGTGAAATTGGATGTAATGTTGTTGGTTGGAAATACTTCTAACCACTTTGAGTGTGCATCCAATACAATTAGGAAGTATTTGTTTAAAAACGGGCCCATATAATCTATATGAAGCCTTGAAAATACTTCTTCAGGCCATTTCCAGGGATTGAGACCTACCCTTGGTGGTGACTGTTTTACAGTAGAACAATTTTCGCAAAATTTTGATACATTTTCGATATCTTGATTAATACCTGGCCAAAAGAAGTAACCACGTGCAATTCCTTTCATTTTTACTACTCCTAGATGGGAGGCATGTAGCTGTGTTAAAATATTTGCTCGTAATTGAAATGGTATGCATATTCTGTGATTCCACATCAAAACACCTTGTTCTATGGTTAATTGGTTTCTGATGGGGTAATAATCTTTCAATTTGGAATCCGTTTTTGCATATTTTGGCCAACCTTTATTGACAAAATTGACAACTTTTGAAAGAATAGCGTCGAATTTTGTATGCTTTTGAATTGTTTCAAAGTCTGTTTGAAAATAGTCATTATCATTAAAGTAATTAACGTAATCAAAATTATTTGAATCATGACAATGATCTGCAGAAATTTCTTCGGGCAATCTTGACAGCCAATCTGCCACGTTATTTTCTGACTTAACAAACTTTACTTTATACTGGTAATTTGACAATATTAGCGCCCATCTTCTCAAACGGTTTGCAGAGAATTGCGGTATACCCTTATTCGGGTGAAAAATAGCCAACAGTGGCTTATTGTCGCATACTAAGGTGAAGGATCTGCCCAGCAAATATTGATTGAATTTAAATAAGCCATAAATGATAGCTAAACCTTCACGTTCAATTTGACTCCAATTTTTTTCAGCTGACGACAACGTTCTCGAGGCATAAGCTATAGGTTTTTCTTCGCCGTTTGGTAAAACATGTGATAAAACAGCACCTATGCCTTGAGGACTTGCATCAGTAGCTAACTGAAGTTCATATTCTGGATTATAATGAGCTAAAACTGGCGCACTACACAACAATTCTTTGATTTTATCAAATGCTCTAGTACACTCATCGTCCCATTTCCATTTAACATTTTTTTTAAGCAACACGTACAGTGGGCATAAAATCGCGGACAAATTAGGTAAGAATTTGCCATAATAATTTATCATACCGAGTATCGATTTGAGTTCAGACACATTATTTGGAACTGGGGCGTTCTTTATAGCTAAAACTTTTTTAGGGGAAGTTTTAAGACCATCTTTATCAATAATAAAGCCTAAATATTCGACTTGATTTTGGAAAAAATGACATTTATTAGCTGATACTTTAAGTCCAGCATTTTGCAATCGACTTAGCACTTTTTCCACTCGTTCCAAATTTTGCTTGTGATCCACTCCTCCTATTAGCACATCATCTAAAAATATTATTACTCCCTTAATATCTGAAAGTAGGGATTCCATCAGTTTTTGGTACTTAGCCGGTGCACACGCTACTCCATATGGTAATCTTTGATAACGGAACAAACCCTTGTGAGTTGAAATGGTCACTAATTCTTTAGATTTTTCATCTAGGCAAATTTGTGCATATGCCTGTGATAAATCAATTTTAGAAAACACGCTGGCACCCTCCAGCCTTGAAAACAAATCTTCAATACGGGGCAATGGAAATTGATCAATTTGTAGCACAGGGTTAACTGTGACCTTAAAATCACCGCATATACGTACTGACCCGTCTTTTTTCAATACTGGTACAATCGGGGTTGCCCAGGGCGAGTAATCTACTGGGACCAATACTTTTAGATTAACCAAACGTTCAAGTTCCTTTTCAACTTTATCCCTAATACCATAAGGTAAAGGTCGCGCCCGCAAAAATTTTGGAGATATGTTTTCGCTGACTAATTTTAAAGAAACTGTTCCCTTATTAAATGTTCCAATTTCCGGAGAAAATATTTTATAATATTTATTTTTAAGATAACTTAAATCATCCTGAACAGTATGGATTTCACTTATGCCTAAATTATACATTTTCATGAAATCTCTGCCTAAAATAGGAGGTCCGCCCCTGTCTATTACAAATACATTTAAATCCTTCGAAATACCATTGTACGACACAGAAATGTTACAAAATCCTAGAACGTCTAGCTTATCTCCGTGATAAACGTACAATTGTCTATCAGTTCCCATCAAGGCATGATTTTTAAAATTGTTTAACCAAAACGTTTTAGAAACTGCAGAGATGCAGGCTCCCGAATCTAACTGAAAAGTATAATCCCTGTCATCGATTTTAATAGTGACATGAAATGGATTTACAGGCCTGCTAGTTCCTAACATAAAAATATGATCATTATCGTCCACAAAATTTTGAAAACTGCAGTTTTTATTAGTTTTCCTAGGACAGACTGGTGCAAGGTGACCCTTGACTTTACAAATATGGCACTCATATCCCTTAAAGCGGCACTTACTTGTGTTGTGATTGCGCTTACCGCACACCGCACAAAATTTCGCTGGCTTGCGCACTTTCGTTGATCCGTATGATGACGATGTCGGAACAGCTGACGTCCTCGATGACGTTGGAACTGCGTCATTCGTATTCGGCAAATGGCGTCCTTTCCTGGATATCACCGACACATGTTGAACTTCTGGCTCCATTTTGACTTCAATATTGGTATCCGCAGCCATCTTTGAAGCAGCAATTCGAATCACATCGGAAAACGTGCTAGTAGAATTTTCTTCGAATAATCTAGCTTGTGCAGGACCTTTTGTGAAGCCCACAACGAAACGATCCCGTAGAACCCAATCAATTTCAGCAGCCGAAAAATTACAATTGACCGCCAAATTTCTTAACCGTGCGGCCCATTCATTTACATTTTCACCCACGTTTTTTGTTGCTGAATAGAATTTTGATCGTGCCGCGAAAAACGATTCACTTGATGCAAAATGTTTATTAAATAGATCCACTAGCTCGGCAAAAGTTTTACTCTCCGGCAAAATCGGTAGCGACAAATTATAGATTAATTTGTACCCTTCCTCACTAAGAGCATTTAGCAATATTGCTCTTTTCACTGCGCCATCAGTAATGTTATTTGCCACAAAATAGTTGTCCAATCTACGCTTATAAATTGGCCAATCACATATCTGGGGATCAAATTCGCGCACTTGACCGACGTTGGCTCGCGGCAGTACGTCTTCGTTCGCCATAGTTTCTAATTAAACACACTTTACCTCGTCGCCAATGTAATATATTCTTATTACGCAAATTAGGAAGCACAGGCACTCTTCAATAATACGCACCAAGCTCTTAACAACACGTTTATTCCGCTGTACAAATCCAAGTGTCGACCTTAATGCCGTACACTGCACAAAAACCATATATACAAAAAACACTCTTTTTGTATATGCTATTAATTCCGCGTATGGTACAATATTAATATCCTTTTTATTATTTAAGAATCTTGGAGTAACCTTGCATTATGTAGGTTTTAAAAACGTACAAACAACTACGCTCCAGCTTTGAAATATTTAAATAATTTATACACATTTTGATCATTTCTAAAAGCTACTCCAAGAATTTATTGTACCTCCAAACCACCCCCGAGCACAAAGAATATTAATATCCTTTTTATTATTTAAGCTTCTTGGAATAGCCCTGCATTATGTAGGTTTTAAAAACCTACAAACAACTACGCTGTGGCTTTGAAATAGTTAAATAATTTATAGACATTTTTATCATTTCTAAAAGCTACACCAAGATTTTATTGTACCTCCCAACCACCGCCAAGCACAAAGAATATTAATATCCTTTTTATTATTTAAGAATCTTGTAGTAACCTTGCATTATGTACGTTTTAAAAACGTACAAACAACTACGCTATGGCTTTGAAATATTTAAATAATTTATAGACATTTCTATTATTTCTAAAAGCTACTCTAAAAAATTATTGCACCTCCCAACCACCCACAAGCTCAAAGGATATTAATATGCTTTTTATTATTTAAGAATCTTGGAATAGCCTTGCATTATGTAGGTTTTAAAAACCTACAAGCAACTACGCTGTGGCTTTAAAATATTTAAATAACTTCATTTTTATCATTTCTAAAAGCTACTCCAAGAATTTATTGTACCTCCCAACCACCCCCGAGCACAAAGAATATTAATATCCTTTTTATTATTTAAGAATCTTGGAGTAACCTTGCATTATGTAGGTTTTAAAAACGTACAAACAACTACGCTATGGCTTTGAAATATTTAAATAATTTATAGACATTTTTATTATTTCTAAAAGCTACTCTAAAAAATTATTGCACCTCCCAACCACCCACAAGCTCAAAGGATATTAATATGCTTTTTATTTATTAAGCTTTTTGGAATAACCCTGCATTATGTAGGTTTTAAAAACCTACAAACAACCATGCTGTGGCTTTGAAATATTTAAATATTTTATAGACAATTTTATCATTTCTAAAAGCTACTCCAAGAATTTATTGTACCTCCCAACCACCGCCGAGCACAAAGAATATTGATATCCTTTTTATTATTTAAGAATCTTGGAGTAACCTTGCATTATGTAGGTTTTAAAAACGTACAAACAACTACGCTATGGCTTTGAAATATTTAAATAATTTATAGACATTTTTATTATTTCTAAAAGCTACTCCAAGAATTTAGTGCACCTCGCAACCACCCTCGAGCTCAAAGGATATTAATATCCTTTTTATTATTTAAGAATCTTGGAATAGCCTTGCATTATGTAGGTTTTAAAAACCTACAAGCAACTACGCTGTGGCTTTAAAATATTTAAATAACTTCATTTTTATCATTTCTAAAAGCTACTCCAAGAATTTATTGTACCTCCCAACCACCCCCGAGCACAAAGAATATTAATATCCTTTTTATTATTTAAGAATCTTGGAGTAACCTTGCATTATGTAGGTTTTAAAAACATACAAACAACTACGCTATGGCTTTGAAATATTTAAATAATTTATAGACATTTTTATTATTTCTAAAAGCTACTCCAAGAATTTAGTGCACCTCGCAACCACCCCCGAGCTCAAAGTATATTAACATCCTTTTTATTATTTAAGAATCTTGGAATAGCCTTGCATTATGTAGGTTTTAAAAACCTACAAACAACTACGCKATGGCTTTGAAATATTTAAATAATTTATAGACTTTTTTATCATTTCTAAAAGCTACTCCAAGAATTAATTGCGCCTCCCAACCACCCCCGAGCTCAAAGGATATTAATATCCTTTTTATTATTTAAGAATCTTGGAATAGCCTTGCATTATGTAGGTTTTAAAAACCTACAAGCAACTACGCTGTGGCTTTAAAATATTTAAATAACTTCATTTTTATCATTTCTAAAAGCTACTCCAAGAATTTATTGTACCTCCCAACCACCCCCGAGCACAAAGAATATTAATATCCTTTTTATTATTTAAGAATCTTGGAGTAACCTTGCATTATGTAGGTTTTAAAAACATACAAACAACTACGCTATGGCTTTGAAATATTTAAATAATTTATAGACTTTTTTATCATTTCTAAAAGCTACTCCAAGAATTAATTGCGCCTCCCAACCACCCCCGAGCTCAAAGTATATTAACATCCTTTTTATTATTTAAGAATCTTGGAATAGCCTTGCATTATGTAGGTTTTAAAAACCTACAAGCAACTACGCTGTGGCTTTAAAATATTTAAATAACTTCATTTTTATCATTTCTAAAAGCTACTCCAAGAATTTATTGTACCTCCCAACCACCCCCGAGCACAAAGAATATTAATATCCTTTTTATTATTTAAGAATCTTGGAGTAACCTTGCATTATGTAGGTTTTAAAAACATACAAACAACTACGCTATGGCTTTGAAATATTTAAATAATTTATAGACTTTTTTATCATTCTAAAAGCTACTCCAAGAATTAATTGCGCCTCCCAACCACCCCCGAGCTCAAAGTATATTAACATCCTTTTTATTATTTAAGAATCTTGGAATAGCCTTGCATTATGTAAGTTTTAAAAACCTACAAGCAACTACGCTGTGGCTTTAAAATATTTAAATAACTTCATTTTTATCATTTCTAAAAGCTACTCCAAGAATTTATTGTACCTCCCAACCACCCCCGAGCACAAAGAATATTAATATCCTTTTTATTATTTAAGAATCTTGGAGTAACCTTGCATTATGTAGGTTTTAAAAACATACAAACAACTACGCTATGGCTTTGAAATATTTAAATAATTTATAGACATTTTTATTATTTCTAAAAGCTACTCCAAGAATTTAGTGCACCTCGCAACCACCCCCGAGCTCAAAGTATATTAACATCCTTTTTATTATTTAAGAATCTTGGAATAGCCTTGCATTATGTAGGTTTTAAAAACCTACAAGCAACTACGCTATGGCTTTGAAATATTTAAATAATTTATAGACTTTTTTATCATTTCTAAAAGCTACTCCAAGAATTAATTGCGCCTCCCAACCACCCCCGAGCTCAAAGGATATTAATATCCTTTTTATTATTTAAGAATCTTGGAGTAACCTTGCATTATGTAGGTTTTAAAAACGTACAAACAACTACGCTATGGCTTTGAAATATTTAAATAACTTATAGACATTTTTATTATTTCTAAAAGCTGCTCTAAAAAATTATTGCACCTCCCAACCACCCACAAGCTCAAAGGATATTAATATGCTTTTTATTATTTAAGCTTTTTGGAATAACCCTGCATTATGTAGGTTTTAAAAACCTACAAACAACCATGCTGTGGCTTTGAAATATTTAAATATTTTATAGACAATTTTATCATTTCTAAAAGATACTCCAAGAATTTATTGTACCTCCCAACCCACCGCCGAGCACAAAGAATATTAATATCCTTTTTATTATTTAAGAATCTTGGAGTAACCTTGCATTATGTAGGTTTTAAAAACGTACAAACAACTATGTTATGGCTTTGAAATATTTAAATAATTTATACATTTTTATTATTTCTAAAAGCTACTCCAAGAATTTAGTGCACCTCGCAACCACCCTCGAGCTCAAAGGATATTAATATCCTTTTTATTATTTAAGAATCTTGGAATAGCCTTGCATTATGTAGGTTTTAAAAATCTACAAACTACTACCCTGTGGCTTTGAAATATGTAAATAATTTATAGATATTTTTATCATTTCTAAAAGCTACTCCATGAATTAATTGCGCCTCCCAACCACCCCCGAGCTCAAAGGATATTAATATCCTTTTTATTATTTAAGAATCTTGGAATAGCCTTGCATTATGTAGGTTTTACAAACCTACAAACAACTACGCTGTGGCTTTGAAATATTTCAATAATTTATAGACATTTCTATTATATCTAAAAGCTACTCCAAGAATTTATTGTACCTCCCAACCACCCCCAAGCACAAAGAATATTAATATCCTTTATATTATTTAAGAATCTTGGAGTAACCTTGCATTATGTAGGTTTAAMAATTTACAAACAACTACCCTGCAGCTTTGAATTATTTAAATAATTTATAGATATTTTTATTATTTCTAAAAGCTACTCCAAGATTTTATTGTACCTCCCAACCACCCCCGAGCAAAAAGAATATTAATATCCTTTTTTTTATTTGTTTCTTGGAATAGCCTTGCATTACATGGTGTTACATCTATGTTTGTATATAAAATATTTAAATAATTTATTTTATTTATCATTATTTAATGCTACTCCAAGGATTTATAGTACCTTCCAACCACATCTGAGCACAAAGAGTAGTAATATCTTTTTTTATTTGAGATTGTTGGAATATCCTTGCATTTATTTATATTTTACAAGTAGTTTAATTGCATTAAAGAGTTTATTCTTGTTAATTACAAGCAACTAAGACAGTGACTTTGAGGTATCTAAATAATTTATATGCATTTATTTCATTGATACTTCAAAGATTTAAATAATTTCAAAGCCATGGCAAAAATGTTATAACATTGTTACGAGTTTTTAATTAAAATTCTTGGAGTAGCCTTACATTACAAAAATTTGAAATATTTTGGATAATTTTACTGATGGTGTTGAGGTATCTATGGTGTCTTCCAGTTATGTTGTGTTGTTCCAGTTTATCCCTAAAATCAACAAAGTTTGTTATGTTACTTGTTGCATACTATCATTGAATACAAAACATTTAGTTTTGTTTATTTTTAATCATCATAGTAGCCACTTTGCTATCTTGAAGAGTACATTACTAGTGGCTGATGACAAGGTGCTTTCTTATGAGAGAAAAATATGATAGAATGTTAAAGTGTTAAAAAAATAAGTTAGTCATACAATACTTGTTTCATTTTAACAAGACCTGCAGAATTATCCGAAACAGAAAATGATTTCAATAACAAAACAGTCTAATCAAAATATTTTCAGAAAAGTACAAATTTACAGCTTACGTGATTGTATACGAACGTTTGATTCTTAACCTGCAACAAAGATAATTTTCTTGATTATCTAGTAAACAATCAACTTACCCCTTTGACGATATAGAATAATATGGAATAAAAATTTAAAAAATTTAATTCATTAAACCAACTTACCTTGCATAAAATGCAAAAAAGTTGTGGAAACACTCACTTCACTGTTTACACTCCCACCCCAAAGAAAAGAAAATTCCAAATGTGCAAAGTCAACTAAAGCTACCAACAAAAAGGAATCATATGAAATGCACTCACCCGGCCAAACACTGCATCATGCAGTCTTACCCCTCACGATAAGACTTCCTGTAACAAAAGAAAAAACTGTTAAAAAATTTAATAGTTATATATGAAGCTAGTTTTTTCTTGTGATATCCAAAAAATTATAAAGAACAAGTTAATTCAGATTGAAACTTACAGTATTTGGCCACAAGATGTAGCTCTAATCTTCTTGTCCCTCGGTGCACTAGGAGTAATGTCCATCACTATTTATTTTGTACGAATGTAATAGTTAAATTTAATACCCACACGCGATACTTGAGAATCACTGATTTTTAAGAATTACCAAAAAGAATCCCGCACTAACGGTAACGAATGAAAGCTAAACTTCTCATTTTTAAAGCGTACAGCATCTGCTGATAACACTACCGATGTAAGAACGCGAACAGACCCCGTAGTCTGCTACCGAACTCGATTGTGCTGGAAGAAATACATGTTAGCTACATGTAAAAATATTAATAAGAAAGTTGATACTTGCCTGCATATAAAGTAAAAGAAAACCTCCCCTTTTGAAATGAAATTCCGTGTTTTAAGATTTCGGAAATAATAAGTACTTTGCACATTTGGAATACCCCGATAGAAATAGAAAATTATAACTAGCACTCACCAGACCAAATACTGCATCATGCAGTCTTACCCCCCACGATAAGACTTCCTGTAACAAACAGAAAAAAGAAAATTAGAATGAATCATTTTGAATTACACTTCTAGTCATGAAAGCAATGATACAAATGCAAATTTAAACTTTTAACTGTTCAAATAATAATTAAGAAAATGGAACATTCAAAATGCCTTATAGAGGTTTGATTTAAAGACAAATATTAATTGTAATGTAATGTATTACTTACAGTATTTGGCCATTAATGCTGCATCATCCTCTTCGGTCTCCTGGGGTCCACTTCCACTAGTACCAATTCAGCCCCTAAAGGCTAAAAAAGTACATGAATCTGTAACAGAAAATATTTTTAAAACATGAAAATATGCCGCTTTGAATGCCTGGGTCCATGTCACTTAAAGCTGAAAGAAAATATATTTAGTAAATGATAGAGGTCCAAAGAAGTAACCAATGCCAAAATGTGCTGTAAAAGTAAAAGATAAAAAAGTACATGAATCTGTAACAGAGAAAATATTTTTAAAACATGAAAATATGCTGCTTTGAATGCCTGGGTCATGTCACTTAAAGCTGAAAGAAAATATATATAGTAAATGATAGAGGTCCAAAGAAGTCACCAATGCCAAAATGTGCTGTAAAAGTAAAAGATAAAAAAGTACATGAATCTGTAACAGAGAAAATATTTTTAAAACATGAAAATATGCTGCTTTGAATGCCTAGATCCATGTCACCTAAAGCTGTGGAAAATACATTTAGTAAATGACAGACATCCAAAGAAGTACCCAAAGCCAAAATATGCTGTAAAAGAGTTAAAAAAAAGTACATGAATCTGTAATAAAAAAAAATACTTTTAAAACATGAAAATATGCTGCTTTGAATGAATGCCTGGCCCAAGTTACCTAAAGCTGTAAAAAATACATGTAGTAAAAGGACAGGTCCAAAGGGTTGGCCAAAGCCTTTCCTACAAAAAAAAAATTGTAAAAGGGTGTAGTCGGCGCATCAGGCTAACCGAACAAGTGACCCTTGTGAATTTTCTTTTCTTCACTGTAGAATTATCTGGAACAGAAAATGATTCAAATTTAAAAGTATATACACTGATTGAAATTAAATACAAATTATTATAGTGAAAGTGAATACTTTTAAAACATGAAAATAAGCTGCTTTGAATGCCTAGGTCCATGTCACCTAAAGCTGTAAAAAAATACATTTAGTAAATGATAGAGTTCCAAAGAAATATCCAAAGTAACAAAAAAAATCTTTAAAAACATGAAAATATGCTGCTTTGAATGCCTGGGTCCATGTCACTTAAAGCTGAAAGAAAATATATATAGTAAATGACAGACATCCAAAGAAGTACCCAAAGCCAAAGTATGCTGTAAAATAGATTTAAAAAAAAGTACATGAATCTGTAATAAAAAAAATACTTTTAAAACATGAAAATATGCTGCTTTGAATGATTGCCTGGTCCAAGTTACCTAAAGCTGTAAAGAATACATGTAGCAATACCTTTCCTACAAAAAAAAAATTGTAAAAGGGTGTAGTCGGCGCATCAGGCTAACCGAACAAGTGACCCTTGTGAATTTTCTTTTCTTCACTGTAGAATTATCTGGAACAGAAAATGATACAAATTTAAAAGTATATACACTGATTGAAAATAAATACAAATTATTATAGTGAAAGTGAATACTTTTAAAACATGAAAATAAGCTGCTTTGAATGCCTAGGTCCATGTCACCTAAAGCTGTAAAAAAATACATTTAGTAAATGATAGAGTTCCAAAGAAATATCCAAAGTAACAAAAAAAATCTTTAAAAACATGAAAATATGCTGCTTTGATTGCCTAGATCCATGTTACTTAAAGCTATAAGAAATACATGTAGTAAAAGGGTTACCCGAAGCGTATCCTACAAAAAAAAATTTTGTAACAGGGTGTAGTCGGCGCCTCAGGCTAACCGAACAAGTGACCCTTGTGAATTTTTTCTCCTTTGGCTGGAACTGCAGAATTATCTGGAACAGAAAATGATTCAAATTTAAAAGTTAATATGCTCATTGAAAATAAATGCAAAATATTATAGTGAACAATTAATAAAAGTGTTACCTCACAGCAATCCATGTCACTGAATCATAAAATGTCATTATGCAATAAAATAAACAATATATGCAAGACAATTAATCAAATTACCAAGTAGCTTGCCAAACCAAGTCCTTATCCTCCCCATGGAAGACCATACCTATAAAATAAAGAAAAATGGATTAGCTATATTTTATTCCTGTGTACTTGCAGTTTAGTTTATACTTACCAGTACCTTAGAAGAACACTGCACTAATGATTCACTAACACTTTTCCCACCCACCCAAAACACGAAAAATTCCAAATGTGCAAAGTCAACTAAAGCTACAAACAAAAAGGAATCATATGAAAAGCGCTCACCCGACCAAATACTGCATCATGCAGTCTTACCCCCCACGATAAGACTTCCTGTAACAAAGGAGAACAATTGTCAAGGAATGGAATATACGAAGCAGTTTTTGTTTTTGAAATCGAGGAAATGATTTAGACAGTAACTTACAGTATTTGGCCACAAAACGTAGCTCTACTCCAATTGTCCCTCGGTGCACTGGAAATAATGTCCATCACTATTTATTTTTTACGAATTTAATAATTAAAGTTAGAATTATACGCGATACTTAAGAGTCACTAATTTTTAAAAATAACAAAAAAAACCCCGCACTAACACCAACGAACGAGAGCTGAATTTGTCATTTTTAAAGCGTACAGCATCTGCTGATAACACTACCGAGTTAACAACGCGAACAGACCCCGTAGTCTGCTACCGAAACTGACGGTGCTGAAAGAGATTCATTAGAGTTAATGGCAGTAATAAAAAAAGTTGATACTTCCCTGTAATATAAAAAAGAACCCTCCCCAAAAATATAATATCGCGAATAGTTTGAGTACGGAAAAATACTTTGCACATTTGGAATGTCACGGAAATAGTAGAAAACTATAGCTAGCACTCACCCGGCTGAATACAACCATTTGTTGTACTCAGCCAAGACCATCTCCTCTTGTATGACATCAGGATCTGTAACAAATGAGAAAAAACTAAAGTGAAATTGTAAATTGCTACACCACGGCTCGAAATTTTAAAGCAAATTTAAAAAATGTGTACGCATTTTGTTTTTTTCTTTAATACGAATTTATAAGAACATATTGTAAGTTTTTCTATAATCTGCAGCATATCATTTTAGAGCTTATTCTATGCTCTTCCTTATTATCTATTTGAAACTCAGTTTTTCTTACATTTCTTGGATACGATTCAGATTTTAATAATAGATATTTCAAAATGTATGCTTTGTTTTATTTATTTGTATAAGTATATGCTAGGCCACAGTGCTGCTGAAACTGCTTCAAATACCAGCGAAGTAGTATGGGGCATGTTATTCGAAGTTTCGTTTTAGCAATGGCTGAGTTGGGCTGTAAAACTCTCCATTACCCACCATACTCGCTGGACTTTTCACGCATAGAGTGCCACTTATTTAAGCATATCAGTAATATCCTGCACAAGAAATTCTATGAAAACCAAAACAGAGCAAAACTTTATATCACCTCTAAAGTGCCAGATTTCTACGTTACCGGCATAAATAAATTTGTTCCACATTGATAAAACTGTACTGATTTTAATGATATTTAGTTTACTCAATAAACTTGATTTTGAGAAAAATTACAGCAAGTTGAAGTTATGATTCAAAACCTTCATTATAGTACACCGATACTATTTTTTACTTATTGTATAAAACATGTAACATTAAATTTGTGAAATCTTCTATCAAGCAAATGTTGCTTCCCAACAGAACTTGTGCTAGTCTTATTAACTATAACTTTAGATCATTTCATTTTGTTTCACGTTCTTAGTTTGTAGTTTAATAAAATAGTAACCAGTTTATCAAACTGTGGAGTCGCTAATTTATTAACCCAGCTGTTTAAAATAAGAAAAAGGCTGAATATTAATTTGATTCCTGTAGGAACTTTATCTCTATCAGTATCAGCAAAGACGATTTTATAAATAATATATATAATTTTATATAAAAACGTCTTTGGTATCAGTACCGGTTGCCCAGCTAGATGGTGGCGACATCTCAATTAACAAGTTACATTATTGGATATACGGTGATCGCCAGATGGCACTGCCGTCGCCCTAAATTACGCAATCAGTGTTTAAAAACAGCGTTGCCGAACTAAGAAATAATCTGGGTTCTATAGAATTTAAAATCATTTAGGGAAAAAGGAAAGCATTTCTACTTTCCTATAAAGTCTGGGGTTTTTAAGAGACAGATGTCCAAAGCGTGATAATACGTGTCATAAAAGATTCTAATTTCAATTTAAAGATTGTTTAGAATCCTTAATGACAGATATGCAAAAATAATTCCATTTCTTCAGTTTTTGTATGCATCCCTTGCTCTTAAAGGTGACAGGCCCTAAAATTTCACATAACTTACAAATGTCTGGCCATTATTTAATACACTAAGTAATAATGAGTGGAAAAAATCGCTAATTATTTAGAGGAAAACGATAAAAAGTACGATTTTTAAAGAAGACGTCAATCAAAACCATCCTGGACGAAGTTAAAAAGGGAAGTGCAAAAATGTTATTGTTATTTATAACAAATCTCCAGCAAAAACCTAGGTTTGGTTATGCGATATTTAGAGATTTTTGGGAAAATGACAATTCCTAGACGATTTCCAGCACTATCCATCTGGCATCTGGCATCGCCGTAATGTCCTTCGAGCTCAAAGGCGTGCCGCCAAGGTGACACCTACGCCGCGGCGTGTGAAAAAGTGCGGAAAATTGGCCGATTTTTCCTGCTATATTGAAGAATTTTATGTGGATAAGCGAAAAGATGCAGTGGAGCACGTGGAGAAATGTCTGGTATGCTCGGATTTTTTTTTTGACGGCCGTAATTTTCATACTGAAATGTACCATTTTATAGTGACGTCATAGTCCTTTTTGTGAAAATAGTAATTTGGCCAGGTGTTATAATAGATACGATGAGAAATTTGTGGTTTCTGGGAGCTCATTGAAAGATAATTTTTGCTTATTCGGTAGCCTTTTTTGTCGTTTTTGTGTGCTCATGTCGCTTTACAATGGCCGAAGGTCGGAGACCATTGATCTCTACCTGGTATTGAATATTGAAATAGAGTCCATTAATAGAAACGAATCGCTAATCTATTTGTATTAGCTGCCTGTTTTTTATTTAATTATTAGTTGTCAAAATTACTACATATATAATGACTGGTTTTGCAACATTCAAGAACAAAGGCCTCCAAACCCTAAACAAGCTCCAATCTTATGAGCTATAAATACATTCAAAATGGCGCGCATGGTACCGCTCGCAAGCGTCGGTAACAATCTGCTTAGAAATTTTTAATCTTAGTTGCCAAATCTGACATTACTTTGTTTACTGTTTAATTTTTTTGACAAATACAACATTTTTTGCAGTGGATTGTGCAGGATAGAGGTCAAAGTGAGCTCAAGGAGGAAAACGGAAGCCTGGGATAGCAGTTAAGCAGCATCAAGTAAGTTCAATAACCCAAAACAAAATTTTTCAAAGCTCATCAAATACCTTTACTAATAGAAGTTGTTTTTCACAGGAATGCTGCCATCCGAGGAAAAAGCATTTACGACAATGGAATTGACCTAACATCACCTTTAATAGGTAAGCATTATTGTAATGTGTAAATTTTGAAACTAATTGTAAGTTTGTAGAATTGTGGCAATAATATAATACCTCACTTACTTTTTATACTGCAATATATGAAGTTGCTCGAAACGGAAGCTTGTTGTCTATTGCTCGATGTTCTAAGGTCCCCGCAGTTCACAAGCTAACCTCTTCTGAATGATGTGGGCTTGCTACGTCCAGCTGAGCATTGTGAACTGTAAAGAAGAGAAAAATCTTATTAGCCTTGGCATATAATGGCAATTTACACTTCACAAAAAATCATATTGTTATATTGGGTGATTCTAATATGCAAGCTGATCATTCACAACATAAAATCTTTGCAAATTGACCAAATTTCTGATAGTCGGGAATAAGGCTGGTCGATACCATTAGACAGAAACGATATTCGATACCGGTGCAGTCTCGATACTACTCAAATTTATCGAAGTATCAAAAGTATTGAATATATCAAATGTATCAAAAGTACATGTCGAACATGTTTCACTGTGTATATTATAAATCAATTGTTAAATTATTGAACATTGCAATAATTTCGATTCCTTTACTTTAAATTATTCATACCTTCAATACCTTTGATGCTGTCAATATTCTGATGCTTCTCATATTTTAATTATTTCAATACTTAGACATCGACAACAAGTTTGATACTTCATATACTTTTGAATACATTCAGTACTTTTGAGTGCTTTCGATGATACTTGAATACCCTGTCAGGGTGGTATCGATACTCTGCCCAGCTCTAATCAGGAACTATCCTGGTCAAACAGCATCAAAATGCTATCACAAAAAAAAAACCAGTAAAACAGCTTATGGTGTAGGATTAGCATAAACTCTTGAGGGACAAGATTTTGGTAAATTTTCAAAGATTTTATTGTTACCTGCTAATCTACACGCTTAGGTTTTAATTTTTTATGGAATCAAATGTTGCAACAGTATAAATAACCATTGGAAGCTTGCATTTCTTCCAGAATGACTAAAACCAGTCAACATGCATGATATTTTAACCAAGCCACGTAATATCAGCTGAATTTTGCCACAACACGAGTCGCGTTAACATTTTTCGTTTTCAAGAATCGCCCCACCATCGCACCAACCTTTCACACTAAAATGACATTTGAAACAACTTGTTTTGTTTAATTTTACCAAATAGTAAGTGGTTTCTACCCAATGATGTTTCTAAGACACTTAGCAGTCCCTTTTCCGATGTTGACCGTACTGGCTACGTAGGTTCAACGAACCTAGAAAACATAAACTCTGTGCTCCAATACAAGCACCACCAATACGACTCCTGCTACTCTCAATGTACTTGAACAACGCTATTTAGGCCAGATTTAGTATAAAACCGCATTACATCACATAAATAATTGCTATTTCTTTACGGATGAAGGCATCAACATACCCATAGATATACTGATACTAATTATGAGGTTATCGATCGCTATCACGCGTTTTTTAATTGGAAATATTAAAAACGACGTTAAAAACTAACTATTTGCCGCAAGACACCACTTCCATGTGTTAAAATATTGCAAAAATCACGTTATATTGGTTACCAATTCTATGTCTAGGTTGGATTATACGAAATTTGATAAAATGAAAGATGCTTACCGCATAATCGCTCAATTTTCACAGTACAACCGTCGCTGATAGTTTTTTACCTATTTTTAGTATTATTAAAGAGGTAAAAACCACCTAATCATCATATTTTCTGTTATCACCTTCGCGTTAAAAAAGCCATCTTGGTTGCCGGTGGAAAATGATTTTCAGGGTTGCCATAACCTCAGATGAATACGTAATAGACAATAACACTAAAATATGCTCAAAAACGACAAAAAACTTGATTCATTTAAAAAACATCGCTGTATCAACCAGACGATCTGAATCTTCGTATTATGACCCGTGAATACATAAAAAGCGTCATAAGCCACCTGCTAAAAATGACCTTGAACGCGATCGATAAAAATCGAATTCCTATAGTTAAATGCAATTTTCGGCCGTCCTTAGAACTATTTTATTTATTATAAACCTTACCTAACAAAAAAACCGTCCTATTTTAACACACTACTTGTTTATCATGCAACTTACAAATTCACACTACATTCGACGTAATTTTCGACTACAACTGATCGATAATTATGCAAACCCGAAATCTCAGAGTGAACTTTGTTTTTGTCGCTACCAACGGTAAAAATTATAATATTATGGCTGGATTCCTACCTTTAACTTGGGTGGTGCTATGTTTAACACTTTATTGTTTTAATCACATTGCTTAATAACGAAATTAACATTTAATATGATCTGGAGAAATCTCGAAACATAAAGGCGTCGTCGCCAACTAAGACAAATTAATGTTACACTTGCATCACTAAACTAATAGAGATGGGCAAATGGATAATGTTGTCCACAACTGCAAAAACATGTTTTAAATGACGGTGCTATAGGAATAGATTCAGCATCAAATCAAACAGCATTGATAATTTTAAAAGTTAAAAACAATATGGTTTGTTCACTCACTTTAAAATGGGGCAGTGTCATAATTTTCTGAGCAAAAAATTAGCTTCAACTCATTGGAATAATTAACTATAACTTTATTATTTTAATTGGCAAGACCCTATTATGAATACTTTACAATAGCCATAGACTGGTGGCTTTAAATGATGTAGCTTCATAATTTTCTGAGTATCTGATAGTTAATCAATAATCTAGTTCGTTGTACGATTATAGTACTTTATAAACGAAAATTAGCTGGTGTAGACTGTCATAAATAGTGATTATTCAACATGAATTATAACTTGTACTTTTAGTTTGTATGCTCTATCCAGAATGCGGTTGTTGCATTTAAATGAAGAACAAGTTTTATCAACATCCCAGTCAATTGATGCTTGATTATCTTTTTCTGATCGCCATCAAATTCTCAGAAAATGAAATAACTTGTAGGACTAAAAAAAGTTATTGTAAGCTGTCTTGTTAACACTAATTATTCATTAGAAGGTTATGGGAGTAACAGCCACTAGTAAAGAGAAAAACTCTTTTCAATTCATTCAAGCTTTTGGAATGATTTTATTCCTCCTTCAGGGCGCTAAAAGATTATGTGAGTGAACATACCTATTTAATATTAACCTCGACTCAATGTAAGTTTTTTTTTGAGTTATGTTTCTACAGTGTATCCTTTTGTTGTGTAATCTTTTAGCGCCTTGAAGAAGGAATAAATTATTCCGAATGCTTGGCTGAATTGAAAAGTTTTTCTCTTTACTAGTGACTGCTATTCCCATAACCTTCTAGTGTCATAATTCAACATGGTCAGTCCGTCTACCTTCTACATTTTAACTAATTATTCGGTATGAAATTTCTCAAAAGCAAATGACTGAAGCAATGCACTGATCAGTATGGGATCGTTCCATTTAAAAGAGCAAAGTTTTAGTCAATATCAATCAGTTAGTCATCAATTCTTGATTTTTCTCATCACTATGAAATTGTTTTCGAAAGTATTGAGGAGCTTTCCCATTTAAACAACTCTATGGCTTCAAACTGTTTTTGTAAATTGAAGCTGTGCGGCAAGCAAAAGCAACTTTTTTGAGAACAAAATCGTAAAAGCAATAATTTTTCATCAAAACTGAAAACTTCTTAAGAAGTAATGGCCAACTGCTGAATTGTAAGTCGATTGTTTCTAAACCAATCCGCAAATGTCAGTTTTAAGATATTCGAAACGCTTCAAACCTAAAATGTATTCTTCAATTTCTTCTGAGTTTATTATAAAATTAACTTTTCATGTTCAAAATTTATGCAACTTAAGCAGGTCCTGTGAAATTATAGAACCTGCTGGTATAAACTGCTTTTGCCTGCCGAAGATTATGCTTTAACAATATTCCGACATATTTTAAAATACACATTATATTCTAAACCTACCTTTGGTGAACACCCCCGCTGGATTTATATCTTGTTACATTATTTGTTGTAACGTTATTTATATTGTAGCCAAAATCATGTTAATTTTTAATAAAGCCTCGTCATTTCTTTAAATAGTCAAAAGTAACCTAATTATCACAAGCAGTACTTTTCTAGTTTTGAAAGAGGAGCGATTATTTATAAACAAAAGATTACAAGAAGTTATATTATTTGTTAATTTAAATTCATTGCTTCAAAAAAATATATTTTCACTTAACTAATTTGGTTTGGCTTGCACAGTACTAATTGAAGCTTGGCGCTGTTGGTACTTACCTTATTTATTGTGTTTACACTTATTCATACTACTTGAGGCATGATGGTGTTATTATATTTTTATTAACATTAAAAATATTCTCCTAAACTTGTAAAGGATAGAAGCATGAAGTGCTTATCGACCTATTATATCATACTTCTAATTCACAACTTCCCCTCCTTTTTACAAATTCGAAATTGTACGATAACACAGGTTAGGTTTACGTTAGACATTAAAAGGGGGCCGAAAACAAGCACTGTAGAATTTATTGCACAGGCCTTATTTTTTAATTTTTTGTTATTTTTTCGGCTCATTGTAAAGACAGTAGTTTAAACTGCAGGGCCTACTGAACAGATTTAAATAATAGCTTTATTTTAATGACAAATTACTTTAAAAACTAATACGAAGAGAAAACGCCCAACTTTACATACTGTTTACAAGGAATGGAGGCCACATTTTTAAATTTTATTCAGTATTCCCAAAGTAAAACATGTACAAACAGAATTTATTTTGATTTTAAAATTATGAGCACTTACTAAAATCTTAAGAAATTAATTTTTCTGCAATAACTAGTGAAACTTCATTAACATTTTCAATGACTTTTTGTCTTTACAAGTATATAGAGCCTTCTTTTAGATTGATAATGGATTGGTGAAGTGCTATTTTTATTAGCTATATATCACATCTGCTGCTATTAAACTAGTACAAACATACATTAAGTGATTTAGGTCTAAAGTGCCACAGATGTGATGGTATACTTCAAAATTATTTAAAAATAAGCCAATAACATCACAGAATTTAATAGAAACTACAACTTTTTTAGTTGTTTTAAAAAGGGTTAAAATTAAACAAAAAGAAAACGCATGCACATTCACTCGTTGCTTTAATATGATTTCCTTACCTTTATTGTTCTCCTGCAGCATAAGTATCCTGTGTAGATCTCCAACAATGTCTTGAGCTGCAAATATAAAATTTAAAATTTCCCACCATATTTCCCAAAGGTGTGAAATTTTTGTTTTACTAATGCCAGTGCTTTTTACAGTACCAACAATTGTAGCCTATGCAGCCATATAAAAATTGATAATGAGTATTAATTTCAAACATATTATTTGTATTGGCTGTCTGTTTTTTTAGTTGTCAAAATTACTAGGTAAATAATGACTGATTTGGAACATTTAAGAATAAAGTCCCAAACCCCTAATCAAGCTCTAATCTTGTGAGCTATAAATACATTTAAAATGGTKTTTAAACTAATTAGACATTTTTAATCTTAGTTGCCACATCTGTCGTTCCTTTGTTTACTGTTTAATTTTTTTKACAAAATAAATATTTTTTGMAGTGGATTGTGCAGAATGGACGTCAAAGTGAGCTCAAAAAGGGAAACGGAAGCCTGGAATAGCAGTTATGCAGCATCMTCAAGTAAGTTTAATAACACAAAAGAAAATTTTTCAAAGCKCATCATATACTTTCTTGTTTATAGGAATGCTGCCATCCAAGGAAAAGACAACATTTACGGCAATGGAATTGACCTAACATCTTTGATACGTAAGCATAATTATAATGTGTAAAATTTTAAAACTAAGTAGAATTACGCCAATAATATAATACCCCACTTACTTTTTATACTGCAATATATGAAGTTGCTCGTAACGGAAGCTTGTTGTTTGTTGCTCGATGTTCTAAGGTCCCCGCAGTTCACAAACTAACCTCTTCTGAATGGTGTGGGCTTGCTACGTCCAGCTGAGCATTGCAAACTCTAAAGAAGAGAAAAATTCTATCAGCATTGGCMTATAATGGCMATTTACACTTCACAAAAATTCATATTGTTAGATTGGGTGATTCTAATATGCAGGCTGATCATTCACAACATAAAAATCTTTGCAAATTGACCAAATTTCTGATAGTCAGGAATAAGGCTGGTCGATATCATTAGAGAGGATCGATGTTCGATACCGGTGCAGTATCGATACTACTCAAATTTATCGAAGTATCAAAAGTACCTGTCGAACATGTTTCACTGTGTATATTATAAACCAATTGTTAAATTATTGAACATTGCAATAATTTTGATTCCTTTACTTTAAATTATTCATACCTTTGATGCTGTCAATATTGTGATGCTTCTCATATTTTAATTATTTCAATTCTTATCACATTGACAACAAGTTTGATACTTCAGATAATTTTGAATACATTCAGTACTTTTGAGTGCTTTCGATGATACTTGAATACCCTGTCAGGGTGGTATCGATACTCTGCCCAGCTCGAATCAGGAGCTATCCTGATCGAACAGCATCAAAATGCTATCATATAAAAAACCAGTAAAACAGCTTATGGTGTAGGATTAGCATAAACTCTTGAGCGACAAGATTTTGGTAAATTTGCAAAGATTTTATTGTTACCTGCTAATCTGCACGCTTAGGTTTTAATTTTTTATGGAATCAAATGTTGCAACAGTAAAAATAACCATTGGAAGCTTGCATTTCTTCCAGAATGACTAAAACCAGTCAACATGCATGATATTTTAACCAAGCCACGTAATATCAGCTCAATTTTGCCACAACACGAGTTGTGTTAACATTTTTCCGTTTTCAAGAATCGCTCCACCATCGCACCAACCTTTCACACTAAAATGACATTTGAAACAACTTGTTTTGTTTAATTTCACCAAATAGTAAGTGGTTTCTACCTAACGATGGGTCTAACACATTTAACAGTCCCTTTTCCGATGTGGACCATAGTAGCTACGTAGGTTCAACGAACCTGGAAAACCTAAACTCTGTACTGCAATTCAGGCAGCACCAATACGACTCCTGCTACTCTCAATGTTCTTGAACAACGCTATTTAGGCCAGATTTAGTATAAAACCGCATTATATCACATAAATAATTGCTATTTCTTTACGGATGAAGGCATCAACATACCCATAGATATACTGATACTAATTATGAGGTTATCGATCGCTATCACGCGTTTTTTGATTGGAAATATTAAAAACGACGTTAAAAACTAACTATTTGCCGCCAGACACCACTTCAATGTGTTAAAATATTGCAAAAATCACGTTATATTGGTTACCAATTCTATGTCTAGGTTGGATTATACGAAATTTGATAAAATGAAAGATGCTTACCGCATAATCGCTCAATTTTCACAGTACAACCGTCGCTGATAGTTTTTTACCTATTTTTAGTATTATTAAAGAGGTAAAAACCACCTAATCATCATATTTTCTGTTATCACCTTCGCGTTAAAAAAGCCATCTTGGTTGCCGGTGGAAAATGATTTTCAGGGTTGCCATAACCTCAAATGAATACGTAATAGACAATAACACTAAAATATGCTCAAAAACGACAAAAAACTTGATTCATTTAAAAAACATCGCTGTATCAACCAGACGATCTGAATCTTCGTATCTCGTGAATACATAAAAAGCGTCATAGGCCACCTGTTGAAAATGACCTTGATAACGTCTTGCACCAAAAGCGATCGATAAAAGACGCATTCCTGCAGTTAATTGCAATTTTCGGCCGTCCTTAAAACTATTTTATTTATTATAAACCTTACCTAACCAAAAAAACCGTCCTATTTTAACACACTACTTGTTTATCATGCAACTTACAAATTCACACTACATTCCACGTAATTCTCGACTACAACTGATCGATAATTATGTAAAACCGAAATCTCAGAGTGAACTTTGTTTTTGTCGCTACCAACAGTAAAAATTATAATATTATGGCTGGAGTCCTACCTTTAACTTGGGTGGTCCTATGTTTAACACTATATTGTTTTAATCACATTGCTTAATAACGAATTTAACATTTAATATGATCTGGAGAAATATCGAAACATAAAGGCGTCGTCGCCAACTAAGGCAAATTAATGTTACACTTGCATCACTAAACTAATAGAGATGGGCAAATGGATAATGTTGTCCACAACTGCAAAAACATGTTTTAAATGACGGTGCTATAGGAATAGATTGAGCATCAAATCAAACAGCATTGATAATTTTAAAAGTTAAGAACAATATGGTTTGTTCACTCACTTTAAAATGGGACTGTCATAATTTTCTGAGCAAAAAATTAGCTTCAACTCATTGGAATAATTGACTATAACTTTATTATTTTAAATGGCAAGACCCTATTATGAATACTTTACAATAGTCCTAGACTGGTGGCTTTAAATGGTGTAGCTTCATAATTTTCTGAGTATCTGATAGTTAATCAATAATCTAGTTCGTTGTACGATTATAGTACTTTATAAACGAAAATTAGCTGGTGTAGACTATGTCATAAATAGTAATTATTCAACATAAATTATATCTGGTACTTTTAGTTTGTATGCTCTATCCAGAATGCGGTTGTTGCATTTAAATAAAGAACAAGCTTGTAGG
Source organism: Rhyzopertha dominica (assembly GCA_025024175.1). NCBI lineage: Eukaryota > Metazoa > Arthropoda > Insecta > Coleoptera > Bostrichidae > Rhyzopertha > Rhyzopertha dominica. The sequence goes on from QCXZ01000053.1 coordinate 30,566,228, forward strand.
GCTAAAAAAAGTTATTGTAAGCTGTCTTGTTAACACTAATTATTCATTAGGAGGTTATGGGAGTAACAGCCACTAGTAAAGAGAAAAACTCTTTTCAATTCATTCAAGCTTTTGGAATGATTTTATTCCTTCTTCAGGGCGCTAAAAGATTATCTGAGTGAACATACCTATTTAATATTAACCTCGACTCAATGTAAGTTTTTTTTTTTCGAGTTATGTTTTTACAATGTATCCTTTTGTTGTGTAATCTTTTAGCGCCTTGAAGGAATAAATCATTCCGAAAGCTTGGCTGAATTGAAAAGTTTTTCTCTTTACTAGTGACTGCTATTCCCATAACCTTCTAGTGTCATAATTCATCATAGTCAGTCCGTCTACCTTCCACATTTTAACTAATTATTCAGTATGAAATTTCTCAAAAGCAAATGACTGAAGCAATGCACTGATCAGTATGGGATCATTCCATTTAAAAGGGCAAAGTTTTAGTCAATATCTGGCAGTTTGTCATCAATTATTGATTTTTCTCATCACTATGAAATTGTTTTCGAAAGAATTGAGGAGCTTTCCCATTTAAACAACTCTATGGCTTCAAATAAAAAGGTTTGCAGTTGTAAACTCTTAGTTTGAACTGTTTTTATAATTGAAGCTGTACGGCAGGCAAAAGCAACTTTTTTGAGAACAAAATAGTAAAAGCAATTTTTTTATCAAAGCTGAAAACTTAAGAAGTAATGGCCAACAGCTGATATCATGAGTAGATGGTTTTTAAACCAATCCGCAAATGTCAGTATTAAGATATTCGAAACATTTCAAACCTAAATTGCATTCTTCAATTTCTTCTGAGTATATTTTTAAATTTACTTTTCATGTTCAAATTTTACGCTACTTGAGCAGGTCACATGGAATTATCAAACCTGCTGGTATAAATTGCTGTTGCCTGCCGAAGATTATGCTTTAACAATATTCCGGCATCATATTTTAAAATACACATTATACTCTAAACCTACCTTTGGTGAACACCTCCGCTGGATTTATATCATGTTGTATTATTTGTTGTAACATTATTTATATTGTAGCCAAAATCATGTTAATTTTTAGCAAAGCCTCGAAATTTCTTCAAATAGTCAAAAGTAACCTAATTATCACAAGCAGTTCTTTTCTAGTTTTGTAAAGAAGAGGGATTATTTATAAACAGAAGATTACAAGAAGTTATATTATTTGTCAATTTAAATTCATCGCTTCTAAAAAAAGAAATATTTTCATTTAACTAATTTGGTTTGGCTTGCACAGTACTAATTGAAGCTTGTCTGTGTTGGTACTTACATTATTGTGTTTACATTTATTCATACTACTTGAGGCATGATGGTGTTATTATAATTAACATTACAATTATTCTCCAAAACTTGTAACTTATACAAGAATGAAGTGTTGATTGACCTTTTACATCATACTTCTAATTCACAACCTCCCCTCCTTTTTATTCGAAATTGTGCGATAACGCGTAAAACAACGTGGGTTAGGTTTACGTTAGACATTAAAGGGGCTCCGAAAACAAGCACTGTAGAATTTATCGCACTGGTCTTACTTTTTAGTTTTTTTTTTTACTCATTGTAAAGACAGTAGCTTAAACTGCAGGGCCTACTTCACTGATTTTTAAATAATAGCTTTATTTTAATGACAAATTACTTTAAAAACTAATACGAAGAGAAAACGTCCAACTTTACATACTGTTTACAAGGAATGGAGGCCACATTTTTAATTTTTATTCAGTATTCCCAAAGTAAAACTTGTACAAAAATATTTTATTTTGATTTTAAAATTATGAGCATTTACTAAAATCTTGTGAAATTAATTTTTCTCCAATACCTTGTTAGCTGTGGAAGCAAAACAAAAGGTGCATAAAATTGTTCCTATAGTTACTAGTGAAACTTCATTAACATTTTCCTTGACTTTTTGTCTTTACAAATATATAGAGCCTTCTTTTAGATTGATAATGGATTGGTTAAGTGCTATTTCTATTGGCTATATATCACATCTGCTGCTATTAAACTAGTACAAACATACATTAAGTGATTTAGGTCTAAAGTGCCACAGATGTGATGGTATACTTCAAAATTATTTAAAAAATAAGACAATAACATCACAGAATTTAAAAAAAAAACATTTTTTTAGTTGTTTTAAAAACTAAACTTGTTGCTTTAATATGATTTCCTTACCTTTATTGTTCTCCTGCAGCATAAGTATCCTGTGTAGATCTCCAAGAATGTCTTGAGCTGCAAATATAAAATTTAAAATTTCCTACCACATTTCCCAAAGGTGTGAAATTTTTGTATTATAATGCCAGTGCTTTTAAAAAATTAAATTAAAAATTGATAATGAGCATTAATTTCAAACATATGGCTGTCTGTGTTTCTTTAGTTGTCAAAATTACTAGGTAACTAATGACTGATTTGCAACATTTAAGAATAAAGGCTTCCAAACCCCTAATCAAACTCTAATCTTGTGAGCTATAAATACATTTAAAATGGTTTTTAAACTAATTATACATTTTTAATCTTAGTTGGCACATCTGTCATTCCTTTGTTTACTGTTTAAATTTTTTTGACAAAATAAATATTTTTTGCAGTGGATTGTGCAGAATGGACGTCAAAGTGAGCTCAAAAAGGGAAACGGAATAGCAGTTATGTTTATAGAAATGCTGCCATCCAAGGAAAAGACAACATTTACGGCAATGGAATTGACCTAACATCTTTGATACGTAAGCATAATTATAATGTGTAAAATTTTAAAACTAAGTAGAATTACGCCAATAATATAATACCCCACTTACTTTTTATACTGCAATATATGAAGTTGCTGGTAACGGAAGCTTGTTGTTTGTTGCTAAGGTCCCCGTAGTTACACTACGTCCAGCTGCGCATTTCGAACTGTAAAGAAGAGAAAAATTCTATTGACTTTGGCATTCCATGGGATTTTATTCTTAACAAAAATTCATATGGTTTAGACTGAGGGATTCTAATTTGAAGGTTGGTCGTTAATAACAAAATCTTTACAAGTTGACCTAAATTTCTGTTGGTCAGGAACTATGCTGATTAATCACCATAAGATGCTATAATAAAAAAAGTAAAGCAGTTTATGGTGTATGATCAGCATAAACTCTTGAGTAAAAGGAATTTTGGTCAATTTGCAAAGATTTTATTGTTGCTTGCTAATCTGTGTGCTTCAGTTTTGATTTTTTTATGGAATCAAATCTTGCAACAGTAATAAATAACCATTGGAAGCTCATATTTCTTTCAAAATGACTAAAGCCACTCAACATGCGTGATATTTTAACCAAACAACGTAACACTAGCTCAATTTTGCCCAAACACGAGTTGCTTTGACATTTTTCCGTTTTCAAGAATCGTCCCATCATCAAACTAATCTTTCACATTAAAATAACAATTGAAACAACTTCATTTGTTTAATTTCACCAATTAGTAAGTGGTTTCTACCCAATGATGGCTTTAAGACACTTGGCAGTCCCTTTTCCGATGTTGACGGTACTGGCTACGTAGGTTCAACGAACCTAGAAAACCTAAACTCTGTGCTGCAATTCAGACAGCACCAATACGACTCCTGCTACTCTCATTGTACTTCAACAACGCTATTTAGGCCAGATTTAGTAGAAAACAGCGTTAAATCAAACAGAAAATTGCTATTTTCTTTGTGGAAAAAGTCATCACCGTATCCACAGATATATCGATACTAATTATGATGTTATCGATCGCCTTCCCGCGTTTTTTTATTGAAAATATTACAAAGGGCGTTAAAAACTAACGGGTTATCGCAAGACACCTCTTCCATATGTTAAAAAATGCAAAAATCACATTATGTTGGTGACCAATGCTTTGTCTAGGTTGGATTATATGAAATTTGATAAAATGAAGGATGCTTACCGCACAATCGCTCAAAATTCACGTTACAACTATCGCTGATCGTTTTTTACCTACTTTTAGTATTATTAAGGGGGTAAAAAACACCTAATCATCATATATTATGCTAACACCTTCGCGCTAAAAAAGCCATCTTGGTTGCCGGTGAAAAACGATATTCAGGGTTGCCATAACCTCAGATGAATACGTAATAATAGACAATAACACTAAAATATGCTCGAAAACCACAAAAAGACTTGATTTATTTAAAATACATCGCTGTATCAAGCAAACGATCTGAATCTTTGTATTATGACTCGTAAATACATAAAAAGCGTCATTGGCCACCTGTTGAAAATGAMCTTGATAACGTCTTACCCCAAAAGCGATCGATAAAACACGCATTCCTACGGTTTATTGCAATTTTCGGCCGTCCTTAAGACTATTATATTTATTATAAAACCTTACCTAACCAAAAAAGGGTCCAATTTTTACACACCACTTGTTTATAATGCAATATACAAATTTACACTAGATTCCACGTAATTCTCGACTACAACTGATCGATAATTATGTAAAACCGAAATCTCAGAGTGAACTTTGTTTTTGTCGCTACCAACTGCAAAAATTATAATATATAACAGGAGTCCTACCTTTAACTTGGGTAGTGCTATGTTCAACACTATTGTTTTAATCACATGGTTTAATAACGAATTTAACATTTAATGTCCTGGAGAAACATCTAAACATTAAGGGGACGTCGCCAAATGAATGTTACACTTGCATACACTAGACTAATAGAGATGGGCAAATAGATAAATGTTGCCCACAAGGGCAAAAACATGTTTTAAACAAAGTTTTAAATGACAGTGCTATAGGAATAGATTCAGCATCAAATCATACAGCATTGATAATTTTAAAAGCTAAAAAATATGGTTTGTTCACTCACTTTAAAATGGGACAACTTCGTAATTTTCTGAGCAAAAAATTAGCTTCAACTCATTGGAATAATTGACTACAACTTTATTATTTTAAATGGCAAGACCTCCTTATGAATACTCTACAATAGTCCTAGGCTGGTGGCTTTAAATGTTGTGGCTTCATAATTTTCTGAGTATCTGATAGTTAATCAATAGTCTAGTTCATTGTACAATTATAATACTTTATAAACGAAAATTAGCTGGTGTAGACTAAGTCATAAATAGTGATTATTCAACATTAATTCGTGTGCTCTATCCAGAATGTGGTTGTTGCATTTAAATAAAGAACAAGTTTTATCAACATCCCAGTCAATTGATGCTTGAGTCTTGTTTTTTTTCTCATCATCAAATTCTCAGAAAATTAAGTAAGTTCTAGGAACAATAAAAGTTAGCTATTGCAACCTGTCTTGTTAACACTAATTATTCATTATGAAATATCTCAAAAGCAAATGACCGTGAAGTAATGCACTGATCAGTATGCGATCATTCCATTTAAAAGAGCAAAGTTTTAGTCAATATGAGATTGTTTACGAAAAATTAAGTAGACATATTTGCTCATATTTTTGATAGAAACAAACACAGACAAAATAGCAAAAGCAATTTTTTTATCAAAGCTGAAAACTTGGGGAGTGATGGCCAACCACTGGTATCGTGAGTAGACATTAATTTCCATGGTTTCTAAATCAATCCATAAATGTCAATTTTAAATATTCGAAATACTTCTAACCTAAAAATCTTCTGTTTCTTCTGGGTTTATTATATTAAATTCACTTATCATGTTTAAAATTTACACAACTCAAGCGTGAAATTATCAAACCTGCTGGTAAGTTGCCGTTGCCTGCCGTAGGTTATGATTTGACAATATTCCAATATCTGTTTTAAAATACACTATACTATAAACCTACCTTTGTTGAACACCTCCGCTGGATTTATATCGTGTTGCATGTTGTCTAAGTTATATGTCTGCACGACCATAACTTTTTAATTTGATTTGAAAGCCGGTTGTTTCTGTTTTGTTGCAGTGATAGTAAAAATGCTGTAAGGGGAGAAGTATGGGTTCCTCTTAATAATAAATAAAGCAATTTGAAAGGAACAAAAATAAAGTAACATTCGTTGTTTGTAAGAGTAACTAAGGTACAAAAAAATTAAAATAGAATACATGAAAGTAAAATATGTGCTACAATTTTGTTCCCGCATTCAAATAATAATAAGCTGCATGATATTTAATATTTGGTAATTGCAGTCTTTAGTGTAAATAATTTTGTAGTAAACCACGTTACTTTTTTACTGTACAATTACTGTATTTAAACAGGGAAATAATTAAAAATCCTTCGTATTAATACTAATTGTAGAGGTATAAGCTCATTGGAAGTGATGTCATTACCCTCATAAGAAACATTGGTGTAGATGTTACAAAAACTTAATTTCTTTTAGTAGGATACACCATCTCACTCTTATTAAACAAACAGACAGAAGTCACTCATTTAGTAGCAATTTAAAAACAATCGGAACCTTAAGTAATATAAATTATTTAGTTTTCTAACTATTTTAATATTTATTTTATTTTTTATACACTTTGTTTTCAATTGCTCATAAGGATAAGTATAAGCTGCAAAAATGAAAGTAGCAGATAGTATTTGTTGTAAAAAGCAAGTTATATGGCTTTAAAATAACATAGTTACCCTTGAAAACAATTGAAGAAAAAAAGCATTTTTAGTATTTAACAGAAGTACTAGTAACCTTCGATAAAAAAGATTTAGTTTTTGCAGGCAATTTAAAACTGTTCTGGACTGATAAAACAGATTCAATCCGTTTTTTTGCTCATTTGTGTTGATTATTAAGTTACAGCAACCTTCATCTATCAGTGTAAAAGTATATTTTAGCCCAGTCCTTTTTGCCTTACTTTTTCTTGTGGTCTTACCTTGAGGTAGAATGAGTTTTTTTGCTCTTCAGTTGCAAAGCAGCAGCCACATTGTGGGACTGAATTTGTAATTAACATTTATAAAATCTATATGGTCCTAAGATTTCTAAAGGAGAGATCTCGCAACAATTGGTTTAAATGCAAACGAAGTGTGACATTTAACCTGAGTTTCAGCTTCAAAATTATCATTATTCAGGCCACAAAAGAAAGGTATTGGCAGTAAGCACAGGACATAACAGGGTTTTCTGCGAGCTAAGTATTGTCATTATGTTCCTGTAGTTTTTAGCTTTAATATAACTTCCATATGAAAAATTCGTTCTTTAATACATGATCTAAGTGCAATTGTTTAAGGTAACTTGTTATAACTTTCTTGTTTTTGCTTGATTAACATTTAGTCGTTGTATAGAGAAAACAGCAACTTTTCAGTAACGCCATATCCAGCTATGACTTGCATAACAAAACAAGTTTGTGTTGTAACTCAACAACAGAACTTGTACAAATAGATATTATTTTGATTTTAAAATTATGAGCACTTACTAGAATCTTATGGAATCAATTTTTCTGCAATTCATAGTTGGCAGAGGTAAAACAAAAAGTGCATAAAAACACTTGTTGCATCATTAAACCAGCACAAATTTAATTTTCAGCCGTTCAGTGATTTAGGTCTAAAGTGCCAAGAATAAGATAGTATACTTCAAAGTTATTTAAAAATGAGCAAATAACGTCAGACAATTGAAAAGAAACCACAACATTTTTTAAGTTGTTTTTTGGAGGGGTTAAAAATCAAAGAAGAAAACAATATGCACATTGACCCTGTGCTGTAATTTAATATGGTTTCTTTACCTTTATTATTCTCCTTCAGCATAAATAGTATTCCTTGTAGATCTCCAAGAATATCTGGAGTTGCAGTTAAAAAATTTACAATTTTCTACCACATTTTTCAAAGTTTAAAGCTGTGAAATTTTAGTTTTACCAATGTCAGTGTTTTTTCAGTACCAGCAATGTGCAAAAATTGATAATGATCTTTCATTTCTAATAGAATAGTTGTAATTCATAATTATTTAGTTATTTTGGGTGTTATATTAGCATGTTTTATTTGCGACATAGGTTTACCTTTCCTAAAAATTTATTTCATACCTAGCTATAAATAGATTGGTTGTATTGGGCAAGTGGGTGATTTTAAAATTTTTATTCATATAGTTTAGTCATTTCTTGTGTAATGTAAGTTCAATGGCACAAAAAATGCTTTGAAACTCATCAAATGCTCCAATATTTGGCTAAATTTTGTTAACACACTTTCTTGTTTGCAGGGATGTTGTGATGCAAGGAAAAAAACGTTTACCATAAAGGAACTGACCTAACATCGCCCTTGATATGTAAGCATAATTGTAAAATTTTCAAATTGAGTTAGTTTTTTAGTATACCAGTAACAATACTCGGCTTACCTTTTATAGTTCACTATACGAAGCTGCACATAACCAAAGCCTGTTGTGTGTTTCTTCATGATGTTCTAAAAGCACCGCAGTTTACAGCCTAACCTCTTCTGATGTGCGGCTGAGCATTGCGAACTGTAAAGAACAGAAAAATTGTATAGGCCTGGACACTGTTTGCACTTTATTGCTTAAATTTTGATCGTTTAAGGAATTAAATATTGCAACAGTAACGGCAAATAATCATCAGAAGTTTGTATTTCTTCTAAATTGAGTAGAACCACCTAACGATGGCTCTAATAAAATTCACAGTCCCTTATCCGAAGTTGATTGTACCGGCTGCGCAAGTTCTACGAATCTACACAACCTAATCTCGGTGGTGCGGTAAACCAATTGTCAATACAGATCCCATTACCCTCAATGTACTCTTACAGCACTATTTAAAACAGAATTGATAGAAAACTGTGCTGGAATCTCATCGGAAATAACAAAATTTGCATGAAACATCAAGTGATACAATCACGTCCATCTATCGATACGTATTACGCGATTTTATGCCGCTTCCAAGCATTAATGAATAGAAAATATCAAAAAAGGTATTAAAAATCTAATCATTTTTAATCCAGGACACCAGTTGCAGGTGTTAAAATACATAGCAACGGTTATCAATGCAGTACATGGGAATATACGAAATTTTATCAATTCAAGGATGCTTACCCTTTCATTCCTTGATACAAACATCTCCTTTTGTTTTTTTAGCACAAATTTAGTATTATTTGGGAATAAAAACCACCTAATTGCATATTTTCAATAAGCCACCGCCATCTTTAATAACGGCGTCCCGCTAACGGATGGAAAAAAAATAAAGATGGGCTTGTGATTATGTCACTTGTCATTGCAAATAAAGCAACTTTGAAATAAACAGAAATAACACTTAATGACTTGAAAAACGGCCTGATTTTGAATATAAATCGTTTTTCCAAGAAACATCATTTAAATCTTCGTATTACGCGTGTATATTTAACCGGTGTGCAAGTTTGACACCTGTTGCTGACTAGCTGCCAGGAAATGATTGTGACTTACCACAGGCAAACTGTAAACGTGCATTTATACCATTTCCAATATTCGGCCGTTTCGTACTACGTATTAACAAAATCTAAACAATTTTCACACAATTCATTTAAACCGTTAAAAAAAAACGCTGCGCAGAGTGATCAGGCACCTTTCCATTCAACATATCACGAAGCATCCTCTGGTGGTAAAGTCTGAAAGTCTTCGAGATTTAAAAATTACCGCCACTATCGCGATGATAATTATTACATAATTAAAGTGGGCCCATTAACAAGTATATGTATACTAGACTCGTTTTTTACTATTTTTATTTGTATGGGTTTCAAGATCACCAAAAAAGCATTAATTAACCGAAATTTCAAAATGTGCTTTGTTTTTTTTTTGTAAAAAAAGCTTCAAGCATCAGCAATTTTTTCATGAAAACAATTCTTCATGCAAAACAGAATGACATATAATTGTCTGGGTTATATTGAATGTTAACGTTAAATAGAAATAGTAGTTGATTTAATTATATTAAACTCTTCGTATTTAGGGGGGATTCGACTTATCTTAAAATTATGTAGACTTTTTTCTTTGCCAAGCTTTCGATTTAATTTGAAATCTTCATTAGGGCTTCTATAAACATGTACAACATGAACTTATAACAATATTTAAGTCGTAACCTTACTGAAATTGAGGTTTATAAAAGAGGGCCAATTGTATTTATCAAATCATGCATATGTAAAAATATATGTAAAATTTTGATTTGATTAATGACAGAATCTGAAAGTTGCAACGTAGCTACCACATTTTTCATGAATTTATGCCTGCCGTACACATCTTTATTTTATTAACTATGATTTCAATATTTCATCTAATAACAAATAAGTGTAAATATTACTTAAAATTTGTGTCTGTGTCTTTATTTATTGTGTTAATAATTTTATTATTTTGGTACATTTCTAAAATTAAACGTTTGCTTGTGATATTCACTTTTTCTAAAATTTTGCCTTCATCCCAGTTTATTTGGTGATGATTTCTTATTGCAATCCAAAGCTCACGAGCTATAGTGTCAAGTATACAAAGTCCAATGACTAATTCATCAAAATTAATTTGTGACATTTTAAAAATGGCATATGATACCAATTATAACTATTATGTAAAAGATAGCTTCAGTTTTGCTGAATTAGTGAAAAGCATAGAAATTCCTCAGGATCATGAAATAGTATCACTAGATGTTGTCAATCCTTTTGGAAACATCAAAATCTTTGGGGATCAAAATTTTGAGTGAAAAATGGGATAAAATTGACCTATTTATATAAAGTCGAAAATTAACATAAATTATAAAAGAAGAGAACTTTTGCTAGAAATAGTATCATTCATATTAGACAACAATTATTTTAATTATGAGGACAAATATTACAAACAAAATTTTTGGGTGCGCCATGGTACCAAAATTAAGTCCTATACTTGCACAAAATGTATACCAAAATTAACCTATAACATAATATTAACAAAAAATTTGTGGATGATTTAATTTTAGTAATCTTAACCTATGGCATAGAAGAAATTAGGATGGTTTTCAATTCTTTTGACCAACAAGAAACAGCAAGAATTGCCCATAAACTCAAAAATTCCTATAAAATACCAATCCAATGTTGTTTATTCTTTAAAATGTGATACTTGTGACAAAATTTATGTGGGACAGACATCGCAGTGGCTATCTAGCAGAATAGCACTTTATAAAAGCGATATATGAAAGGATAGAGATCAATGCTCGTTAGCAGACCATGTAATAAGAAATCATCACCAAATAAACTGGGATGAAGTTAAAATTTTAGAAAAAGAGAATATCACAAATAAACGTTTAATTTTAGACATGTACCAAATTAATAATAATACTAACACAATAAATAAAAAATCAGACACAAAATTTAAGTAATATTTACACTTATTTGTTATCAGATGAAATATTGAAATCATGGTTAATAAAATAAAGATGTATAGTAAAACAGCAGGCATAAATTCATTTGTCATCAATCAAATCTGTAATGAAACTTCAAATTCAAATCAAAATTTTACATAATATGCATAATTTGGTAAAACAATTGGCCTTCCTTTATAAACTTCACTTTCAGTAAGGTTACAAGTTACATATAGTTATAAGTTTATATGTTGTAAATGTTTATAGAAGGCCCTGATGAAGATTTAAAATTAAATCGAACTCTCGGCAAAGAAAAAAGAGTTTACATAATTTTAAGTTTAGTCGAATTTTTCCTAAATACGGAGAGTTTAATGTAATGTTAACTATATACCTAGTGCCTGTTGCACAAATGTGGTTCAAATTTGCTGGTATAAACTGGTATAAATTTGCCTGCCATAGACACAAGGTATTATATTATAAACCTACCTTTAAKCAAGTGCTTCGGTGGAATTATCTAATGTTAAATGACTTGCTTTGGTAACATTGTTTATATTGTTGCCAAAAAAAATGTTAATTTTTMTCCGAACTCTCAGAATTAGGTTATATTATTTGTCACGTATCTTATCACTTTTTACAGCAAGTTACTAGGCAGAATGTATTTGATTTATTGCAATATTAGAATACCCTTTTAAATCCATCGTTCAAAAGAAACAAATATTGGCATGATTTGGTACTTACCTTATAATGTTTAGAATCAGCGTTATCAATATTTTCAAAAAATTTGGACATGTATGTGTGTATAATTATTAATTATCAGTGTATATATTACAGCCATCATTTTGCAGCATTTTAAATGTACTTACCAAATATTTCAAAAAATCGCCTACTATATTTAAAACCTTTAATTTAATTTGAAACCACAAAGCTTGAATACCATTATCTGTCATCATAGATCTCAGAAGTTATTTGGTTTTGTGACTACCCACTTATTGTCATACTTAGTAGTCTTTTAACAATCTTGTACAGAGTGAGTATTTGTAACTAGCAGAGCTATAGAGCATGTATCAAAAGTGTCCTCATAAAACTACAAATCTTTTCCTAATAACAATTGCCCTACCTCCACTAGAGTTACTAATATACCCGCATACAAACATGAAGAAAGTCACCCTGTATATAATAGTGGCATTTTGTAACTGCTTATAAAACATTTAGATTCATTACTGCAACATAAGTAGACATTAAAGTGAAACTTCGTTAATATTGCCCATGACTATGTTTCTGTCTTCACCAGTAGACTTTTCTATAATTTTGGTAATGTATTGAGCATGTTCGTTATTAAGCTATATCACTGCCATCAAATTCATACAGAGGTAAATTTTCCCTGCTGGTCAAATGATTTAGGGTTAAAGTGCACATACGTGACATGCAACTTGCATACTTTAAAATTATTTAAAAAAATGTGCTATTTTTTTACCTTTGTGTTTCTATTTTGACATGCACCTTGTCCTTTGTACCATCCCAAGAATGGCCAAACTGCAAATATATGATTATTATAAGTTAAATGTGGAATATTTGCAACACATATCAAGTATTATTTTTCAATTAAAACAATCATCACTTTCAATATCACACCAACATAATATCTTAATTATGATCTTGACATTGCCTTTCTGAAAAATTTTCTCAGACATAGCTAGTTAGTTAAATCTTATACAGTTTGTTCCACAGAATTAAAATCATCCTGAATAAGGTAACAATATTATCTCTTAGGTACTTTTTTCAATAATTTTAAGACCATCTTTTAACTAAATCTTACTCTTATTTTAGGAAATAAAGTATTGGAATTAAAAATGTAAAACTGATCCATGTTCTCAAAGTGGAATAATAATTAATGAATTCTTCTTTAAGATAATAATTCTTCAAGTGTAAGCCGTTTAATTCTTTTATTGTAAAGCAATTTTGATTACAAGGTAGTCATCGTCAGTACAACAAAGGTAAAATAAAGAAAAAAGAAACTTTTATAATTCGTTTGCAATAGATATTGGTTTTTCTACAGTAGGCAGTGTGTTTTCCCGTCTTGTCCGTAATAAAGAACAAATTCCAGTTTTAAATAATTCAGGCACTTATAGTTTTTCATGTAATGATTGCAATTCAGTTTATGTTGGATAAACYGGAAGATCTTTTTTAACTAGAGGTAAAGAACATTTAAAACAATTTGATAAGTATAAACATACAGCTATTGTAACAACAAATTCTTCGTTAGCTAACCATTTATTGTTGAATAAACACACTGCCACGCTAGACAATTTAAATTCATCACATTTGTGCAGTAAATCCACAAAAATTTTTTTTTGAAATTATAGAAATATATAAAATTATTAGCGAACAAAATTTTTCTATTTTAAATGATTTTCGTAATATCAGTTGTCCTGTTCTAAACTATTTATTTGATCTAAATTAATATTATGTTTGTGTTGCTGGCATGTAGGTTACTTTAGGTTTGTAGTCAAGTTTGCTTGTCTAAAATTTTATGACTTTGTCAAACGAATTATAAAAGTTTCTTTTTTTCTTTATTTTACCTTTGTTGTACTACCTTGTAGTTGAAAGCACTTTGCAATAAAAAAAATTAAGTAGATTACACTTGAATATTGAATATTATCTTAAAGAATTAGGATATTTTCAAAAAATCTTTACATATTTTATACTAATAATACACTATTTGAAATTGATGAATACTAATGTATTTTTTTCTTTATTCTTCTTTCAGAGGGTAACATCTATGCGCTATTGAGTTATTATTTATAAAGGATTTGAAGAAGCCCAATTGAAGATGTCACATTGGAATCTAAAGGTAAAGATTTTGTTTTTAAAATCGAGTTTCTATAATTAAGTTGGCGTGCAATACCGATGTTTCACATTAATAATTAGTTTGGGTAGGAATTTGTTAAATATATTGGAACCAAGAAGGTTTCGCCGTTGTCTGAATATTATTATTTATTCAGACAACAGTTTCGCCAAGCATTTACTTATCTAACATCGTGTATCCGAAACTAATTTACCCAAAGTGTGACGTAACAGTTTCTTATTATTTGGCTTCGGAAATGAAAAACACTAGAGCGTAACTACGGGAGCAAAAATTATTTGTAAAAGTGCTCACCATACTAGTTATAATACTGTTGTACGCATTATTCATGGCTAAAAGACATTAATTCATGTCCATTTATGAGTTAATAATTAGAAATTTCGTCAAAATCGTGCGTTTTTTCGCTTGTGACATGATAAGACTTATCGTGGCCGGTCCTAATTTGTGCAAAACTTAAAAAACGATAACAATATGGAGACAACAAGAAAACAACCACGATTACATCGATTAAAAGGCTTGCATTTGCTTTAAAACCGGTTAATTTAAATCAGGGTTGGGGTAGGTTATGTACATTAACAAAAATACATGAAACAAGATTTCTTACCATAAATGATGCTAGCTATTCCGATTACTGGTCATATTAATCACTACTGTGTCGCATTTGTGTAGATTTACAGTTCTAATACAATATTTTTTCGGGAAATAATCTAGAAGGGACGCGCGTGACGTCACGATTTTGCGGCCGATAATATCGATACCTACATAGCGTTAGCGTCCGTTATATAATAATAGACGGAGATTTTTAACAAAATATATAAGGGAGTCGAATATATCACAATTATCTTTAACTAATCTAATACAAATAGTTGAATCGTATTTTGTCAGCTTGCGAATCGCCGAGCTTCGCAGCAATTTTGTCGACTTCCGAATCGTCGTGCTTTCGCAAATAACACGATTTTCGAACGCGTAATAAGGCATTCTTACCTGTATCACAAAATTCTCCGCTTCTTTTTGCCTATGAAGCGGTTTTTCCTGGCGAAAATTATCCATTTWCCACGGAAAATTTTTCCGTCGTCGGATAACGACGCACCGTCAAGCAATCGCTGGAAAACTGACCAAATAGCCTCGCACCCCTGCTTATAGCCTCGCATCCCAACAAAAAAAGTTACTGTTCCGTTTTCTAGAACGATTTGAATTTTCCCCGCGAATATCTATGGGAAATGTAAAACTCTTGTTTGGTTGGTGTGTTGATGTATATATTTAAAATATGAACTTAACTGCTTGGTTATTATCATTAATTTAATTTTTCACGTTTCAGAAATGGATTTTGGCCTAACAATGCTGGAATGATCAGCCTACATGGTGGTTTTGTATATGGTTTTTCTGTAATTATTTGAATTGTACTTTGATTAGGTACTGTTATTATAACAATAAAATATATATAAGTTAACCTGTAGTAGTTTGTTTTGTTCAGCTTAATAATGCAGTTTATTACTGTATAAGGGACCATTTTGTTCAATTTTACTGGCATTCTCTTATGCTTGCTGGGTATAGTGCTGTTATTATATCAGCCAGGAAGATAAGCCTACCATATAATAACAAGGTAAGTATAATAGTATAAGGAACCATTATGTTTAAAGCGGCATTCTCTTATACTTGCTGGATACAGTGCTGTTATTATAATATATCAGTCAGGAAGATAGTCCTACCATCTAAGGCTTGTCTCGTTTAAAATCCAAGCTATTACACATATAGCAAAAGACACTTTCTGAAGTTTTATTTAACATAATGTAATAGTATCATTTTAACTTACTTAAATCCGATTCTTTTCTGAGGCTTTTTTGAATGTTCTTCATCAACAATCTTCCTACTTGCCCTTCTCCATTTAAAAACAAAATCTTCGGCACTAGTCGCTGCTTCTTCAGTTTTTTGTAACTTCTGTAACTGTGGCACATTAAGTGGAATTACTTCTTTCTCTACAAAATTTATTTGTTTTGCATTAATAAATTTTTTACATTCAGTATCATGTTCAAAGTTCAAACAAGATGGCCGACGAGTTCGAGTTGGGTGATCAGCCAGAAAAGTGTAATTAAACTTAAAAATTACAGCACATATTGTCTTTTCCACCTACCTTAGAACATAAATTCATTAAAATTGCTTTTGACTTTAAACTTACGAAAAGATTGCATAACATTCTAAAACCATTTGATTTTCATTTCACTGGCTTTTACCACCAATAATAGTATAAAAAAATTTGTTAGGAAAACCAAAACATAAAGTAGATGAAGAAGACAAGTCAGGCATTTATGAAATAAAATGTAGTAAATGTAATCTTAAATATATTGGACAGACTAGGCACTCTATAGGAATTGGATTTAAAGAGCATATTGCTCGTTTCAGGTTTGGGACGTTCGATAAGTCGTGTCACCCAACATATCAAAAACAGCACACCCTATAACATCAAAAAGCTAAAACTGCTAAAATCGGTGTCCAACAATACGGAACTCAACGCATTCGAGAGCATATTTATTCAAAGTAATAAATAAGAGATCCGCATTGTTTGAACTGATTAGGTAAGCGATTCATTCAAGGGTGAAGCTTTGTTAGTATAAATAGTTATGTCTTGTTGACCTGACTCCACTTCCACTGAAATTTCGGTGAGGAGAATATCCTCCGGTTAATCTGGCTAGATTTCAAGAAGTCGCCTTATTATTCTACTGAAGATGGCAGCTTAGCTGCTGAAATATGTATATAGAATATTGTAATTTCTAATATTGTGGTTAGGGTTATATTTTTTTTACTGCTTCGATTAGATTCAATTATTCAAACCACACTCTTTTTAGCCACCAATAAAACTGAAATAGCTGAACAATTTAATCATAGTTTTGCACACAAAGTATTTACTAATATAATTGAACAAATACCTAGATTTAATGAATAGCAATACTACATTGATAATATAGAAACTAAAGGAAACCTAAATTTATTTAAAGCAGTTTCAATGTGTGAATGTAGAAAAATAGTATAGTATAGTGTGTGATAAATGGCCCAAAGATCTGGGCCAAGGAAGAATCGTGTTGGCTGTGTTTTTAGACTTTAAGAGAGCTTTTGAAACAATTAATAGATCATTGCTTATAAGAAAATTGTGTAAAATTGGTATTGTTGATTTAGCAATAAAATGCTTTAAATCCTTTTTGTCAGGTAGAAAACAAAAGATTTAATGTGATAATGTAGTATCTTCTGAAATAAGCATTGATTGTGGTGTACCTCAGGTAACAGTGTTSGGAACTCTGCTTTTTGTATTATATGTATATATCAATGATTTAATTAAGTATGTTAAATATTGTGAAGTATCTATGTTTGCTGATGATACCATGCTATATATATTAGGCAATGAACAATGATATAGATAGCATGACAAATAAAATGAATGCGGACCTTAAAAGAATTTACTGCTGGCTTTGTGATAATAATATGKGTATAAATATATGTGAAAAGGTGTATAAATGCTCTGAATCAGGTTGAGTATAAGGTTATAAAGATTAGTGATAGCAAGTTAGAAAGAGTACAAGTTATGAAGTACCTAGGTATTTTGCTGAAATTCAGGGTACATGCTAATTTCATAGCAGGTAAAATGTCTAGAAAGGCAAATTTTATACATATACTAAGAAGCAAAATCGACTTTAGAACTAGTTTATTGTTGTATAAAACTATAGTAAAGCCTCATATTGATTATTGTAGCACCATTTTGTTTAAGGTGATATAGCGCAGTTACAAAAAATACAAAAATACAGAATAGGTGCTTAAGAACCATATTAAAATGTAATAGACATACTCCAGAAAGAAGTATGTTAGATGTGTTATGAATGTACAATAGAGTGATGACTAGAACGTTATTATATATATTTAAAATAAAAAGAAAAATGGTACCTGATTATTTGTAGTTAACCTTAAAACTTAACTGTGATGTGCATAATTATCCTACAAGAATATGAATGATTTTTGTGTATCAACCTGCAAGACACAAAAGTACTTTAAATCAACATTATCTAAAGGACTGATAGAGTATAATAATTTACAACTAAAAATTAAAAATATTAGAAGTGACAAAGGGTTAGAAGTATTTATGGAAGCAAAAAACATTTCTACAGTTTTTGCATATTTTCAGACAAAAAGTCTTGTAAAAAATGTATATTAACAATTCTGAGGTAATTAAATTTGTTTACCTTTCGTTCTGCCCTCTATTTCTAATTTTAAAAGTTGGCAACACATACTTACTAACCCACATAATACTCAAGTTTATTCACACAAACATATCCATTCATTTTTAAAAGACCTTTTTTATTATAAAATTAAACAGAATATATTAAAACAGTGAATTGGTCTATCAACGTGGAGTTTTGATTTAATAGAAATTATTCAAATATGAATGTCTTCTCCACTTTATGAAATATTAATTGGCAGAAGGCTTTCGGCCTTAGATGGTCATCGTCAGTGCTTTATACAGTTATTATGAAAATATACAAACTATGGAGAAGCAGAAATTCATTTTGATAGAAGTCAAAAAATGAAAACAACTATTTAGACTTTAAAGTTATGTGTGTAGCTTGTGCAGTTGCAGGAAGTCACCAACATTATGATTGAATATTGAACAAATTGTTTAAAATGGGTAAGTTAAAATTTTGAATTTCATTTGAAACTGAAACACTGGTCATTTAAATTTTGTAAACCTTTATATTTCTAAAAAGTTTAATTTTGGTGATTTGTTGCAGTAAAATTGTTACATTATCCAAACTGCCAGAATGCAAAGGAGGTATTTATCGTAACTACATCAGTGTTTAATACTTTTTAAATTGTTTGAGGTGTTCCTTAGCTAACCATAAAAAATTACCAGTTTATCCTACATAAATTGCATTACAATCATTGCAATTAAATCTGTAAACAACAGAAAGATTTAAGGGTTGAATTTTATCTTTGCTATGACCTAACGGGATTCAAAAGCTACCAACAGTTGAAAAAAAAATGTGAAAGTAAAGTGTGGATATGATTTGTTACGTCTAATTAACAAATCAAGGAAAGAGATGCTGTTGATTATTTATTTTTCGTGACTGAAATTTATAGAAGGATTTAATGAATTAATAAAAGAAAATTAATGAAATCCGCTCCACACAAAACATATCGATATTTTTCAATAGGTTATATAAAGGTTCTGCTACGTAAAACTCTAGCCTCATATTTTTTTTTTTGTATAATGTTATTATATGTCGAATTGAAGGTCTTTTGAAACTTTTTAAAAATGACAGTAGTCCAAAAAAATATTTTACAAATAAAGTGAATTTTTGTAAATATTTTTTTACCTTACCCTGTATAATAAAAATTGCTTTATAGTTGGATGCAGACTTTTGTCTTTCTCAGTTTGTGTCATTACCATGTATTATAATTTTTAGTCCTTTTTAATGAAAAATAAGCAAAATTCCATGTTCAGCAAATAGGGCTGTTGCTCAGATTTTTTTATGCTGGTTTTAAAAGCTTATTACAGTGTAAATTATGTCTATATACCCATCGCTGTAAACAAAACCCCAAAATTTTTAATAACTTTCATTGGATGAAATTGACACTCATTGTCCTGATTAAAAAGCTGGGAAGCAACTGTTGGATCAGCCATCACAAATATTTTAGTGAATTAAAATATACTTACCGATTACGATGTTGTAATTTCACTTCACAACATTTTTTTTACAAAGCTAAACAAAACAAACTACAGCATGCTAGCTTACAATTTTATTGTTATAATAAAAGTACAATTCAAATAATTACAGAAAAACAACACACAAAACCACCAAGCTGACTGTTCATCAAATCGCTGTTAGGCCAAAATCCAATCCTGAAACCTGAAAAATGAAATTAATCCAAATTACCAAAACAATCAAAACCTATTTTATGGCTATACAGGGTCCTGCAGCACTGCGTCATATACTAACGAAATTAGAAATTTTGTTTATAGACAGGCATATATTACATACAAGGACATATTTAAGGAAAACATTTTCACATGTAGAGGGTGACCCAAATAAGTTTGGTGACATTAAGGTTAACTTTTTTATATGGGACACCCCATATTTTTAACATATTTAGGTGGGTAAAATTTTGTTTCACGTACTTCAGTAACTTAAGCAGTAATAAATTAAAAAATTAAAAAAATATTTAGCAAAACCAAAAATTTTTAAAAAACAACTGATAACTGCTTTTTAAACAAAGTTTTGATGATAGTCCCGTATAAATATATTTTTGTGGGTGATTTAGATTTTAGATTTTTGTGAAGAAGAAGAAAATTCAATGTTTTATGAATGTTCTGTTTCCCAATGAGGCTACATTCCACAATACTGGATGTGTCAATAAATGCAACTTTCACTATTATTTTGTTGTAAATCCAAAAATTATGCGACCAATTGACAATCAACACCGATGGCCAATCAATGTTTGAAGGGGAGTTGATGAATATGTCGTAGGACATTTCTTATGAATGATTTACCGGCATTATTGCGAAATTTGCTAGCAAATATTCAAGTACAAAACATTTAGATACAATAAGATGGAGCTCCAGCACATTTCTCACTACAAGTTGGAGCTATGCTGGAAAACACATATTGATTGATATAATGATATTATTTGCTTTTAAACTGTGTCTGTGAAATAATATACCATTTAAAAAATGTGTTTCAAATGTGTCATATTTAGAATAAAATTTTGAACACTCTGTATAAGATAGACAAAAATATTTTTATATGGGACTATCTTCCAATCTTTCTCAATGACCCTCGTACCATCATATCATGATTATTAAGAAGCGAGTGTCAGTTTTTTTTTATAGTTTAAGTTTTTAGTTTTTAATTTATTACTGCTAAGTTACTCAAGCAAATGAAACAAAATTTTACACATGCATAAAGAACCCACAGAGGAACCTAAATATGCAAAAAAATATGGGATGTTCCACTTAAAAAACTTAATCTAATGTCACCACTTAATTGGGTCACCCTCTACGTGTGAAAATATTTTCCTTAAATACATCGTTGCATTGTAGTATAGTTAAAAATATCTAATTTCATTCATATATGAGCTATAGAAGCCTGACGCAGTGCTGTAGGACCCGATATAACCATGTAATCACAAACAACACCATCCAAACAACAATTTTACATTGCCCATACAAATTCGCGCGGAAAATTCAAATTGTTCTAGAAAACGGAACAGTAACTTTTTTTGTTGGGGTGCGAGGCTATTTGGTCAGTTTTCCAGCGGTCGCTTGACGGTGCGTCCTGATTCGAAGACGGAAGAATTTTCCCTAAAAAACGGACGATTTTCGTCAAGAAAAAACGTATCATGGGGAAAAAGAAGCGGAGAATTTTGTAATATAGGTAAGAATGCCTTATTATATAATTATACATATCTTGCGTTTGAAAATCGCGATTTTTTTGCGAATGCGCGGCGGATTCGGAAGCTGGACCAAATTGCAGCGAAGCTCAGCGAGTTGCAAGTTGACAAAAAATGCGATTCAACTATTTTTATTATTAACATTGCAATTTTTTGTCTTCCTGGTGTATTTTGAGAAAAGATTATGTTAATTATTAAATAACAGAGGCTATTGCTGTATAGTTGTCGATATTACCGACCGCGTCGTCAAGCGCGTCCCTTACTAGATTTTTCCGGAAAAATGCTGCATCGCAGCTTGTAAATCTGCATTCTGCACATTTCACATATGAAAATGACACGGTAGTGATTAATATGGCCAGTAATGAGAAAAGCTAGCGTCATTTATGGTAAGAAATTTTGTTTCATGCGTTTTTGTTATTACACATAACCTATCCCAACTGTGATTCAAACAAATTTATTTTATGATAAAGTGCAAGCCTTGTAATCAATTTAATCCTGGTGATTTTTTACTCATTCGCGTATTTTTATCGTTTTTTCTCTTTGCACAACTTATAACATGCTATTTTCAGTACGACCAATGTTAAAACTTTCCAAGCCAAAAAAAAACCTGATGTCGAAATTTCTAATTATCAACCAAAAAATAGACATGGATTAACGTGTTTCAGTCATTAGCAATGCATATATCAGTATTGGACCTACTATGGTGAGCAAAATTACAAATAATTTTTGCTTCCGTAGTTACGCTCAACTGTTTATAATTTCCAAAGCTAAATCAGCAATTGTTACATCACAGTGAAGAAGTAATACTTAAATTCAAATAAGTCAGGTGGGCGGAACACGATTTCTTCGATTGGAGAAGTATATTTGCGGTTACTTGGCAAATTTGTGAGGGATTTGAATAAATTAACTTTAACATTAATAACTAAATGCCTCACAAAACATTTTTGGTTCAGATATTTAACTGATTCCTATAGCATTCTGACATAAATCTAGAAACTTGATTTTAAAGACAAAAGGCCAATTTCTGTTCTCTGCTTTAAGCTAAATCAACTCTATCTAATCTAAACCAATCACACCCCAATTTAAGGTATTGTCACGGTTACAGGGTTGATTTTAGCTAACATCAACTTTAACAAAGAAAATAGGAACCGACCCTTTGGATATATCTTTACCTTAGATTCCAATGCGATATCTTCAACTGGGCTTCTTCCAAATTCTTTTTACATAACTCAATAGCACTTAGATGTCACCCGCTGAACTAAAACAAAGAAAAAAAATATGTTAGTATTTATCAATTTTGAACTTACGTATATTATTACTATTATACTATATGTAACACGTTTTTGGAACGTCTGCTACTTCCTAAGAGAAAAAGTAAAATTATCTAAAAAAACCTAAAAGATAATGTTTGCAAACACTGAATTTCCCATGTTATTCAGGATGATCTAAATTCCATTGAACAAACTGTATAACATTTAACTAATTTGTTATGTATATCATATGTGAAAATGATTGAATTTTGAAAATAATATTTGATATGTGATGCAAAAATTGCATGTTTAACTTGTAATATAACCATACATTTTTTAAATCTATCGAAATATTTGAATTCTTTGGAACAAAAAACCCTGTATACAAAATTTCATGCAAATACTACAATTTTTCCAAAAGTTATTAAAAAAAATTAAAAACAAATATACATTGAATATAACACCCTGTATTTTTGTTAATATTGGCTTTTGGACTAAGGTTTGGTTAAATCTTAATATTTTTGCGTAAAGAATATGTGGTTTTAAGGTGTACCATTACTGATGAACCACCCTGTATACAGGGCGAGTTTTCTCATGTATGTATGGATATATTACTAACTCTAATGGAGCTAGAGCAATTATTAATTAGAAAGAGATTAGTAATTTTATGAAGACAATTTCATGCGTGCTTTAGTTCTGCTAGTTACTGATGTACCAAAAAAAAACTTGAAAAAAGAACACTCTGTACAAGATTTTTAAAAGATTACTAATTGTACAAACAGATGGGTATTTTTTTAATTAAAAATAATTTTTAAATAGTCAATGCCAAATAATTTGTTACCTGAAGTGAAGTCTATGATGACAGATTATGCAATGGTATTCAAGCTTTGTGGTTCTACATTCTAGATTCTACATGTATGTTACTTTTTGAGAATAGTAAGTAAGTTTAAAATGCTATGTTTGATAGAATAGGTTTGCTACCGGACATATACACTAATAATAAATTATTAAGGATTAATATTATTATACACACATACATTATAAAGTTTTGGAAAACACTGATAATGTTGATAAGAAAAATAGGAAGTCTAAACACAATACCGCATCATGTCAAAATATTTGTTTCTTTTCAATGGTGGATTTAAAAGGACATTCTTCTATTAATAAAGATAAATATATATGTATACAATTATTACACGACTTCTGCCTAGTAACTTCTTGTAAAAAGTGATAATATTATTTAATTGTGAGTCCACTATAAATTAACACGTTTTTGGCAAATAAATAATGTTATCACAGCAAATCATTCAACATGAGTTAATTCCAAGAACTGGTTCACCAAAGGTAGATTTAAATTTTATAATACAATATCTTGTGTTTATGGCAGGCAATGGCAACTTATGCCAACAAATTTGATAATTTTACATGATCAGCTTGTGTTCCATAAAATTTACATGAAAAGTGAATTTGCAAGTTTCAAATGTTTACATTTTATAACAGTCAAAACAAATATAAGATAGATTAGGTTTGAAATATTTTAAATATCTTAAAAGTGACATGCATGGACTGATTTAAAAACCAGGATAAATGGTCATCTACTCAATATCAATAGTTGGCCATAAGCTCCTGGGAAATGTTCAGTTTTGATGAAAAGATTGCTTTTGCTATTTGATCAGAGTTCGTTTCTATCTATAAATGTGAGCAAATCTTTCAACATCATCTATCAAAATGGGTACAACTGAAAAAATGGTTATTTAACACGTACCTATACAAAATTACATTCCTAGAGAAGTAGGCAAGCAAATGTTCTAAGTCAGTTTATAATTCGATGTACCTAATCAATCCATATGGATTTTTAAGACATTTCAAAAAATAACAAAAATGTTGACTAGTATCATTATACAAAAATTCTGAATTCTCTCAGTTTCATTGACATCTACAGATGATAATTTTTTTGTCTTTTTAAATATTAAGATACCTGTTTAAGAGCTTCTTCAAATTTTTGTAAATAACCCTTATTTTATCGACAGTCTGGACAACTATTTTATATGCCATCTGGTTTTTCAAATTTGAAGTGTTAATCAATAGCTTCAATTTCAAATATGGTTTTTACAAAGAAAAAGCTCTCTTTGAAGTTTCGGGTCTTCAGAATAATTATGCACTAGTTGTAGTTGAGAATTAGGTATTTTATAGTGTAAAAAAATATTTTGCGAGATAGACATGTAGTAGTGTGTTAAAATCGTAGGTTTTTTTTTTGAGGGGGTGAGGAAGTTGTCTTTTTTTTAGTGCTCTTGAATCCTTTACAGATGTGGAAAGTACTGTATTTTGAGATCGTGTAACTTAATTATTAATGCATCCATTAAAAACGCTATTATGGCGGTAATTTTTGAATCTTGAAGATATCCGGAGTGAACCGCTAGAGGGGGTTTCGTGGTATTTTGATTTCAACGGTGTTATGTACCGTGCCGCGTATTTACGTTAACGGTTTAAATAAACTGTGCGAAAATCGTTCAGATTTTGTTGAAACGTGATTAATAGGCGGCGGAAAACTGGAAATGGTATGAATGCACGTTTTATCGTTTGCTTTGTGGTAGGTCAAGATCAATTCTTGACAGCTAGTCAAACAACAGGTGTCAATCTTCGCGCCGGTTACATAATAAACGCGTAATGCGAAGATTTATATGCCAAAGCGAAATATGTTCAAAATCCGGACGTTTTTTGGGGTTGTTAGTGTTATTTTCGTTTATTTGAAAATTGCTTTATTTATAATGACAAGTGACATAATCATAAGCCCATCTTTCTTTTGTTTCCATCCGTTGGCGAGACGCCGTTATTAAAGATGGCGGTGGTTTATTGAAAACATGCAATTAGGTGGTTTTTGTTCCCAAATAATACTAAAAATGTGCTAAAAAAACAAAAGGAGATGTTTATATCAAGCAATGAAAGGGTAAGCATCCTTGAATTTATCAAATTTCGTATATTTCCATTGATAACCGTTGCTATGTATTTTAACACCTGCAACTGGTGTCCTGGATTAAAAATGATTAGATTTTTGATCCCTTTTTTGATATTTTCTATCCATTAATGCTTGGAAGCGACATAAAGTCTCGTAATACGTATCGATAGATGGAAAAATGACGTGATTGCATCACTTGATGTTGATTGCATCACTTGATGTTTCATGCAAATTTTGTTATTTCTGATGAGATTCCAATACAGTTTTCTACCAAATCTGTTTTAAATAGTGCTGTAAGAGTACATTGAGGGTAATAGGAGCCATATTGACAATGGGTTTACAGCAGCACAAAGATTAGGTTGTGTAGGTTAGTAGAACTTGCGCAGCCGGTACAATCAACTTCGGATAAGGGACTGTGAATTGTATTAGAGCAATCATTAGGTGGAATTGACTAACAGTCTGCTGAAATACATGCCTGTCGAGAGGTTCTGCTCAATTTGGAAGAAATACAAACTTCTGATGATTATTTGTTGTTACTGTTGCAATATTTAATTCCTTAAACGATCAAAATTTAAGCAATAAAGTGCAAACAGTGTCCAAGCCTATACAATTTTTCTGTTCTTTACAGTTCACAATGCTCAGCCGCACATCAGAAGAGGTTAGGCTGTAAACTGCGGTGCTTTTAGAACATCATGAAGAAACAAACAACAGGCTTTGGTTATGTGCAGCTTCGTATAGTGAACTATAAAAGGTAAGCCGAGTATTGTTACTGGTATACTAAAAAACTAACTCAATTTGAAAATTTTACAATTATGCTTACATATCAAGGGCGATGTTAGGTCAGTTCTTTTATGGTAAACGTTGTTTCTTTCCTTGCATCACAACATCCCTGCAAACAAGAAAGTGTGTTAACAAAATTTAGCCAAATATTGGAGATTTGATGAGTTTCAAAGCATTTTTTGTGCCATTGAACTTACATTACACAAGAAATGACTACACTATATGAATAAAAATTTTTAAATCACCCACTTGCCCAATACAACCAATCTATTTATAGCTACGTATGAAATAAATTTTTAGGAAAGGTAAAGCTATGTCGCAAATAAAACATGCTAATATAAAACCCAAAATAACTAAATAATTATGAATTACAACTATTCTATTAGAAATGAAAGATCATTATCAATTTTTGCACATTGCTGGTACTGAAAAAACACTGACATTGGTAAAACTAAAATTTCACAGCTTTAAACTTTGAAAAATGTGGTAGAAAATTGTAAATTTTATATTTGCAACTCCTGATATTCTTGGAGATCTACAAGGAATACTATTTATGTTGAAGGAGAATAATAAAGGTAAAGAAACCAAATCAAATTAAAGCACAGGGTCAATGTGCATATTGTTTCCTTCTTTGATTTTTAGCCCCCAAAAAAACAACTTAAAAAATGTTGTGGTTTCTTTTCAATTGTCTGACGTTATTTGCTCATTTTTAAATAACTTTGAAGTATACTATCTTATTCGTGGCACTTTAGACCTAAATCACTGAACGGCTGAAAATTAAATTTGTGCTGGTTTAATGATGCAACAAGTGTTTTTATGCACTTTTTGTTTTACCTCTGCCAACTATGAATTGCAGAAAAATTGATTCCATAAGATTCTAGTAAGTGCTCATAATTTTAAAATCAAAATAATATCTATTTGTACAAGTTCTGTTGTTGAGTTACAACACAAACTTGTTTTGTTATGCAAGTCATAGCTGAATATGGCTTTACTGAAAAGTTGCTGTTTTCTCTGTACAACGACTAAATTTTAATCAAGCAAAAACAAGAAAGTTATAACAAGTTACCTTAAACAATTGCACTTAGATCATGTATTAAAGGACGAATTTTTCATATGGAAGTTATATTAAAGCTAAAAACTACAGGAACATAATGACAATACTTAGCTCGCAGAAAACCCTGTTATGTCCTGTGCTTACTGCCAATACCTTTCTTTTGTGGCCTGAATAATGATAATTTTGAAGCTGAAACTCAGGTTAAATGTCACACTTCGTTTGCATTTAAACCAATTGTTGCTAGATCTCTCCTTTAGAAATCTTAGGACCATATAGATTTTATAAATGCTAATTACAAATTCAGTTCCACAATGTGGCTGCTGCTTTGCAACTGAAGAGCAAAAAAATTCATTCTACCTCAAGGTAAGACCACAAGAAAAAGTAAGGCAAAAAGGACTGGGCTAAAATACACTTTTACACTGATAGATGAAGCTTGCTGTAACTTAATGAACAACATAAGTGAACAAAAAACGGATTGAATCTGTTTTATCAGTCCAGAACAGTTTTAAATTGCCTGCAAAAACTAAATCTTTTTTATCGAAGGTTACTAGTACTTCTGTTAAATACTAAAAATGCTTTTTTTCTTCAATTGTTTTCAAGGGTAACTATGTTATTTTAAAGCCATATAACTTGCTTTTTACAACAAATACTATCTGCTACTTTCATTTTTGCAGCTTATACTTATCCTTATGAGCAATTGAAAACAAAGTGTGTAAAAAATAAAATAAATATTAAAATAGTTAGAAAACTAAATAACTTATATTACTTAAGGTTCCGATTGTTTTTAAATTGCTACCAAATGAGTGACTTCTGTCTGTTTGTTTAATAAGAGTGAGATGGTGTATCCTACTAAAAGAAATTAAGTTTTTGTAACATCTACACCAATGTTTCTTATGTGGGTAATGACATCACTTCCAATGAGCTTATACATCTACAATTAGTATTAATACGAAGGATTTTCAATTATTTCCCTGTTTAAATACAGTAATTGTACAGTAAAAAAGTAATGTGGTTTACTACAAAATTATTTACACTAAAGACTACAATTACCAAATATTAAATATCATGCAGCTTATTATTATTTCAATGCGGGAACAAAATTGTAGCACATATTTTACTTTCATGTATTCTATTTTAATTTTTTTGTACTTTAGTTACTCTTACAAATAACGAATGTTACTTTATTTTTGTTCCTTTCAAATTGCTCTATTTATTATTAAGAGGAACCCATACTTCTCCCCCTACACCATTTTTACTGTCACTGCAACAAAACAGAAACAACCGGCTTTCAAATCAAATTAAAAAGTTATGGTCGTTTTGCCATATAACTTAGACAACATGCAACACGATATAAATCCAGCGGAGGTGTTCAACAAAGGTAGGTTTATAGTATATAGTGTATTTTAAAACAGATATTGGAATATTGTCAAATCATAACCTACGGCAGGCAACGGCAACTTACCAACAGGTTTGATAATTTCACGCTTGAGTTGTGTAAATTTTAAACATGATAAGTGAATTTAATATAATAAACCCAGAAGAAACAGAAGATTTTTAGGTTAGAAGTATTTCGAATATTTAAAATTGACATTTATGGATTGATTTAGAAACCATGGAAATTAATGTCTACTCACGATACCAGTGGTTGGCCGTCACTCCCCAAGTTTTCAGCTTTGATAAAAAAATTGCTTTTGCTATTTTGTCTGTTTGTTTCTATCAAAAATATGAGCAAATATGTCTACTTAATTTTTCGTAAACAATCTCATATTGACTAAAACTTTGCTCTTTTAAATGGAATGATCGCATACTGATCAGTGCATTACTTCACGGTCATTTGCTTTTGAGATATTTCATAATGAATAATTAGTGTTAACAAGACAGGTTGCAATAGCTACCTTTTATTGTTCCTAGAACTTACTTAATTTTCTGAGAATTTGATGGTGATGAGAAAAAAACAAGACTCAAGCATCAATTGACTGGGATGTTGATAAAACTTGTTCTTTATTTAAATGCAACAACCACATTCTGGATAGAGCACACGAATTAAACAAAATAAAAGTACAAGATATAATTAATGTTGAATAATCACTATTTATGACTTAATCTACACCAGCTAATTTTCGTTTATAAAGTATATAATTGTACAATGAACTAGATTTTGATTAACTATCAGATACTCAGAAAATTATGAAGCTACACCATTTAAAGCCACCAGCCTAGCACTATTGTAGAGTATTCATAAGGAAGTCTTGCAATTTAAAATAATAAAGTTATAGTCAATTATTCCAATGAGTTGAAGCTAATTTTTTGCTTAGAAAATTACGAAGTTGTCCCATTTTAAAGTGAGTGAACAAACCAATTTTTTAGCTTTTAAAATTATCAATGCTGTAAGATTTGATGCTGAATTTATTCCTATAGCAATCATTTAAAACATGTTTTTGCCCTTGTGGGCAACATTTATCTATTTGCCCATCTCTATTAGTCTAGTGTATGCAAGTGTAACATTCATTTGGCGACGTCCCCTTAATGTTTAGATGTTTCTCCAGGACATTAAATGTTAAATTCGTTATTAAACCATGTGATTAAAACAATAGTGTTGAACATAGCACTACCCAAGTTAAAGGTAGGACTCCTGTTATATATTATAATTTTTGCAGTTGGTAGCGACAAAAACAAAGTTCACTCTGAGATTTCGGTTTTACATAATTATCGATCAGTTGTAGTCGAGAATTACGTGGAATGTAGTGTAAATTTGTACTTTGCATGATAAACAAGTGGTGTGTTAAAATCGGACCATTTTTTGGTTAGGTAAGGTTTATAATAAATATAATAGTTTTAAGGACGGCGGAAAATTGCAATAAACCGTAGGAATGCGTGTTTTATCGATCGCTTTTGGGGTAAGACGTTATCAAGGTCATTTTCAACAGGTGGCCAATGACGCTTTTTATGTATTCACGAGTCATAATACGAAGATTCAGATCGTTTGCTTGATACAGCGATGTATTTTAAATAAATCAAGTCTTTTTGTGGTTTTCGAGCATATTTTAGTGTTATTGTCTATTATTACGTATTCATCTGAGGTTATGGCAACCCTGAATATCGTTTTTCACCGGCAACCAAGATGGCTTTTTTAGCGCGAAGGTGTTAGCATAATATATGATGATTAGGTGTTTTACCCCCTTAGTAATACTAAAAGTAGGTAAAAAACGATCAGCGATAGTTGTAATGTGAAAATTGGGCGATTGTGCGGTAAGCATCCTTCATTTTATGAAATTTCATATAATCCAACCTAGTCAAAGCATTGGTCACCAACATAATGAGATTTTTGCATTTTTTTTAACATATGGAAGAGGTGTCTTGCGATAAACAGTTAGTTTTTAACGCCCTTTGTAATATTTTCAATAAAAAAACGCGGGAAGGCGATCGATAACATCATAATTAGTATCGATATATCTGTGGACACGGTGATGACTTTTTCCGCAAAGAAAATAGCAATTTGCTGTGTGATTTAACGCTGTTTTATACTAAATCTGGCCTAAATAGGGTTGTTGAAGTACAATGAGAGTACCAGGAGTCGTATTGGTAGTGCCTGAATTGCAGTACAGAGTTTAGGTTTTCTAGGTTCGTTGAACCTACGTAGCCAGTACGGTCAACATCGGAAAAGGGACTGCTAAGTGTCTTAGAGCCATCATTGGGTAGAAACCACTTACTAATTGGTGAAATTAAACAAATGAAGTTGTTTCAATTGTTATTTTAATGTGAAAGATTAGTTCGATGATGGGACGATTCTTGAAAACCGAAAAATGTCAAAGCAACTCGTGTTGTGGCAAAATAGAGCTAATATTATGGGGTTTGGTTAAAATATCACACATGTTGAATAGTTTTAGTCTTTTTGGAAAATATACCAGCTTCCAATGGTTATTTATTACTGTTGCAAGATTTGATTCCATAAATAATTAAAACCTAATAAGCACTCAGATTCCTGTTGCCAAGAGTGTATGCTAATCACACCATAAACTACTTTACTTATGTTATGAATTTCTGTTAATTGCAAATTGGCATGCAATGCCAAGGCTCATGGAATTTGTCTCTTCTTTACAGTTCGAAATGCTCAGCCGGACATAGCAAGCCCACACCATTCGTAAGAGATTTGTTTGTAAACTGCGGGGGCCTTAGAACATCAAGCAACGGACAAGATTTTGCAACTTCATAAACTGTAGTATAAAAAGTAAGTGGAGTAAATTATTGGTATAATTCTACAAGCTAATGATAAATTTACATATAATTATGCTTACATATCAAAGGGGATGTTCGGTCAATTCCATCGTTGTACATGTTGTTTTTTCCTCGGATCTCAGCATTCCTGTGAACAAGAAAGTAAATTAGTATAAAGTATTTGATGATTCTATTAGAAATGAAAAATCATTATTAATGTTTACACATTGTGAGTACTGTAAAAAGCACTCACATTAGTAAAACAAAAATTTCACAGCTCATAATTTTAAAATCAAAACAGTATCTTTTTGTACAACACAAGCTTGTTTTATTATGCAATTCATAGCTGGATATGGCTTTACTGAAAGGTTACTGTTTTCTCTTTACAACAACTAAATCTTGATTAAGCAAAAATAAGGAAGTTGTATTAAATTGAAACTAGAATTGACATCCTGTTATGTCCCATGCTTACTGCCTTACCTTACCTATTGTTTGTGACCTGAATAATGATAATTTTGAAACTTGATCAATGTTAAATGCCACATTTAACCAGCTGCATTAACGTAACTCAAATATTAATTACTTAAATACCGCAAAATTTTGCCAACAGGTACATAAAGAATGAAACTGCAAGGGCTACTGAATTCAAATTAAAAATGTGGCCTACATTCCTTTCAAACAGGATGTAAAATTGAGCGTTTTCTTCATATTATTCGTTTTTTTTTTTTTAAATCCGTTCAGTAGCCCTACAGTTTAAAGGTTGGGAAACAGTCATCTACAAGTTTTGGAAAATATTAATAATGTTAATGAAATCATGAATAAGACCCCAATAAGTCTATATATATCACACACTGACATGCCTCAATCACTATTGTGCAAGCCAAATCAAATTAATTAAGTGACAGTAAACATAATCTGCCTAGTGAAAGGGATAGGACACCAAGTGCCAATTCACAATTAACATAATTTTTAATATGTACATAATATACAAATTTTACAAAAACGTAAAGTTAACATTATTTCAACTTTACCTAGGTTTTATGTAGACCTACACCTGATACATAATCATAATTTTTACGTACAGTTATTGTGAACACATTCATGAACATGTATGAGGTTTATTTTGATGTATTATAGAAGTTACATTATGTACATATTACGTTAATTGTGAATTGGCACTTAACAACATAACTTGTAATTTTCAGTTTATATATAATCCCTCTTTACAAAGGACTAGAAAAGAACTGCTTGAGATAATTAGGTAACTTCTGACTATTTGATGTTAAATGAACATCATTAGACATATAATTTAGGCTCTCCTAAAAATGTTTTTGCCCATAATATAAGTAATCTCACAACAAATAATGCAATAACATAAATCCAGCGGAGATGTTCACCAAAGGTAGGTTTAGAGTATAATGTGTATTTTGAAATGGATGTCGGAATATTGTTAAAGCATAATCTCAGGCAGGCAACAGCAATTTATACCAGCAGGTTTGATAATTTCACAAGACCTGCTTAAGTTTAATAAATTTTGAACATGCAAAGTGACTTTAAAAGTTAATTTTATAATAAACTCAGAAGAATGTGTTGTAGGTTTGAAGCATTTTGAATATCTTAAAACTGACATTTTCGGTTTAGTGTAGAACCATCTACTTAGAATATCATTGATTGGCCTGAGCTTCTTAAAAAGTTTTCAGCTTTGATTAAAAATTGCTTTTACTATTTTGTCCTAAAAAAAGTTGCTTTTGCCTGCTGTACAGTTTCACTTATTAAAACAGTTCACACTAACGGTTTACAATTGCAAACTTTTTATTGAAGCCACAATTGTTTAAATGGGCTCAATTTTTTCTAAAATTTTTTCTATTACTGATTAGAAAAATCTACAAATGAATGACCAACTGACAGATATAGACTTCAACTTTGCTCTTTTAAATGGAAAGATCCCATACTGATCAGTGCATTATTTCACAGTCATTTGTTTTTGAGATACTTCATACTGAATAATTAGTGTTAACAAGATAGCTTACAATAACTCTTTTAGTCCTACAAGTTACTCAATTCTCTGAGAAATTGATGGCGATCAGAAAAAAAAACAATCAAGCATCAGTTGACTGGGATGTTGATAAAAATGTTCTTTATTTAAATGCAGCAACAGCATTCCGCACAGAGCACACAAACTAAACAAATAAAAAGTACAAGATATATTTCATGTTGAATAATTACTATTTATCACAGTCTACACCACCCAATTTTCGTTTTTAAAGTTTTACTAGAATCGTTCAAATGGAATACTATTGACTGATTAACCATCAGATACCCACAAAATTATAAAACTTTCCTATATAAAGCACTACTCTAGGACTCAATGTGAAGTCAGCTATTGTAGACTATTCAAAATGAGGTTCTGCCAATTTGAATAATAAAGTTATAGTAGAATATTTCAATCAGTTGATACTCATTTTTTTTTCTGAGAAAATTACTGAACTTCCTCAATTTAAATCAGAAAAGAAGCTATTGTAGACTGTTAGAGTGAACAAACCATATTTTTTAACTTTAAAAATTATCAATGCTGTTTGATGCTGAATCTATTCCTATTAAAACATGTTTTTGTCATTGTAGGCAACATTTATCTATTTTTAGTTTAGTGTATGCAAAACTAACATTAATTTGTCTTAGTTGACGACGGCGCCTTTATGTTTTGTAAGTTGGATGATAAATAAGTGGTGTGTTAAAATCGGACCGTTTTTTGGTTAGGCAAGGTTTATAATAAATATAATAGTTTCAAGGACGGCCGAAAATTGTAATTAACTGTAGGAATGTGTGTTTTATCGATCGCTTTTGGGGTAAGATGTTATCAAGGTCATTTTCAACAGGTGGCCAATGACGCTTGTTACGTATTCACGAGTCATAATAATAATACGAAAATTCAGATGTGGTTGACATAGCGATGTATTTTAAATAAATCCCGTCTTTGTAATTTTCGAGCATATTTTAGTGTTATTGTCTATTACGTATTAATCTGAGGTTATGGCAACACTGAATATCGTTTTCCACCGGCAACCAAGATGGCTTTTTTAGCGCGAAGGTGTTAACAGAATATATGATGATTAGGTGGTTTTTACCCCCTTAATAATACTAAAAATAGGTAAAAAACGATCAGGGATGGTTGTAATGTGAAAATTGAGCGGTTGTGCGGTAAGCATCCTTCATTTAATCAAATTTCGTATAATCCAACCTAGACACAGCATTAGTAACCAACATAACGTGATTTTTGCATTTTTTTAACACATGGAAGAGGTATCTTGCGATAAACAGTTAGTTTTTAACGCCCTTTGTAATATTTTCAGTAAAAAAACGCGTGAAAGCGACCGATAACTTCATAATTAGTATCGATATATCTGAGGACACGGTGATGACTTTATCCAAAATAGAAATAGCAATTTTCTGTGTGATTTAACGCTGTTTTCTACTAAATCTGGCCTAAATAGCGTTGTTGAAGTACAATGAGAGTGGCAGGAGTCGTATTGGTGCTGTCTGAATTGCAGCACAGAGTTTAGGTTTTCTAGGTTCGTTGAACCTACGTAGCCAGTACGGTCAACATCGGAAAAGGGACTGCTAAGTGTCTTAGAGCCATCGTTGGGTAGAAACCACTTACTATTTGGTGAAATTACACAAATGAAGTAGTTTCAATTGTTATTTTAATGTGAAAGATTAGTGCAATGATAGGACGATTCTTGAAAACGAAAAAATGTCAAAACAACTCGTATTGTGGCAAAATCGAGCTGGTATTACGCGGTCTGGTTAAAATATCACACACGTTGAATGGTTTTAGTCTTTTTGGAAGAAATACCAGCTTCCAGTGGTTATTTATTACTGTTGCAAGATTTGATTCCTTAAATAATTAAAACCTAATAAGTACTCAGATTCCTGTTGCCAAGAATTTATGCTAATCACACCATAAACTACTTTACTTATGTTATGAATTTCTTTTAATTGCAAATTAGCATGCAATGCCAAGGCTCATCGAATTTTTCTCTTCTTTACAGTTCGCAATGATCTGCTGGACGTAGCAAGCCCACACCATTCAGAAGAGGTTAGTTTGTGAACCGCGGGGACCTTAGAACATCGAGCAACAGACAAGCTTCCGCTACGAGCAACTTCATATATTGCAGTATAAAAAGTAAGTGGGGTATTATATTAGTGGCGTAATCCTACTTAGTTTTAAAATTTTATACATTATAATTATGCTTACGTATCAAAGATCTTAGGTCAATTCCATTGTCGTAAATGCTGTATTTTCCTTGGATGGCAGCATTCCTATAAACAATAAAGTCAATTAGTAAAGTATATGATGAGCTTTGAAAACTTTTCTTTTGGGTTATTAAACTTACTTGATGGTGCTGCTTAACTGCTTTTCCTCCTTGAGCTCACTTTGACGTCTATTCTGCACAATCCACTGCAAAAAATATTTAATTTGTCAAAAAAATTATCAGTAAACAAAGGAATGACAGACAGATGTGGCAACTAAGATTAAAAATGTCTAATTAGTTTAAAATCCATTTTAAATGTATTTATAGCTCACAAGATTAGAGCATGATTAGGGGTTTGGGAGCCTTTATTCTTAAATGTTGCAAATCAGTCATTATTTACCTAGTAATGTTGACAACTAAAGAAAAACTGGCAGCCAATACAAATTAATATGTTTGAAATTAATGCTCATTATCAATTTTTATATGGCTGCATAGGCTACAATTGTTGGTACTGTAAAAAGCACTGACATTCGTAAAACAAAAATTTCACACCTTTGGGAAATGTGGTAGGAAATTTTAAATTTTGTATTTACAGCTCAAGACATTCTTGGAGATCTACACAGGATACTTGTGCTGCAGGAGAACAATAAAGGTAAGGAAATCATATTAAAGCAACCAGTGAATGTGCATGTGTTTTCTTTTTGTTTAATCCTTTTTAAAACAACTAAAAAAGTTGTGGTTTCTTTTAAGTTCTGTGATGTTATTGGCTTATTTTTAAATAATTTTGAAGTATACCATCACATCTGTAGCACTTTAGACCTTAATCACTTAATGGCTCTAAAATTAAATTTACATGGGTAATGTATGTTTGTACTGGTTTAATAGCAACAGATGTGATATATAGCTAATAAAAATAGCACTTCCTCAATCCATTATCAACCTAAAAGAAGGCTCTATATACTTTTAAAGACATAAAAACAGTCATGTAAAATGTTAATGAAGTTTCACTAGTAACAATATAATGCACTTTTTGTTTTGCTCCCACAGCTAACTAGGTATTGCAGAAAAATTAATTTCACAAAATTTTAGGAAGTGCTCATAATTTTAAAATCAAAATAAAATCTTTTTGTATAAGTTTTGCTTTGGGAATACTGAATAAAAATTAAATATGTGGCCTCCATTCATTGTAAACAGTATGTAAAGTTGGGCATTTTCTCTTCATATTAGGTTTTTGAGTAATTTGTCATTAAAATAAAGCTATTATTTAAAAATCGGTTCAGTAGGCCCTGCAGTTTAAACTAGTGTCTTTACAATGAGCCGAAAAAATAAAAAAATTAAAAAACAAGGCCTGTGCGATAAATTCTACAGTGCTTGTTTTCGGACCCCTTTTAATGTCTAATGTAAACCTAACCTGTGTTATTTTACGGGTTATCGTACAATTTCGAATTTGTAAAAAGGAGGGGAAGTTGTGAATTAGAAGTATGATATAATAGGTCGATAAGCACTTCATGCTTCTATCCTTTACAAGTTTAGGAGAATATTTTTAATGTTAATAAAAATATAATAACACCATCATGCCTCAAGTAGTATGAAAAAGTATAAACAATAAATAAGGTAAGAACCAACACCGACAACTTCAATTAGTACTGTGCAAGCCAAACCAAATTAGTTAAGTGAAAATATATTTTTTTGAAGCAATGAATTTAAATTAACAAATAATATAACTTCTTGTAATCTTTTGTTTATAAATAATCCTTTCTCTTTCAAAACTAGAAAAGTACTGCTTGTGATAATTAGGTTACTTTTGACTATTTAAAGAAATTACGAGGCTTTATTAAAAATTAACATGATTTTGGCTACAATATAAATAACGTTACAACAAATAATGTAACAAGATATGAATCCAGCGGGGGTGTTCACCAAAGGTAGGTTTAGAGTATAATGTGTATTTTAAAATATGTCGGAATATTGTTAAAGCATAATCTTCGGCAGGCAAAAGCAGTTCATACCGGCAGGTTCTATAATTTCACAGGACCTGCTTAAGTTGCATAAATTTTGAACATGAAAAGTTAATTTTATAATAAACTCAGAAGAAATTGAAGAATACATTTTAGGTTTGAAGCGTTTCGAATATCTTAAAACTGACATTTGCGGATTGGTTTAGAAACAATCGACTTACAATTCAGCAGTTGGCCATTACTTCTTAAGAAGTTTTCAGTTTTGATGAAAAATTATTGCTTTTACTATTTTGTTCTCAAAAAAGTTGCTTTTGCTTGCCGCACAGCTTCAATTTACAAAAACAGTTTGAAGCCATAGAGTTGTTTAAATGGGAAAGCTCCTCAATACTTTTGAAAACAATCTAGTGATGAGAAAAAATCAAGAATTGATGACTAACTGATTGATATTGACTAAAACTTTGCTCTTTTAAATGGAACGATCCCATACTGATCAGTGCATTGCTTCAGTCATTTGCTTTTGAGAAATTTCATACTGAATAATTAGTTAAAATGTGGAAGGTAGACGGACTGACCATGATGAATTATGACACTAGAAGGTTATGGGAATAGCAGTCACTAGTAAAGAGAAAAACTTTTCAATTCAGCCAAGCTTTCGAAATGATTTATTCCTTCTTCAAGGCGCTAAAAGATTACACAACAAAAGGATACATTGTAGAAACATAACTAAAAAAAAACCTACATTGAGCCGAGGTTAATATTAATAGGTAAGTTCACTCACATAATCTTTTAGCGCCCTGAAGGAGGAATAAAATCATTCCAAAAGCTTGAATGAATTGAAAAGATTTTTTCTCTTTACTAGTGGCTGTTACTCCCATAACCTTCTAATGAATAATTAGTGTTAACAAGACAGCTTACAATAACTTTTTTTAGTCCTACAAGTTATTTAATTTTCTGAGAATTTGATGGCGATCAGAAAAAGATAATCAAGCATCAATTGACTGGGATGTTGATAAAACTTGTTCTTTATTTAAATGCAACAACCGCATTCTGGATAGAGCATACAAACTAAAAGTACAAGTTATAATTCATGTTGAATAATCACTATTTATGACAGTCTACACCAGCTAATTTTCGTTTATAAAGTACTATAATCGTACAACGAACTAGATTATTGATTAACTATCAGATACTCAGAAAATTATGAAGCTACATCATTTAAAGCCAACAGTCTATGACTATTGTAAAGTATTCATAATAGGGTCTTGCCATTTAAAATAATAAAGTTATAGTCAATTATTCCAATGAGTTGAAGCTAATTTTTTGCTCAGAAAATTAAGACACTGCCCCATTTTAAAGTGAGTGAACAAACCATATTGTTTTTAACTTTTAAAATTATCAATGCTGTTTGATTTGATGCTCAATCTATTCCTATAGCACCGTCATTTAAAACATGTTTTTGCAGTTGTGGACAACATTATCCATTTGCCCATCTCTATTAGTTTAGTGATGCAAGTGTAACATTAATTTGTCTTAGTTGGCGACGACGCCTTTATGTTTCGATATTTCTCCAGATCATATTAAATGTTAAATTCGTTATTAAGCAATGTGATTAAAACAATATAGTGTTAAACATAGCACCACCCAAGTTAAAGGTAGGACTCCAGCCATAATATTATAATTTTTACCGTTGGTAGCGACAAAAACAAAGTTCACTCTGAGATTTCGGGTTTGCATAATTATCGATCAGTTGTAGTCGAAAATTACGTCGAATGTAGTGTGAATTTGTATGTTGCATGATAAACAAGTAGTGTGTTAAAATAGGACGGCTTTTTTGGTAGGTAAGGTTTATAATAAATAAAATAGTTCTAAGGACGGCCGAAAATTGCATTTAACTGTAGGAATTAGATTTTTATCGATCGCGTTCAAGGTCATTTTTAGCAGGTGGCCTATGACGCTTTTTATGTATTCACGGGTCATAATACGAAGATTCAGATCGTCTGGTTGATACAGCGATGTTTTTTAAATGAATCAAGTCTTTTTGTCGTTTTTGAGCATATTTTAGTGTTATTGTCTATTACGTATTCATTTGAGGTTATGGCAACCCTGAAAATCATTTTCCACCGGCAACCAAGATGGCTTTTTTAACGCGAAGGTGATAACAGAAAATATGATGATTAGGTGGTTTTTACCTCTTTAATAATACTAAAAATAGGTAAAAAACTATCAGCGACGGTTGTACTGTGAAAATTGAGCGATTATGCGGTAAGCATCTTTCATTTTATCAAATTTCGTATAATCCAACCTAGACATAGAATTGGTAACCAATATAACGTGATTTTTGCAATATTTTAACACATGGAAGTGGTGTCTTGCGGCAAATAGTTAGTTTTTAACGTCGTTTTTAATATTTCCAATCAAAAAACGCGTGATAGCGATCGATAACCTCATAATTAGTATCAGTATATCTATGGGTATGTTGATGCCTTCATCCGTAAAGAAATAGCAATTATTTATGTGATATAATGCGGTTTTATACTAAATCTGGCCTAAATAGCGTTGTTGAAGAACATTGAGAGTAGCAGGAGTCGTATTGGTGCTGTCTGAATTGCAGAACAGAGTTTAGGTTTTCCAGGTTCGTTGAACCTACGTAGCTACAATGGTCAACATCGGAATAGGGACTGTTAAATGTGTTAGACCCATCGTTAGGTAGAAACCACTTACTATTTGGTGAAATTAAACAAAACAAGTTGTTTCAAATGTCATTTTCGTGTGAAAGGTTGGTGCGATGGTGGGGCGATTCTTGAAAACGGAAAAATGTTAACGCAACTCGTGTTGTGGCAAAATTGAGCTGGTATTACGTGGCTTGGGTAAAATATCATGCATGTTGACTGGTTTTAGTCATTCTGGAAGAAATGCAAGCTTCCAATGGTTATTTATACTGTTGCAACATTTGATTCCATAAAAAATTAAAACCTAATCGTGCAGATTAGCAGGTAACAATAAAATCTTTGAAAATTTACCAAAATCTTGTCCCTCAAGAGTTTATGCTAATCCTACTACACCATAAGCTGTTTTACTGGTTTTTTTTTATGATAGCATTTTGATGCTGTTTGACCAGCATAGTTCCTTGATTAGAGCTGGGTAGAGTATCGATACCACCCTGTCAGGGTATTCAAGTATCATCGAAAGCACTCAAAAGTACTGAATGTATTCAAAAGTATATGAAGTATCAAACTTGTTGTCAATGTCTAAGTATTGAAATAATTAAAATATGAGAAGCATCAGAATATTGACAGCATCAAAGGTATTGAAGGTATGATAATTTAAAGTATAGGAATCGAATTATCTGCAATGCTTCCAATAATTTAACAATTGATTTATAATTTACACAGTAAATCATCTTCGATAGGTACTTTTGATACTGTCGATAAATTTGAGTAGTATCGATACTGCACTGTATCGAATATGGTATCAACCAGCCTTATTCCTGACTATCAGAAATATGGTCAATTTGCAAAGAGGTTTATGTGTGAATGATCAGCCTGCATATTAGATATCACCCAATATAACAATATGAATTTTTGTGAAGTGAATTGGCCATCTATATTGCTAGAGGCTAATTAGAATTTTTCTCTCTTTACAGTTCGCAATGTATCTGGCTGGATGTAGCAAGCCCACACCATTCAGAAGAGGTTAGTTTGTGAACTGCCGGGGAACCTTAGAACCACGGAGCAACAGAACAACAAGCTCTCGGTTCGAATAACTTCATATTATTGGAAAGTATAAAAAAGAAGTGAGGGTATGTATATTGATTGGCACAGTTCTACAAACTACAATTAGTTTTCAAAATTTACACATTACAATAATGCTTACCTATTAAGGTGATGTTAGGTTCAATTCCATTGGTCGTAAATGCTTTTTCCTTGGATGGCAGCATTCCTGTGAAAAACAACTTCTATTAGTAAAGGTACTTGATGAGCTTTGAAAAATTTTGTTTTGGGTTATTGAACTTACTTGATGCTGCTTAACTGCTATCCGAGGTTTCCGTTTCCTCCTTGAGTTCACCACAATCCACTTGCAAAAAAATGTTGTATTTGTCAAAAAAATTAAACAGTAAACAAAGTAATGACAGATATGGCAACTAAGATTAAAAATTTCTAAGCAAATTGTTACCGACGCTTGCGAGCGGTACCATGCGCGCCATTTTGAATGTATTTATAGCTCATAAGATTGGAGCTTGTTAGGGGTTTGGAGGCCTTTGTTTCTTGAATGTTGCAAAACCAGTCATTATATATGTAGTAATTTTGACAAACTAATAATTAAATAAAAAACAGGCAGCTAATACAATAGATTAGCGATTTCGTTTCTATTAATGGACTCTATTCAATATTCAATACCAGGTAGAGATCAATGGTCTCCGACCTTCGCCATTGAAAGCGACATGAGCACACAAAAACGACAAAAAGGCTAACCGAATAAGCAAAAATTATCTTTCAATGAGCTCCCAAAACCACAAATTTCTCATCGTATCTGTATAACAACCTGGCCCAAATACTATTTTCACTTAAAGGACTATGACGTCACTATAAAATGGTACATTTCAGTATGAAAATACGGCCGTCAAAAAAAAATCCGAGCATACCAGAATATTTCTCCAGGTGCTCCACTGCATCTTTTCGGCTTATCCACATAAAATTCTTCAAATATAGCCAGGGAAAAATCGGCCAATTTTTCCGCCACTTTTTCACACGCCGCCGGCGTAGGCGTCACCTTGGCGGCACGCCTTTGAGCTCGAAGGACTTACGGCGATGCCAGATGCCAGATGGATAGTGCTGGAAATCGTCTAGGAATTGTCATTTTCCCAAAAATCTCTAAATATCGCATAACCAAACCTAGGTTTTTGCTGGAGATTTGTTATAAATAACAATAACATTTTTGCACTTCCCTTTTTAACTTCGTCCAGGATGGTTTTGATTGACGTCTTCTTTAAAAATCGTACTTTTTATCGTTTTCCTCTAAATAATTAGCGATTTTTTCCACTCATTATTACTTAGTGTATTAAATAATGGCCAGACATTTGTAAGTTATGTGAAATTTTAGGGCCTGTCACCTTTAAGAGCAAGGGATGCATACAAAAACTGAAGAAATGGAATTATTTTTGCATATCTGTCATTAAGGATTCTAAACAATCTTTAAATTGAAATTAGAAATCTTTTATGACACGTATTATCACGCTTTGGACATCTGTCTCTTAAAAACCCCAGACTTTATAGGAAAGTAGAAATGCTTTCCTTTTTCCCTAAATGATTTTAAATTCTATAGAACCAGATTATTTCTTAGTTCGGCAACGCTGTTTTTAAACATTGATTGCGTAATTTAGGGCGACGGCAGTGCCATCTGGCGATCACCGTATATCCAATAATGTAACTTGTTAATTGAGATGTCGCCACCATCTAGCTGGGCAACCGGTACTGATACCAAAGACGTTTTTATATAAAATTACATATATTATTTATAAAATCGTCTTTGCTGATACTGATAGAGATAAAGTTCCTACAGGAACAAATTAATATTCAGCCTTTTTCTTATTTTAAACAGCTGGGTTAATAAATTAGCGACTCCACAGTTTGATAAACTGGTTACTATTTATTAAACTACAAACTAAGAACGTGAAACAAAATGAAATGATCTAAAGTTATAGTTAATAAGACTAGCACAAGTTCTGTTGGGAAGCAACATTTGCTTGATAGAAGATTTCACAAATTTAATGTTACATGTTTTATACAATAAGTAAAAAATAGTATCGGTGTACTATAATGCAGGTTTTGAATCATAACTTCAACTTGCTGTAATTTTTCTCAAAATCAAGTTTATTGAGTAAACTAAATATCGTTACAATCAGTACACTTTTATCAATGGAACAAATTTATTTTGCCCGGACGTAGAAATCTGGCACTTTAGAGGTGATATAAAGTTGTTGCTCTTGTTTTGGTTTTCATAGAATTTCTTGTGCAGGATATTATTGATATGCTTGAATAAGTGGTACTC